>OW387026.1:47086949-47576465 GCA_936439885.1 Nowickia ferox
TTACAACATGTCATGTCTCCTGGCTTAAGCTGGAGAGGAGTTACAGTGGGCCAAAACTTACTTTTTATTTACTTTATTTACCTTTTTTTTCTTCTATTTGCCTGTTGCACCCTCTCCCAATCTCCCTTACAAATACTCACAGCTGGCGCGAAAATATTAACAAATATGAGCTATGAGTACTGCTTTATCGGCCGAACTGTGCTATGCTTACACAAGTGCATATGACATATATGTTAAGTGTTTTTCGTATTAATTTAACATTTGCTGGTTTTTTAAGTGTGCATTGGTTTTGGGTGTGTTCGTAATTGCATCACTGCGCTGCAAATGGAAATTTAAATGTTCTAAACTGGTTCACCGAAGTACATAACACACAAATAAATATCAAATAAATGTTTGCAAGTATGATGCAGAGCAGTGATGCATTTGCGAACACACGTTTTGTGCTGCTAATACGGGGTTGTAGCTGGTTGAAAAATTATGACAACCACAAAACCATTCTCCGCACCGAATTTGCCTACAAACTGCCAGCATAATTATACCCGTGTAAATTACCACAATGAAAACATGAACTCACCCTTACTCTACGTCTCCCCATGACATGAAATTTTGCTTCAACTTGAAGTTATATCTGAGTTGTTAAAACAAATGCACTAACAATAATGTTATAACTTGAAAAAGGATTAACTTGAGCAGTCTATACATAACATTAACTTGAAGTTAATGTTAAAGTTAGTCATTTTATGTCAGGTGGAGACCGCAAATTAAAGTGTCTTTAGATAGTAATACAAAGTTTTACGACTTTGCAGAATCAAAATATTATGAAATTCTCTCCGTATTAAAAAAAGAGAACAAAAGTCTGTATTTTTCATGTTCACACTGATACTATGTATAAGTAAAATGCAAGTAAAAATATTAAACTGCTGAGTTAATAACAAAAAATTGCAAAATTACAAAAAAAGATGTGTACTAATAAAACTAAATATAGGAAAATCATTTTATTATTTCAATTTAATTTTACTACAAAATGTTTTTTTTATAGGTTTGTTTGCTTTTGCTGTACCATCAGCTACTTGATGGTTGCAGTTGTACAATATTTACAAAAACAGCATGAAAATTTCCTGAGTTGATTTTGGTTGTTTTTGTAAAAGTGTTAACACCATCAATACCATTAATGCTGCCAATGTTTGTGTAGTGACCACAGTTGATAATTATTTTTAATTTTATTATAAAATAATAATTTAATAATTTAATGTGTATTGTTCAAAGTTTTAACAATTAATAATAATAAATTTGAAATACAAAATTTTATTTATATTTAAAAAACAAGGAATACTTAATTTCTAAATTATATGTATATTAAATTTAACTACCTACAATACTCCCCTTCCGGAAAATTGACATCCAGTAAATTGAATGTAACTTCTTTTTTGTTTCTGTATGATGTATTGTCACAAGTTTTTTCTACAAAAGCAGGTTTCAGTCTATCTATTGCAATAGTTCTAATATTGTCTTCAATCTCCAATTTAAAATATTTTTTATCTCTTTCAATAATTTTATACGGTCCTTCATACGGATGCTGTAGCGACCGTTTCTGTTCAACCCTCACAAATGCATATTTGCAACTAGAAAGATCTTTAGGTACATAACAAGTTGTATTTTTTTCTTTATGATGAGATAAATTTGAACAAATAGTTTTAAAATATTCTTTTAATTTAGAGACAAACTTCGTAGAAGTTTCCTTATTGTTCGGAACTACGATCTCTCCTGGTAAACGTAAATTTTGTCCGTAGACCATCTCTGCAGGAGTAGACTTTAGATCCTCCTTGAAAGTACATCTTAATCCAAGTAGTGCTATTGGAAGAATATCTTTGGCCAAAAATAACGATAGCAAATCATTCGTCTGGTTGCTCTTATACCGGGATGTGAAATAGAATGTAATTTTTCAAATACGACTTTACGTAAAAGTTCAGGAACAAAAGGTCTTGGATGATGTGCAGAAATTTCACACCAAATTTCAAAATTGAAACAATGAATTTTAATAAGCTTTAAGTTGATATGAGCGTTTTTATTTTCAACCAAGCCTTTAAGTTCTTTATCTTTTTGTTGCTCGACAAATAATAACTTCATGTTCAAATCTGTATTAACTAAAGTATTTACTTCAAAATTCCTCGACAAAGTGTCCGCTACTATATTTGAATCACCATTAATATATTGAATATCATCTGTAAACTGTGATATATATTCAAGATGTCTAGTTTGTCTGGGACTTCTTTCAGTTTTTGAATTTAAAGCAAAAATCAGTGGTTTATGATCTGTGTAAATAGTGAAATGTCTACCCTCTAACATATAACGGAAATGCTTAATATTAAGAAAAATGGCTAACAATTCTCTATCAAAAGTACTGTACTTTGACTGAGATAGTGATAGTTTCTTTGAAAAGAATGATAATGGTTCCACTCTATCATCATATCTTTGCTGCAGAACTCCTCCAACAGCATATTGTGACGCATCAACTGTCAAAGTTAATTTTGCATTTTCATCAAAATGATTCAGCAAAACTCGAGAAACGAAACTTTCTTTTATATTGTCAAAAGCTTTTCGAGACTCATTACTCCAATCTAAAATCTTGTTTTTCTTTTTTAAAGCATTAGTTATCATTGTATGAATAGGACTCGATAACTCTGCCAACTTTGGAATGTACCTATGGTAGTAATTTACCATTCCTATAAATTTTTGCATTTGTTTTACTGAAACAGGTAACTCAAACTTTCGTATAGCTACAATTTTCTCCTCTGATGGTCTTATACCATCTTTAGAAACATTATGACTAAGAAACTCTATATTTGATACCCCAAAAATACATTTCCCTATTTTAATGTTTAATCCATATTCGTCTAATCGGTCAAAAACTGTTTTAAGATGTATCATATGTTCTTCTTCGCTTTCACTTGCGATGAGAACGTCATCAATATATACGAAAACAAAATCAAGTTCTTTAAACACTTCATTTATGAATCTTTGAAAAGTCTGTGCTGCATTTCTTAATCCGAATGGCATACGAATAAACTCAAACATCCCAAATGGAGTAGTGATTGCCGTCTTGTATATGTCTTCTTCTGCCATTGGAATCTGGTGATAAGCACGGACTAAATCTATTTTAGAAAAAACACACTTGTTCCTCATGTTAATATTAAAGTCTTGAATATTTGGAAGTGGATATCTATCTGGAATAGTAATAAAATTTAATCTCCTGTAATCACCACAAGGGCGCCAATCATTTTGGTCTTTCTTAGAAACTAAATGCAATGCTGAAGCTGCACATGAATTCGACGGTCTACAGACACCAGATTTTAAAAGAAATTCAAACTCAGTTTTAGCAGCTTTAAATTTAATTGGATCTAAACGTCTGGGCTTAGTAAAAGGTAAAACTCCACTAGTTATAATTCTATGTACAGTAGAATGCCTAACAGGTTTTGTGTAATTAAGTTCTGATGTTAATGAAGGATATTGTTTTAGTAATTTGGTGTACTTATTTTCGATTAAAAATAATTTTGGTAGCGATATCTCACAAAAATCTGAAAACGTGTTACTTGACAACTTAGTGAGTGGATCAATTAAGGACTTGTTCTTAATGTCTATTAATAATCCATATTTATGAAGAAAATCGGCACCTATTATAGGCTTATTTATATTAGCAATAATGAACACAAATGGAAAATCGCGACGTAATCCTAAATCTATATTAAGCATTTGTTTTCCATATGTAGAAATAGAAGTGCCGTTTGCTGCGGTTAACATAACATCTGAAATTTTATTACTTTTACCAAATTTTGAAAATGGTAAAACTGATATATCTGCACCACTGTCAATCAAAAATTTTAATTTGTTGGTCCTATCAAATATAAATAAACGACGTGTTGACAATTGTAACTTCCCATTGTCTGTCGTCTCGACAATGGGGTTGCTTAGTTTTTTTCATTTTCATTCTGACAAGAATATGAACAAGGCTGCTCGCAGTTTCTTGCCCGACTTCCATATCTGTAATGGAATCTACATAACCAATTTCGACTATTAGATCTTACTCGTGACCTAGATCTATTTTTCGTGAAATTGCGAAACCGAGGTTGGTAAGGTTCTTCATCCAATTGTCTCTTAATTGCTGAAACTTCTAAAGAAAGTGTTTTAAAATGCTCGACAAGTGTTGTAGTGGCACTAGAAAGACCCTCGATAATTTTTCCAAAATCGGAATTATTTAAACTTTTAGAATCAGAAGATGAAGTCTTTAGATAGTTAATCTCACCGTTGTACAAAACCTCCCACAAATTGTCTGCCAACTTTATTAATTCATTAATATCGGATAAATTGGATCCTGTCAAAGTTACATTTAAATTCCTTGGTAGTTTTCTTAACCAAATCTTTCCTAATATGTCTGCACTGAAATTAGATCCTGCTAATAAAGCTAATGACCGATAAAACTCTGATGGTCTACGGTCTCCCATTTCCGAATCAGATAGAATTTTATCTAACTTCTTATTTTCGCTTAGAGAATGTCTCTCAATTAAAATATTTTTAAGGTGATTATAAGAATTCTCTGAAGGAGGATTTCTTATTACGTCAAGGACAGTTACAATAACATCTTGAGGCAAAGCTGTTACAATGTGTTCATATTTTGTACGACTTTGGGTTATACCCCTTGTTCCAAATTGCATTTCAGCATGTATGAACCATGCTTCTGGACAATTTGTCCAAAACTGAGGTAGTTTAACCGTTGCAGCAGAAATTTCAATATTATTTGGTTGCAAATTAGAACGTGAAGTAAGATTAGAACAACTCAAAGATTGATTATCTGTTTGAGAAGTAGTATTATCTATACTATTTTCCGAGTTATTAGCTCGAGTAGGTGAACGTATCATTTTCCAGAAAAGAAGTTTACAATATTTAAAAAGAAATAAGTTATGAATTTATAGTTCAAATTACTAATAATAAAAAAAAAATTATATATATATGTATATAGATAATTAGCAGATGTGTAAAAACTAATATAAATGTGCATTTGAACAGCTTAAAAATGTGTATTAGAATTTTTTTTTAACTATTTAATTCTTGATTATGATAATTTATTAGAATACAAATTACAGCAAGTTATCTTGGCGTCTTTCTGAGATTCTTCAAAACGAGTGATATAAAATAGCACTTACAGTAAATAAATGTTGTTATCTTTCTTAAGATCCCATATGATAGCTTCCTTCTAGGCTCTTGAAATTTAAAATTTTGCGAACTCCAACATTTGTTCCTTTAATCAATTTCAGATTCAGCAAATATATGTTGTTATCGTATTTAAAATCTTGGATAGTAGCTTCCTTTTAGACGCTTAAAATTTAAAAGTATCCGGACTTAAAAATTTGTCCTTCTAATGAGCTTTAGGATAGCAATTATATTTAACTGAAACACGATCACAAATTCTTGTTCACAGGATCGCCAATTGTAGTGACCACAGTTGATAATTATTTTTAATTTTATTATAAAATAATAATTTAATAATTTAATGTGTATTGTTCAAAGTTTTAACAATTAATAATAATAAATTTGAAATACAAAATTTTATTTATATTTAAAAAACAAGGAATACTTAATTTCTAAATTATATGTATATTAAATTTAACTACCTACAGTTTGCTTTAAAGTCTTTGGTGTGATGAGAATACGTTTCTAAATTTATTTTTGTACATATATATTTATTTAATGTATCTTCAAATATGAACTAACAATAAGTGTTCAAATCTTAAATCTAAATATAATTATTAGGCCCGACCAATGCCGGATACAAACTTAGTGATAGTAAATTAATGATACATAAAGGTCGTGCTAAGCAAACAAAAAAATAAAGAATTTAAAGGTATAAAAGTATATTCAGGCAGTTACATCTGGAGTGTTTACTATTAGAGTCGTAGTGCCCCTCTTTTTTAAGCGGATGTGTCGGGAGATTAGGATGGGACTCGAGTTTTCTTAAGTACTTGCCTGCGTATTTTGCAATTTCTTTAATCACTAGTGGTATATTTAAATCACGATACAAATTTGAATTTTTAATATACCATGGAGCCGCTGTTATAAAACGTAAAATTTTGTTTTGTCTTCGTTGGATTCTCTCTTTATTGGAAGCTGAAGCAGTGCCCCATAGCTGAATTCCGTAGCACCAAACTGGTTTCAGAAGCGACTTGTATATTAACAGTTTGCAGTCTAGGCTGAGTGTTGAATTTCTGCCAATCAACCAATGTATTTGAGTTAACTTAAGTTTCATTAGAGTTAGCTTACAGTCAATATGATGTTTCCATGTAAGCCTTCGATCAAGGTGTATACCAAGGAATTTCACTTGAGAATGTTGAGAAATAATTTGACTGTTAATTCGAATGGGGAAACAAGTATCTCTTCTTAAGGTAAAGGTTATATGGACACACTTTTGGTTATTTACTTTAATTCTCCATACGTTCAACCATCTAAGTAATATGTTCCTGGAGATTGCGGGATGCCTCATAATGGCTTTTATGCATACTCATACAGGCTGTATCATCGGCAAATGTAGAGGTATGGATATTATTACCCACAGGCATATCACATATATATATTAAATACAAGACTGGCCCCAGAATACTACCCTCTGGGACTCATGAAGTCTCCTTCCACAACAGTGATCTTCCTAGCAGTAATATAACTTTCCAAAAGTTTTTGTATGTTTATTGGCAGATATTTCTTCAATTTTAAAACCCGGCCTTCGTGCCATACTTTGTCAAATTCCTGAGAAACATTAATGAACAGGGCAGAACAATACTTCTTTTCTTTAAATGTCTTCCTTATAAATTTAACCAATCTATGCGTTTGCTTAATTGTGCTATGCTGACTTCTAAAACCAAATTGATGGTCAGGAGTAGTTGTAGATTGGGGATTCTGCCCCAATTAAAGTTGTGAAATTTGGGTAATTAGAATTTTAAATTTGTAAATTTCAGTGCACAATTTTCTGAAATTTTAAAATTTGGGTTTAAAAATTTGAAATTTTGAGAGATTGTGTTTTCGGTGCGCTTTGATGTTTTTTTTTGTTTACATTAGGAGTTTTTTGTTTACATTAAGTGTTTTTTGTTTACATTACAACACTTCGCACCTCATAAATCACGATCAGCCATAAATTCCCAAAGACATACATACATACATATGTACATGCACACAGATTCCCACGGATGCATATATAATATATTTCAATAACACCCCGCCCTCCACCAATCACAGCCATATTTAAATTCCTACAGCTAGAGACACCTACAAATTTCCCTTCGACATTAGGAAAAATCATTTTCATGATTTTCTCGTCGGCATTTGACAAAAAAAAAATAAAAATTAATTATTTTCGAAAAAAAAATTAAAACATGTTTCCCCGTCGAAATTTGAAAAAATAATTATGTTTTCTTGTCGACATTAGGATATGATACACATATAAAAGCCTCAAACCTGTAAACGCACTTAATGTATTCCCACAAAATATTCCGAGCATAAATTCTCACGGTCACATATACATACATACACATACAGTTAATATAAAGAATAAACAGTTAATGTAAACAAAAAACTTAATGTAAACAAAAAATACCAAAGCTCACCGAAAATACAATTTCTCAAATTTTAAATACTAATACCCAAATTTTAAAATTTCAGAAAATTTTGCACTGAAATTTACAAATTTAAAATTTTAATTAACCAAATTTCACAATTTTAGTTGAGGCAGAATACCCTGCAACTACTGTCAGAGATGCACCCATTATCAGCTAAAATTGTGGAAAATTTAGTCATGAGCAGTTTTTTGTAAAATGGCATTAAAAATAAATAGCAGGATGCTTATTGCAATTAGAGGCAAGTTAATCAGCATATTGTTACTAATTCCATCAATACCTGGAGCTTTCTTCGGGTTAAGTTCAGCAATTATTTTTTGTACTTCACGTAGCTTAAACCTTAAGGGACGAGGGGGTAGAGAAACTACACTCGGCAAATCAGCGGCACCCGTACATGAATAGGGAGTGAATACAGATTTTAAATGCTCAGCAAATAAGTTACCTTTCTCACTGTCGCTTCTTGCCGATTTTCCGGTCGAAGTGCGCAGTGGTGATTTAAGGTCAACGGGTATTTTAAGATTTCTAGCAGCGCGCCATAAAGAGTAATTAGATGCTGGTGTGACATCGAGATTTTCCAGATAGTTTTTAAGAGATGCAGTTTTTTCATATGCAGCAACTCTTGGAGTCGTTTAGTACATTCTTTGAGTCTGATTTTATTAGGGGTGATCTGTGTTGTTGCCATTCTCTTGTAGCTCTCCTTGGGAGGTAGTGGCATGTTCAGCAGCCTGTTTAATATTTACGTTAAGATTGGCAACGTTAAATCAATATCTTCGGATGTTCTTAGCTAAATGATTCCGTACAATGACTACTGAGATATTTTTTGCACCCCAGCCAATTGACATGATTGATCATCTTCACATATGGGTGAGATAGAGATCTAGGGAGGCTTAAACATGAATTAAATCCCTAGATATTTTTCATGACGCCAAAATCTATAACATCCGGAATTTGGTGTATATCCGTAAGCCAGTAAGTGGGCTCCCTACTCGAAGTGACGTCCAAGCCAATTTTTGAAATTGTGTTTTATAACGCCCGACTTCTAGGCGTAATAAGACGCGAACCCCAGAACGTATGTTTTGCATTGTAGCCGCCAGCTGCTACGAAACAAGGCCCAAGAGATTTGTAGAAATTCTCGTATTGATCCTCAGTGATTGAAAATCTGGGAGGGGAGTAAATTGATGATATAACGAAATTTGTACAAAAATTTTTAATGCAGATATTTGTTGCTTGCAGTTGTTCTTCACAAATGTTGTAAAAAATATAGTGATTGAGTCTTGACTTTATTAGAACTGCCGATCCGCATGCTCTTCCTCTAGAGTCCTTTGAATCAGATAGGTTTAGCCTATTTATTTAGCCTTATGCTATTGATTACAATATTTTAGGATATTATACTTAATTGAATTTTACTGACCCTTATAAAATAGTATGTTTTGCAAATAATTAGTTCTACAATAATTCAGTCCAAAGTCTCCCATATTCCGCAGATAAAAGGGTTGCATATCTGCCACGTATCTTAAATATGAAAATTAAAACGTTCATAAAAAGTCTTTGATTTACTGACATCCATTGCAGTGCTTCTAGCATGTCATTTCTGTGTGTTAGTCTACTGCATTTAAGAATACATCTCTTGTAGTCTTTTTTTTATTTGAAGGTTTCCAAGAAACAAAACTGTTGAGCAATACTCAAAATGTGGTTTAATTGTAGTGTTAAATATGTTTACTGCTGTGATACCTGATACTTTATTTCTTATTCTCTTAGGAATGCCATCTTTTTTTAAATTTTTTTACAAACATAGTCGTAATGTAGGTCGAATTTAAGTTTTTTGTCAATTATAATACCAAGATATTTCATCACTTTTACTTCCTCTATTTGTTCACCATCAATCACTATATTCTCTGTGGTGTTTCCGTTTAAAATCATGACTTTAGTCTTGTTCTTATTTAGTTTAAGTTTGTTAATTTTCAAATATTTATCTACACTTTCTAACTCATTATTTAGCTTTCTTACACACTCATATGTTGATTTTCCGCTTATATAGATAAGTGCATCGTCTGCAAACATGCAAATTTTCGCCTTTTCAAGCAATTTTCCCATATCATTTATATATATGATAAATAACAACGTTCCTAAAATTGCTCCTTGTGGTACTCCAAAATCATTATTTGCTGCTGATGAAAAATATTCCCCGCATTTCGTTCTTTGCTTTCTATCTTGTAAATAACTTTCAAACCATTTCATGCTTTTTCCTTTCACCCCATATTTTTCCAGCGTAAGCAGTAATATTTGTCTGTTAATCGTTTTAAAAGCACGTTTTAGATCTAGGAATACTGCTAAAACACAATTGTTGTTTGATACCTCTGTCTTCCATTGTGTAATAACTAAGTTCAAAAGTGATTCGCAGCTATGCTTATGTCTAAAACCTGATTGTGTTTCATTAAGCAGATTGTTATTTTCAAAATATTTGTTTAATTGATAATGTACAATTTCCTCTATTATTTTACTGATTGTTATTAACATATTTACTGGTCTTATTTCATGTGGATCCCTAGTATTCTTTACTTTCTGTATTGGTACTACGCAGGATTCTTTTAAACAATTAGGAAAAGTTCCATTCCGCAACGATTTTTCTATGATATCATGTAATTGGTTACCAAGAATATCAAAGTTTTCCACAAATATTTTAACTGAAACGAAATGATGGTCTCTTTTATTTATAGTGTTGGATCTTTTTGAATAATGTTTTCATACTTCACTAATTTTATGCTATCTGCGATTTGTTTTACACTGTTAACGAAAAAATCATTGAGCTTTTCTGCCATTCGTTTTTCATCACTTATTGTTCTTCCGTTTATTTGTATTTCGTGAATTTTAGAATAATCTTTTTTTAGTACAAGCGATTTAATTGTTTTCCACATAGTTTTCTGATTCGTTTATTTTGTTACTTATAAAATTGTTTTTTGCCATATCTAGGTGCTTTTTATACTCATTTCTGAACCTTTTATATTCATTCCAATGAAAAAAAGTATTGTACCAAGTTGCTCTTTGATATAGAAGTATTTTATAATCCTTCATATTCTTTAGTTGGTTATTAAACCATTCATTTTGCGTGTTTTTATAGTTACCATTGGAGCTAGAGCATCATTTATTCCTTTTACAAATACTTCAGATAGTTTGTGCAAATCATAATTTGAGTTTACATTATTAATTGCATTGCAATTTAAATTGTTTCGTAGTTTGAGATTATTAAATTTTAGTATTTTTATTTTTTTGTTGATAAACTACCCAAATTTTCTTTTATAGGTATTCTTAATTTAATTGATTCATGATCACTAATCTTATGGTTGAAATTATTTTTTGCTTCTATGTCTTCGATATTGGTTACCACATACTCAATAAGTGTTGCTGTAGTGTTTGTTATTCTTGTGGGCTGTGATATAATTTGTTTGAAAACATTATCTTGTATTATTTCATTTATAATGTTTTTATGATTGCTGTTATCTAACCAATTAATATTAAAATCACCCATTATTATATGGCGCTCGTTCGGATTATTTGCTTCCATTTCCTCTTTGAAAAAATTTATGAAAACACTCTCAGGTGAGTTTCTGCTATTAGGTGATCTATAAACTATGGTCATTATATATTTTCTTCTTTCATTTTTAATTTCTATTTTTAACCACCACAAATTTTTTTCTATAGATACGTTTTTTATTACTCTTATGCTCCATTCTTCTTTAACATAGAAACAAACTCCCTCTGTATGCCGTGAGTCACTATTGCATCTTATTAGTTTATAGTTATTTATCATTATTTCGGCATCTTCGATATCTTCAGTCAGATATGTCTCAGCTATACATATAAAATCAAAGTTTTCATTTATACATGTAATTTCTAGTTCGTTAAAATTTGAACTCATCCCTAAAATATTTAAGTATAAACCCTTTAAACAATTTGATTGCTAGTAGGCAACCCGCTGCTCCTCTTGCTTTTTCTTGCGTTGCAATATTTGACAGTCTGTATCTCTACAATCGTGGTTAATGTCTATATCAGATAAATTTAATTTTTCTTTTTCTTTTATAGAGTTAAAACATTTTTTTCCACTACTCTTACAATCTTTATATGAATGCCCGCTTTCGCTACATTTAGCACAAATTTGAACCTCTTGTTTGCAATATTCCGATGTATGGTTAAAGCCCCAACACTTGTAACATCTCATTACATTAAAACTTTCATATACTGGACACCTATCCCATTCAATGTTTATTTTATTTTTTCTCATTATGTTCTCAAATCCTTCACCATCTATTTCAATTAAAGCATTGTATACTTGAGGATTTTTTAAATTTTTTATACTTTTATACATTCCAAATATTCGCACTCAAGGTTATTTTGCTTCTTAATTGCTTCAACTATTCTGCTTTTTGGTAATTGTTCATTCAATCCCGCAATCAGAATTTTTGGTCGCCGCATTTTGGGCAGCTGTATATCATATTGGCTAGCCATCTTCTCTCTTAATTCACCTGACAATGTATCTCTTTCACTTTCATTTTGGCATCTTATCGATACCGCACCATCATTTCTCTTTGTAATGCCTTTTACTTGTAAATTTAACAAAGAAGGTTTAATATTCTCTTTAACTTCTTTTTCTGTTTTTTCACTATCTTGTTTATTTTTAGGCCTCAAAATAACGGGAACGTTGTTATTGTTTTTTTTAAGTTGACTCGCATATGATTCCTTTTCAAAGTTTGCATTACTCTTTTTTAGTTCGCATACAATTTCGCTCCTTGCTTCTTTTAAAAAGTTTTTTGTGTTATTTATTTCTTTAATAATTTCGCTTTCATTTTTTTGCACATCTATAAGGCTCTTGTAATTATTATTCCTTAATTCAATAAAATTCATGCATCCATCACACAAAAATTTCATATTTGGACACTTCAGCATATTGTCCATCTCGTATTCTGACAATCCTATACATTTCAAATGAAAAAACTTTCCACAAAAACCGCCACATCGAACATTTGCAGTTCTACAGCTTCCTTGACACTTTCCACACCTCAGATCCATCCTTAACAAGACCTCATCTGATGTCAAAAAATGGTATCCAAGCCCCAAACGTTATATATCTGAATTAATTCAGTAAAAAATTAAATTTTACAGAGCTTTATCAAAAACACGTTCGATCTAATGAAAAACTGTTATATATATAGGGTGTAGCCATTGATTTTGAAAAGGCTTCTCGAAGTCAAATGAGTCTCAGAAACCAACATTATATCAATATTTTTTTCCGTAAGGAAGTGCTCGAGTTCATTTGTGTGTTGGCGAATGCCGTTTGCATTCCAGAAACATATTTTTAACGTGTTCATGGCTTATTAACTATTGCTTGAAGCAGAGTATTCTGCATTCGCAACATTTCTTGCATCATCTTAGTCATATTTGTTGTAAAGTTGTTTATAGTTTGCACCAGATTATCAATAGTGGCTTCAAGGCGACTGAAATTAAAGCTTGTATTAGCATTCGCTGAATTATTTGGTGAGGACACTTTCTGCGTGGGAACAGAATTTGTCTTAACAGCATCGGCATACGATACACTTGAAGTAATTGGTTGGATCATTTTAGGAAAAGTGGCGGTAAAAGCGTTGGCTGATTGAGGTGGAGCTAATTTAGGTTTTTGACCCATAGCATGTTTAAGGAAACAATATACAGGACATCCATTACATTACATTACATTACCTCCACAATTACTAAATTTTTTTTTTCTGCTTGATATTTTGGCTTAGAACAGCTAGTAGTACCGTGCAATTTACCGCCATATTCTTGACAATTAGGGTACTGTACGGGTCCTGAACGCTTGTGTGGTTCTTCAATTGTTATTTTTCGCTACAAAGATATTTTACGCTATAAATTGGATGGGTCTGATCTTCAGACCCATGATATTTTCTCAATTTTATATCATTTGGCTCAAGTTCAACGCAAAATAAAGGTTTTGGGATCTTCTCCCTATTTAATATGTTTGATACATTTTTTACCTTAAATCTCTCGAGGACGAGTGCATCTTTTATTTCTTCGGGAATAACATACGAATCTATGACCTTCTATACGATCTGCAGGCCTTTAGTACTCTTAAGCTGGTAAGTGTGGAAACTTGTTTTATTTTTTTTCAAATTCAGTAACCATTTTGCGGAAATCTTTTTCTCCATAAATTTTAATTTTCGTTTCATCAATGTTACCACGTTTTATTGGAACAATTTGAAATTCATTTTCACCAATGATCGAGATTAATTTTTTAATAAGGGCGTTTGAATTTTTTTCTCTCAAATAGATTGGTGCTGGTTTGGATGTTTTGTTTGAGGACACATCGGGTTTGTTGTTGTCATCTTGCAAAATTTTAAAACGGTTTTGACGATTAGTAGAGGATGCGCTGTTATCCCTAGACATATTTGGAGCATATGCAATTTTAGAAGAATTTCGGCTTCGCCCACGCTTTACCACAGTTATATATTTATCCATTCCGACTGGGACTTTGGGTTTTGATCTACTGTTATTTGTAGTGATAGCTTGGTTAATTAATGAACAGGAGCTTGAAGGTGATGATATCGCTGACATATATGAAGAAATACAAGGCAACTGTAATGTTAACGAATCTCTAGTTGACATTGGACAAAGCGAAATTGATCGCTGACGAAAAAGTGGCTTCGCCGTTAAAAAAGACTATCGGATTTTTATTTTTATTGTTTTCATGAAGAGCTTCAGAACTCACAGTAAAATAGGCATTTCTGCCATTAGAACTCACTTCACAATTTTTTGTATTTGAGGTACTCATATACTCAGTATTCCTTAATGTCACTCTGTTTGTGGTTTTTTTGTTGTTGTTATTTTTTGCTATGTAAAAATATTATTAAAGCAAATAAATCTTATTTATCAAAGTCAATATTTATTACGAATATTTTTTTGTATGATTTTTGTTTTTGTTGTTTTTTGTTTCGTATCGATGTAAGAAAAACACCGCTATGACCACAAAGTAGACCAGAGGTGACACAGGACGGAAGATAATTGTGTTTTAGTGGTGTTTTTAGAGGTCTCGCTCACACAGTCATCAAATCCTCTTTACGTTTTCTTTCGCGTGGTATTATTTTAAAGTAATTACATTTTATTCCTTGTGGTCTCATTCGCAGCCTAGTTTTTGTAAATAAATGGTTTTCGCATTGTGTTTTTTAATTCATTACCACAAATTCCTCCATTTAATTTTGTGCAAATGTTCATGTGCTCAAATGTATTTTCAATTTATGCTTTGTGGTTTGCTTTTTGCAAGTTGAAGTTAAAAATTAGTATTTTTGAAGGGAAATGTTTAAAATTGAGTTTGTAAGCATTTGGAAACTAATTTAAATCACTTTTATAATACTAATAATATTTTACACATTGTTTTATTTAGTTCAGCACTGCAAAATTTTTCATTTAATTTTGTAAAAATGTTCAATTGTTCATTTCACTAAGTATACATTTCTGCTGTTTGTTTTGATTATTGTATTAAAAATATTAAATAACAAACACACTATATTTGTCCCTTTTTAACAGTGATCAAATCAGCGGATTTTAGTTTTTTTCATAAGTCACTTTCTACAACTCTGGTCTACTTTGTGCTATGACGTTTGTTCACTATGAAGGTTCAACAAGAACAAGTTCCTAAAATGGTTTTGAAAATAAACATTTACCGACTGCTTGTCAAATTTTCAATCCGTATTCTCTCCTAGTCGATACATTATGCGTTTACATGATAAGATTTTGTACATTCTACCGCATTTTTTGACATGTCGTAATACATTATATTACCATGTAAAGACACCTTAAAGCGGCTCATCCATTATACAATATTATTGCATATGTTGTTGTACATATTATTGTCATTTCGACCTATACTATGCAATAAATTTTAAAGAAAATATTGCCCAATTTTCCTTGCAGTGAAAAAGTAAACAACATTGAACAATGTTTGGACCACATTACACAATTGTCTTGATTGTATAATAAAAATCAATTCTTTTGACATTTGCCAATATATTGTGCCACCTTGGAATATGACATACGCATTGGCGATATTCTTGTACAACACGAAAGATTTTGCATTCTACATCATTTTATCACATGTCGTAATACATTGTATTACCATGTATAGACACCTTTAAAAACTAGTAATTCACAAAAAATAGCATCATCTTTTTTTTCTTGGCTTATTAAACCTATAGCTTGGTACTCTGTTCAAAATTTCACACGATGTTGACATAATCCATATAAAAAAAGTTCACATGAAATATTCATGAAAAAATTTTGCAAAACTTGTACTCTGTTCAACTCGTGAAAAATGTATGAAATGTATCTGGCAACATTTTCTTGCAATCTACGAAATAACGTGACTGGCATTTATTTCGCGTGAAATGTTGACAGCTGATGTTTTTGTTTACAAAAGTCGATCAATGTTGCATACTTCTAACTAATAAAAATGATTCTTTTTTTGGAAAAAGTGATATGGGCATCACTTGTTACGTGTTAAATTTTTCACGCGAAATAATCAATGTTGCTGAAAAATTTTCACAACTTCGAACAGACTTTTTTGTAAAATAAGTAGCTAATGCAACTTTTCGGTCAATATTTCTTGAGGTTTAAACTACAAGTTGACTGTGAAAACAAGTGAATTTATTATTTATTATCAACAAAACTAAAATGATATACATATAATATTTTTAATACAAATAATATTGACAACTAACAATGAAACAATTTTAATGCTTTCAATGCTTTAAATACAATAGGGAAATAAAAGGTTGGATGGCAGTGAATTCATACTGTGTTGTGTGAGGGATTCATTGGTGTTCTCATTCATTGTGCTGAGTGGTCATTTTCAGACCAATTGAATTGAAGACATAGGAAATTATTAGCGAAATACACATCGCTCCTTTATTGCAACATAGTCATAGCTCAAAAAGCTAGTTTTGCAGAAAATAAGTTTAAAGTTTTCAATTTACATACACTTGAATGAAAATATGAAAATATTTTCTTTTCTCAAAACGTGAGTGTAAAAGCCTTTGGTATGAAATTTTTACACAAGATTAAATATGATATAACGAATTTTTCTGCATTTTTAACTTCAAAAATGCATTTTTTGAGATATGACTGTGTTGCAATAAAGGAGCGTACACACTTGTACATTCAATATCATGAGTGGTCTGGAAGACAATTCATTTTGTGAATGAATTTCATAATTTTGCGTTCTAATGGCAATCTTTCTTG
This sequence comes from Nowickia ferox, assembly GCA_936439885.1. Classification (NCBI taxonomy): domain Eukaryota; kingdom Metazoa; phylum Arthropoda; class Insecta; order Diptera; family Tachinidae; genus Nowickia; species Nowickia ferox. The sequence goes on from OW387026.1 coordinate 47,103,887, forward strand.
CAGGTCTTTACATAGCGTCCATACCTGATATAATTTGAAAGAGAACGTCGGCAGAATAAGAAGAAAAATATATTAATATTAATATATATGTAGGGGATAACCTGCTCTTGTAAATATCATATTTCATAATTACCAAGCAGCCACGCAGTGAACATCTTGGTGTAGTTTAATAGTACGTTTTGTTTTTTTTTATAAAATTTTTATCATTTATTTAATACATCGTGCATAATTAAAACATTTCTGCATTTGTTACCAAAAAATATTCATTTTCGTTTTAATACACAAATTTCTCTTGTCATATCTATTCATGTGTGCGTTTTTTTGACAGTTGATATCATAATATTGTTTTCTAAATATATATCATGAAAACAATATTATAATATCTTATATACAGTCGTTAAGCAGCTCTGGGCTGAAGAACAGCTCTCGCGTCATCGTAATTATTTCTTAAGTGCGGTCAGGGTTGTGTGTGTTGTTTCGAAAGTTTTTCGTCTCGCTCGCACTGGTTGACTGATCTTCCACGAATAACCGTATAATCTTGCGGTTCTTTTGTGGAATTTCCTTGACAAAGTGGTACTTCCTATGTGAAGGCATAGGTCTTGTATAGTCAGTCACAAAAACTTTTTAAATTACTGTTAATAATATCTTGGGTATATGGTCTAGTTTCTCCGCCCATATTTGTGCAACAATACTTTACAAATTTATTTTGTACAGTATTTATGAAATAAATAAATATCTGATATAATATTGCAATAATACTAATATTGCAGTCCACACGTAGTATAATTATCTCTGCTATGAAATTTGATGCTGATAGAAATATATTTAATATTATATCAGTTATAGACGCTATGTTAATTTCTATGAAAAAAATTCGTGCTTTTTGGTGTGTAATTTTGTTGTAGAACTGGTGGTACCTGATTAATTGTGCCATGTATGTTTATGTTTCTCGGATATACTACATATTTGTTCTGGATATATTTGGGGTATGACACTACTTAGAATTAGATAACTTTCTAAACAAATTACTAAGGGCCTAATTGTCTATATCACGTCACTAGTGATATTTACGAAAAAACATCAACATGTTGACTTTTTGTTTGTTTTTCCATACAAGTTCTAAAAATTATGAAGGGCAAAGCAAAGCTTTTCTTCAGTGAAGAATTTTTATGAAAAATTAATTATGTAGTTAATTAATTAAGGCCTAAATGTACATATACATAGTATGTATGTAAATAAATATGTATGTACATTAAGGATGCCAATCGGGACTGGTTTTCCGAATCCCGGGATTCAGGATTTTTCAGGATCCCGAAGTTTGTTGAGATTCAGGGATTTTTCGGGACTCTGGGGTTTTTGAACATTAAATGATATATTCTTTTTATAGGTATTTATTTATAAAAAATAGTATTTGAAAGAGTTTCAGAAATAAAAGTTAACAACTCAGTTAAACTTCAAGTTACAGCAAAATTTCATGTCAAGTGGAGACGTAGAGTTACAAACACATACAGGGCAATTATGAATAAAATTTCGAGAGAAATTTTTTGCGGGGAACAATTCCAACTAATAGCAAATAAAAGGGAAAACAAAAAATTATAATTGAAAAAGGGAGAAATTTCTCGCGGAATTTTATTCACAATTGCCCTGATAATTTTATTATTTTCAAAAAAACCTATGGCACACACGAATTATGTTAAAGAATACGGATGGTTATTAATATTTATGCTTTTATTACTGAATTGATTACAGAATTATTCAGCTAAGTTCTGACACTTTGTATCAGCATTTGAACAAAACCTTTAATAATCAAGAAACATACGAGTATAGTTTATGTACTTAAGTATTCACATATTGTGTTTCGAATTTATCGACAGCTAAACCAAATGCGTTGCTCACGTCAAAAAGTGCAATTATTAATTTTACACAGTTGCAAGAGTTTGACGTGAATACCTTTATTATTTAATACATTATTATTAAGACTGTTAACAATATTGCTTATTATCATTAAATAGATTGCAATTAATGAATAAAAGCAGAAAAACATTGGCGGTATTCGATGTTTGATTCAAATTTTCGTCCGTTAGTGCAAATGCAAAATATCGTAGCTTTTCTTTGGATTGTGTGTGTATTTTGTTGTTGGATTTTAAAGAAAAGCTACGATATTTTGCATTTGCACTAACGCACGAAAATTTGCATCAAACATCGAATACCACCATTGTATGGAAAAAAATTTTCATTGACACTTTTAACAGGATGAAACAAACAAATAAGTATAAAAAAACAACAATATTGTGTTGCCACGGTTTCTATCTCCACATGGGGGGAAACTCATGATGAATTTTTTTTTTATATAATAAACAAAACTTAGTAAGCAATTTCGGGATTGACTGAATCCCGAAAATCCCGGGATTAAAAAATTTAAATTACAGAATTCACTGTATTTCGGGATTGGCATCGCTAATGTACATATGTATGTACATCGTTGTGTGGCACGGATATCTTAAATTCATTGTATGTTATGTTATTTAACGCAATGTGTAATCATAATCGTTAAAACATACGTTTGTTTGAGAACCGTTTATTTCTATGGAATGTTGTTGTTGATTGTTAGACGCAAAAAGGGCTCTTTGCGTAATGTATGGGTTAAATTGCATATAAAAAGGACGAGAGCTTGGAAATGTTTGCGCTGAATTCGAACACATAATATGAGAGATTTTGTCAGGGTAGGTATGATTAATGCCGACTGATGTCCACGGCAGCTGCTGACTGAAATGTTGTTGCTGTTGCGCCTGCTGCGGTTGATGAGATTGTGAATAATGATGGTGATGTTTTTGATACCAAGCACTTGCGTAATCTTTATTAGATCTTGCATCAACATACTCCTGCGATTCTCGCCTTACTGGTACTGATATTTTATTTTGAACAGCGTTTTCGGTTATATTGCACTGAACTAAACTTTGGGGATACTGTCGATGTTCTTGTAGGCCATTATTGAATTTGCTTGCTGCGTTTGCGCAATTACTGGTGTTATTTACAGCATTTGAGATGTTGGAATAAAAGGGAGTGCTCATCGCATTAAGTTTTACGGCGGGGTTAAAACTGTTATTCGAAAACTCTGCAGAATTTTTTTGAGTACTACCGGGCTCCTTAAGAGCCCGTGTGTGTCATTCGCCTGTTGCTGTCACAGTTGTCCACTGCCATGGACTGCTGTATGCTGTCTTTGTATTGCTAAAACAAAAATAACGCAATAAGTACAAATATTAGTCATTACCATAAACAAAATAATTTATGTATTTATTATGATCTGATTGGGCTAAAGTTCGTATCGTTCTGTCAGCTTTTCAGTGCGAATGGAACATGCGAATTGTTTTTTATTCATCGTATTACAATTTGCTGAAAGCTTTTCTCGCTATTGTCGTTTATTCTTTGCTAATTATATTGAAAATTTAGAGATGTTAAAATTTATCTTTCATTAAAACAAACTTTCAACAAATTGTAATTCGATTGCACAGTGAGGTTTTTGATGGCTACAGTGGGAATTAATTTGTAGTGACTTTCCCTGTTTATAATTTTAAATTATTTTAAAATTACACTTACAGTGCACAGTGGCGCGAATTAAAAAAAAGTGGTAAAAAGTCCGCAACTTTTGAACTAGTCAACCGATTTAGATGAAACCAACTGTTTTGGAAAGTAGAAGTGTTGAAATTTTGAGAAATCATATTTTGAGGCACCCTGTTGTAAGACAGGGTAGCTCCAAAGAGCCTCAAAGTGGGAAACTGCGGGTATCGAAATTCTTTCGGAGCTTGTAATTTTTGTAAATATGGACCGATTTCAATAATTTTTTCAGCAGGACAATCAACGTTAAGAACAAAAAAATAAAACATCTTAAAGCACTGTTTTATATCTTACAGTTTCCAAGATATTTAACATTCAAATTTTTTTTTTAATTTTTGACCATGACTTTCTTTAATCGTTAGTACATAGCTTCTTTATTACTTAGCAGAAATTGTTTAGTTTTATTGTTTTTAAAAGAAAACTCTATCCAAATTCATATAAAAAAAATCATTTTGATATCTCAAAAATTATAGCAAGGAATAATTTTGCAATTTGGATTTTCGAAAAATATGAGAAAATTTTATATATTTTGGGAAAAAAGTATTCTTAATTTCTTTGCAATATTTTAAAAAATTATTAAGTATTTGATTAAAACTTTGATTGTTTTTAAGAGAAGAGGCATTAGAAAGGCTGTGAAATAAATTTTGGAGATTTTTGTTGGTGCACCCTACATGCAGCATTGGTCGAAAACTAGCAATTTTTTTTTAAATCTGATTTTCGGATGTGGTAAAAAAATTGCACGGTCGTTTTTGTAATTTTTTTGGTTTTTTTTTATAAATAAACTTTTTGTAAGTAACCTGTAAGAAACTCTTGACATTCTATACATAAATGTAGGCAGGAGAGAAGATTTTCTAAAAATGCTAAAATTTTTCTAACACAATTTTTCCCAATAAGAAAAAAGTATTATTAAATTATATATTGCGAAACATTTTAATTTTTTTCAATAGTATACATTTAGCTTTGCAAGCTGAAAAAAAATATTCTCCTACCTTCAATACTTTTCGAAATATTCAAAATCCAATTTTGATTAAAAAATTTAATTTTCTACATTTTTTATTTTTGACTAAATTATTGATCTTATTTTCTTTATTTCAAATGTTTCTTAATTTGTTCTATGTTATCACAATAGTAGATATAATTGTCTATTCAACGGCATGTAATATGTATACCTTTGCAGTTATATCAGTCTTAAAATGTATACACAAATATAACACCTCAGGTAACAATTTACGTGTTTTATCTGATATTCAAACAAACCCACATTTTTATGGCCTCTTGCTGTTATTAAATACTTTCTTTACTTAAATACAATAAAATATAAGAATTTACAGTAGATAGATATTGATGTTGTTAGCTGATTTCTTGAAAAAAGTGATATTTTAAAAATTTTGAGTTAATACCCTCTTGTTGATCAAGTGCGATATATAAATTAAAAACAACAAATGTATGTATCCATGCACTTAGATACAAGTAATAAAGAAAATGAAACTGAACTTATTGAATATATTTTTAATACAATTATTAGAATCAAAACGAAAAATTTAGTTGTAAGTTTTCATACTCATACATACATGTGTACATATATCTCTTGATACATAAGTATTTATATTCATACAAACAAATATCTGATATCATGGCAAAAAAGTCTCTGGAATTCTCTGTCAAATTATATTCAAAACTTAGGCAATTTATATGCGTTTAAAAAGGAGATACATAAATTTTTTTTGTAATTTAATGTTCTAATGTTTAATTAACTACTATATTTTTTTTTTTTTAATAAATAAATAACTTAATCTATTTGTATGTTAACTCAAAAATATGGTGTGCGCGCAGGTGCCTTTGTCCTTGTGGGTATATAAATACACTGTGTGTGTATATAAATTCTTATATTTTATTGTATTTAAGTAAAGAAAGTATTTAATAACAGCAAGAGGCCATAAAAATGTGGGTTTGTTTGAATATCAGATAAAACACGTAAATTGTTACCTGAGGTGTTATATTTGTGTATACATTTTAAGACTGATATAACTGCAAAGGTATACATATTACATGCCGTTGAATAGACAATTATATCTACTATTGTGATAACATAGAACAAATTAAGAAACATTTGAAATAAAGAAAATAAGATCAATAATTTAGTCAAAAATAAAAAATGTAGAAAATTAAATTTTTTAATCAAAATTGGATTTTGAATATTTCGAAAAGTATTGAAGGTAGGAGAATATTTTTTTTTCAGCTTGCAAAGCTAAATGTATACTATTGAAAAAAATTAAAATGTTTCGCAATATATAATTTAATAATACTTTTTTCTTATTGGGAAAAATTGTGTTAGAAAAATTTTAGCATTTTTAGAAAATCTTCTCTCCTGCCTACATTTATGTATAGAATGTCAAGAGTTTCTTACAGGTTACTTACAAAAAGTTTATTTATAAAAAAAAACCAAAAAAATTACAAAAACGACCGTGCAATTTTTTTACCACATCCGAAAATCAGATTTAAAAAAAATTGCTAGTTTTCGACCAATGCTGCATGTAGGGTGCACCAACAAAAATCTCCAAAATTTATTTCACAGCCTTTCTAATGCCTCTTCTCTTAAAAACAATCAAAGTTTTAATCAAATACTTAATAATTTTTTAAAATATTGCAAAGAAATTAAGAATACTTTTTTCCCAAAATATATAAAATTTTCTCATATTTTTCGAAAATCCAAATTGCAAAATTATTCCTTGCTATAATTTTTGAGATATCAAAATGATTTTTTTTATATGAATTTGGATAGAGTTTTCTTTTAAAAACAATAAAACTAAACAATTTCTGCTAAGTAATAAAGAAGCTATGTACTAACGATTAAAGAAAGTCATGGTCAAAAATTAAAAAAAAAATTTGAATGTTAAATATCTTGGAAACTGTAAGATATAAAACAGTGCTTTAAGATGTTTTATTTTTTTGTTCTTAACGTTGATTGTCCTGCTGAAAAAATTATTGAAATCGGTCCATATTTACAAAAATTACAAGCTCCGAAAGAATTTCGATACCCGCAGTTTCCCACTTTGAGGCTCTTTGGAGCTACCCTGTCTTACAACAGGGTGCCTCAAAATATGCTTTCTCAAAATTTCAACACTTCTACTTTGCAAAACAGTTGGTTTCATCTAAATCGGTTGTCTAGTTCAAAAGTTGCGGACTTTTTACCACTTTTTTTATAATTCACATTACTGTGCATAAAAAGAGCGATTTTCGAAGTTGGGCAAAAAATTGGAGGAATATGACAGTGGGAACTGGTATTCCCCATAAAAACTAATCAATAATAATCTAATATCTAGAAAGATATAATTTTGAGACAGTATATAAAATTCAGCGAAAATCTGGCGAGTTAGGGATACTCCCCATACAAAATAATTAAAAATAATCTACTATCTAGAAATCTATGATAGTAAGAGGCTTCAACTTGGGTGTGGGTTAATTTTAAGACGCGATACAAATTTATGTGAAAAACTGGCAGGATAGGTCCGGGAGAACGGATAATAATAACTAAGCGCAAAAAGTGGAAATTAAATAGTGCAGCTGTTTCTAGCGTAAAGATGTAAAATCTATATACACATATTTTAAATTATCCTTAAAACCTTTTAATTAACCTGCAATGTTAGTTTGTTAATGGCAAATTTTGCGACAGCTCATTTAAATAAAATGTTTTAAAAAAGTTTTTTTTACTATTATTAATTCATTATTTAATGCAAATTTATTTGAATTCGATTAAAAAAGGAAAAAAAAAATATTTGAACAGCTCTATTACGTATACAATTCTTAACACTCATCATCATAATCACCATCATTTGTATTTTTGCATTATTGATATATTTACTCTTAACAATATTAACATTGCTGGATATTACTATTATAGGCCGCGAAAATAACCCGCAGAAAGCTAATTTTACAGGACAAGTTTTTTTTCACTTTTTTATGATTTGTTCAAATTTATATAATGAAAATTCAAATACAGTTTGTCAAGAAAATGTTTTGACATAGTTAAAATCTTTTTAAATTTTGAGTTTTATCGTAAATATATTTTTCCTTTTTTGCATTATGAAATTTTATGTTACAGATTTCATTTTGTTTACATTTAAGTGAACAAATAGTCGTAAGTATAAGCAAACTTAAAAATGAGAGCATAAAAATTATATGAAAACAAAAAACACTTAAAAATTTCTTTGTCAAGAAAATGTTTTTACATCCTTGTATTATATAGTAAAAATAGCAATGATTTTAAGGTGTACAAAAATAAATATTTTTTGTGACAGCAATTGACATCAAATCGATAAAAGTCAAAATTTAAAACGATTTAAGTATGTCAAAACATTTTCTTGACAAACTGTATATACTACTAATGATATTATGCAAGTTACAGATAAGTTTTACGTTGATTCTTTTTATAGAATTTTGTTTATTAGTTCCTTTAATTTGTCGACCACATTTTTAACAGATTACACTGTAATGTGACCATTATTATTTTCAACTTAATGTTTTACCAGATGACGTGTTCGATGCTGCATAAAAAAGTAAATTTCGAAAAATATGTCAGTTAGGTTATTTACGCGGTTAAGGGTCGACATTGATCGAAGTTGATAATTTTTCTCTTTTTTAATCCTTTTTTATGTATACATACATATGTACATATGTATGTATATTAATTATTAAAATATGTACATATGCATTAAAATTAAATTTAAGCTGTCATGAAAACAAAAACAAAAGCAATAGTATAAATGATGCTGTTATTGCTTTTATGTAGTAGGTACAACAATATATCTGCATACTATTTCAAAAGGCGCAAAATGTTTTTTTACAAATTGTTTCAAAAGTAATTATAGTATTGCAGGAAAAAAGATTTTTACTTAACTCGGCTTAACTCACAACTATTTATCGTAATTTTTCCCGAAATTCACTAAATTATAGGGTTACGCGTGAAAACAAAATTTAAAAAATAGCACCAATTAAACATAAAAACAAAAAAGTACATTTAATATTACTAACCAGAGGTTGAAGGTTCCATTATTATATTTTTAATTTTCACTTCAGAAAACTAATTCCTAAAACATCCAATATTGCAATTTTTACTACACGCAAGAAAAACGCCAAATAACTCAAACTTTTGAAGTGTATAGTTCCACAACGGTTGTTGATAAAATCAAAAGTTTTTCTCCTAGTGATGTGGAATTTTGTGCACTTTTAGCGAGTACAAAAATTTATTCGGTTCTCACAAATATGATTTTTCAATTAATTTCCACGTTTGATATCGCAAACCCCATCATCATACATCAACTGACACCACACATAGTGGATCAAACACAAAGAACGCTGATGAAGAAAGTGCAGTGACCTTTGAATACAGCTAGTTATTGCGTTCTACTAGTGTTTGTTAGAATATTTACAATTAACTTTGGTGTTATTTGTTCATTAATAATTATTAACCGACTTCAAAAAGGGAGGACGTTATATGTTCGTCATGAATGTATTTTTTTTAATTCTTTTTTTATATGAAATATGCGATACGCGCAGGGGAATGGATACCTCCCATACAAATTAATTACGGCATATATGAATTACTATATCATTGAGAGGTTTCAAACTTGGTGAGAATTACTTTACAGTTCATGCGCGTATTGCAGACGAAAAGTAGTGGTGTAAGAGTAGGGAAAGGGCTCCCTCCTATACAGAATAATCTTTTATTATTGCATATTAATAATTACATGAAATAGCGAAGTATATTTATTTGACATAAAGTCTTTATTTTTTCAATTTGAAAATTTTGCTTGTTTTTATGGTTAAGCAATTTCGTTCCCGCTTTTGGAACTCATCACTAGACTTCAACCCAAAAAAATTTTGAATTTAGCTAACAAACTTCGTATGTTTATAGTAAGACTCTTAATACTATATTGAGAATCACAATGTGGCAGCTAATAGTAAAAGGTGATGAAAAATAAAATATATGCACAATGGAATAAAGATGCTTGTGTTGTAAAGATTTTTGTTTGAGGCTTTCAAACTTATTGTGTTTGTATATTGTGATTCTCGTATTAAGACAATTGCTATAAACATATGAAGTTTATTAGTTAAATTCAAATATTTTTTGGGTTGAAATCTACTGATGAGTTCAAAAGCGGGAACGAAGTGCATATAGACAATTGCTTAACAACAAAAAGAAGCCAAATTTTCAAATTGCATATGAATAATAGTTACTCCCGGTTCACACACTTCAACTTTTGTTGATCAACTCGTAATTCAGCTGTATTATTTACGTATTAGCAGCGTTACCGTTGTAAAATTTTAAAAAGTGGCACAAAATGGGGATTTAAAAAAATTGCACCAAAAAGGGGAGTTTAAGAAAAAAGGGGCAACCTTAAAATTAAGAAAATTTAAAACAACTGCTTATTTTTAAAAACATCAAGAATAAAAATTAGGTTTTGCATATTTAAAGACTAAAATATACTATATTTATGATAAAATAAAGCCACAAACTATAAAAGAAATTCATATAATCTGCGCTTATAATAAAAAATTACTTAGTTACTGATTAAACGAAATAACAAATTTTTAAATATTTTGTAGTATTATAGCGTGTTTTCTGTGTATTTTGTTTCGTCTCAAATACAAATTTTTCATACAAACAAGGAAGTATGTTCAGTGATTCTAACTTAAATAAAACTTCAAAATCTTTGGACGTGGCTATAAATAGTTTAGTAGAGACTCTGCTACTCTAGTTAAATTAGAGGGAATTTTTAAGTTTTAAGGATTAGATTTAATGAAAGAAAAATTCAATTATTTTATATCTATACTCTGAAACATACTTCTTCAAGCAACAGTGTTTTAAAGTACAAGAAATGTTTTAACAAAATTAATTAATTAAAGAAAATAAATAAAACAGGACTATAATGACATTATGAAAAATTTTATATTTTTAGAGAAATCCAGGAAAAAAAATAAGAAACTTGATGATCTGTTTTATGGATCACTTTCGATTTCCTCAACATCTACGATAAGTTAAAGGACTTTTCCAAGTAGAAGATCTCTTTAAACTATTGAAGTATAGTATATATATAAAAAATCATAAATATGTGATTTTTTTGCTTGATTTATTTTAAGAATTCTTAGGTGTGTTTTTTTCTGTTTTACTAATAAACTCAAATTAATAAATAATTTATGCAGTTTTATTTGTTCAAATTACTTGATTTATGAAAAAACTTTATTAACCGGTTAATAAATACCGAAATTAACTGATTAAGCCACAACCTCGATTAATTAATGGAGCGATTAGTGCCCTTTTACATTTGAGAAATTGAAAGACAGACAGACGAAGTTTATAGAAGAAGGGGCGAAGATGCAGAGTGTGTAGTACACGATCCTCTGTACCGGATATTTTTATGTTTCTCTTTTCTACTTTTCGCAATTTATTCTTGTTGCTTCATATGATTTTTCTAATTTCAGCAGATGTATGTATACTTGATGTGTATTATCAAGGCATATGGTATTTATGTGTATGAGTAGCAATCGGTAAAAAGAAGTAAACAAACTACAAAATTTCTGTCTGTCTATTAATTTCCAATATGTAAAACCTTCGGGCAAGAACAAAAGAGAATTGAAAACATGTCCGGCAAGAAATGACTCAAATGTAAAAGAGGACTTATTTAGTGTCCTCAATTGATTTAATAAATACCGGATCTAAATAAATACTTTACAATCAATATTTTATCGCTTCTATTAATTCTTGACTAAAACAGTTTTCTATATATGTACATATATATGTATATAACAATTTTAATAAGATTTTTTTTTAATATATGTATGCAACAGAGAAAGCCAATCGATACGAAAAATTTTGGATACTCCAGCACATATCCAAAAAATTTTTTGCTAGTTCGTATTGATACCCATTCATTCTCATTGCGTATACTTGCGTATACCCCTGCGCATTTTATTTCATACTTGTATGTATCGATGCCCATTCTTCGTTACATACCGCATATCTATCGACATACGCATGAGCGGCAAAACATTTGAATTTTTAAATATTTTTTTATAAATGTTGCCGGAAATAGTAGTTTGTAGTTGTTGAAGTACTAACATTTTTTTTCAAATTATTGTAAAACAAAATTCAATTAAGCTGTTTAACACACACGCTCTTCACCGTCTTTAGACTTAAGCCCTATTAAATATTTACGGAAGTAATTTGACCGCATGTGTGAAAACACGATCCATTTTTAATACATAGATCTGAGCTAAAAGTCCAAATAGTGGAAGAATGGCTTAACCATGGTATTCCTTGCAACTTTAGCAATTTTTAAATAATTTTAGCGCATGCTTGCAGTTTGTCACTAATTTTCGCGATAAAAGTGACTTTTTAGCCAAATCTTGTCTTGTTTACCATTTTACCGATTTTTAATCAATCTATCTACATATGTATGTATATGATGTTAGCGAATTTGAGCGAATTTTCGTCATTTTTGCATTCATTAGCCCCCATATGCAAAAAAAAAAATAACGCCTGCTCGAAGTCTACGTTAAAACAAAATTTCCATACAAAAACCGGTTTAACGTACACTTGAAGCACACGTTATTTTTTTTTGCATATGGGGGTAGATCTTTAGGTATTTGTAAGTTATTTTAGGTCTTGTTTGCAATTTTGCAATTTATCGCGAATTTTCTCTATTTTTCAATAAAAGTGATTGTTCCCAATTCTTTGTTTTTTGACAGTTTTAAATATTTTTAATCAGTATCAGACTTTGATATCTTCTTAATGTTAACAAGTTTTTGCAAATTTTCGATACCGTCGCAAATTTTTCCAAGTTTTTGACATTCGTTATAATTTAAGCGCTTTTTAATAAATTTTAAGGCTTTTTTCAATTAAGAAATTATTCGCGATTTTTCGCAAGTTTTTGTACATAAGATTGTTTTTGTTTCTTAAAATCTACTTTTCGTCTACATTTTCTTAAGTTTTAGAATTTTTTTTAATGATATTCGCATATTTTCAATTTTTCGCGAGCCTTATTTTCGATTTAATCGTAAGCGACAAAAATTATTTTTTTCAGAAAGTGTTTTTTAAATATTCAAATATATTTTTGTACGTAAGTTGCTCCATACGATAAAATTTTACATCCCGTATCTTAAAAGTTATCAACAATTTTGGCATTTTGATAATTCTAAACTAAGGGTAGGACCATAAAGTTTTAATTTCAATAAAAAAGTATATTTTCCATAACATGTCGCTTACGACAAAACCGAAAAAAAGTTATTGCTTTTTTTATTGTTTTAATCCTTGCGAGCTTGTGTAATTTTTGCAATAACCTTTTTATTAAAAACTTACTACAGAAAACCGCCACGTATTTACGCCTTTTTTCATGAAATTGGTTATATGAAAATTTCATTTGTCAATAGGAAGCCAGGAGAAGCAAATTAGATCAAAAAAGTTGTCAAAAATACTTCAGAGATTCATGCTATGTAATTTTTTATATATCACTATTTTCTCTAGCGGTGCAATTAGCAAATAGAAAAATTTTCGTGAAATAGATTTCATGAAAAAATGCAATTACGCATTTGTTAAATTTATACACAACGATTTTTTTTATATACATACATATTTGGTAGCATTGTTCTATTGTCATAGGCTGAGGTTACATCTGGCATTTCTTGTGTGTCATGTGCTCAAAAAAACGTAACAACTAATTACTAATGAAAAACTGTTTGATTCAGACATGTATTTATTGATTTAAACTGTTTCCAATAATGTTGGATCAAAGACTATAAATACATAAAGATGTTCCACGTAGAACATTAAATAAAAACTAAATTTTTTTGCGTTTACTGATGCTGCGGGGGAAGTAACAAGGGAAAATTATATTGTTTATTATTTGAGAGAAACCACAAACAAAGAGAGCACAAAATTTTTGAGATTGCACACTTTATATAAGTATGTATGTAGTAATGTTGAATGGCATACAATGTATGCACACACATAAATGATGCTTATAGAAAAATTTTTTTGTGTGTGTGTTATATTTCTTGTTCAAAGCACAGTCAGTACGAGAAAAAATATGAAAGTACAAAAAGAAGTTTCTTGTTTTGATATATTCATGTGCAAATAAATTACGTAAAGCCAATGCGACCGATTGTGTTATTGTAGAGTAAAAATACGTGTTTTATTGTTGTAAAATTAAAAATAAGTTGATTCGCACCGAACTACATATAATTATTTGATTTAGAAATCTGAATTGTATACTTACAATATTTTTTTTTATTTATGCTTTAAAATTTTGAGTTTTTCAGTGCTTGTTGATTGGAATTTATATGTTTCCCACGACGAATGTTTTCTTAGCAGTGTAAGAACTAATACATTAAGCATCTCCGTCCTGTGCTTAAAGCATACGTTGCTCTCATCAAACCAAAAGGAATATATTGTATTTTTGGTACAATTTACGCATTGTTCAACAATAGTTTTTTTTATGTTTATTTCTTTGGACTTAGAAAAAAGATTTTCAAAAACTTTTATGTGAATCTTACACACTGCAAAAAATAAGTCTGATGGAGCACACAAACTTCCAAAATCTGTTTCTTTATCATAATTTTTAGCGTGAACAAACATTTCTGAAGGATATGACAAAACTTGCGCTGGTTTAATTACATCCACACGGCATTTAGCGCAAGTTATTCGTTGAGCTATATATCCAACAAAATATCGGCTTGATGTTAACTCTATTGGAACGTTGTTAGAGTTAAAACAATCTGCATCTTCATTAAAATAATCTTCATTTTCATCGATTATGTTTGTTACATTAATGTCAGGTGTGCGACTACTTTCAGCTGTAGTTCCACTTCTTTGAGTATCTTCTAAAATTGTTTGAAACTCTATAGGTAAAAATATCGCATCGTCATTTGCACAATTTGATGAGGTACTAAATTGCGTTATTTTTAGAGATAGTAGTTTAGCTACTGCGACATTTAATTCATAGACCGAAGGATTTTTGCAGTGTCCGCCCTTGGCACGTATATATGAAAACAAGTTTTCCAATGGATCTTGATTAAAATGGCTCGTTAAAATGCATATCAAATTTGAGTTTTCCGCAAACAATTCTGACGATAAAGATAAAATAGCTCTCGTAGTTTGAATCAGGCCATCGATTGAAAATATTTTGTTTCCTGCGTATTCAACCTGTTTCATATAGGTAATTAGCTCTTCGAGTAATTGCCAAGTTATGCTATTCGGTTTCAAGCCACGCTTCAGGGGCTTTGCATCGTTAAAATACATGCTGTTTAAGCAATCAAAATAGGTATCGAGTTTTTTTATAAAAGAGCACGTTGAAGTGGCTATTGGTGCGGAACTTCGTGTAAACTGGCGATTTTCATTTACAGATTGGATTGCAGCAGCAACTGAATTGCTCAAAGTTTGGACAGCTAAGCCAACACGCATCTTCTGAAAATTATTTGGGTTTATGTGCACCGTTGTTAATTTTGTCATTTTTGTTGCTTTTCCGTACTCCAACTCGAATATTTCTCTAACAACGTCGAAGCGCGCTACGCCATGCGGTGTTTTAAAATCGGCTTTGATGCAAGCATTTCTTATAGATTTAAAAATATGGGGTACATCGTACATCAAGTAAATTTTGGCATTTTTATAAACAAAATAAGGTTTTTCACAGGATCCGCCGAGCATATCATAACATTTTCTATTATTAGGACCTTGATCACACGTAAGCCCACGCACATTTAGTCCCATTTCACCTAATATATCCAAGTTTGACTCTACAAGTTTTTTTAGTATATCACCTTTTATTGAAGTGGAAGTAACAAAATAATTTAAAACGAACTTCCAATTTCTTACAACTCCTCTTATCATAAAAACGCAAACTTGAGACCCCATTTGATTTACTCGTTCATATCCTAAATCGACAACTCCATCTATAACATCTGCGCATTTATTATATGTAAAATTTTTTCTTATAGATCCTTCATCAAAAATTAAAATACATTCTTTTTCAAAATGTTGCATCTTTTGAACTGTTTCTGTGAGCGCATTGTATATACATAAATTGTTACCTGGTTGCAAGTTTTTAATGCTACTCCATCTACTAAGGGATGAAGGACTCGGAAGGTTCAATTTCAAAATATTTCTTAAGAACAAGTACGTGGAGGTTGATCTATAAAATATACTTTGAGAAAAGCTTATCTCATGATCTTCCCAACGTGCATTTGTCCCTCTATTTACCTTTATGAGCATTTTGCAAAAACTTTTTTCGTTCGCATTTATATTTAACTCATCAACTTCGGCTTCAATAGATTTCTTATTCATTATTTTGCTTTCTAATGTTTTTATCCTTCTTTTTAAACTTTCGGATTTTTTTTTAATTTAAGTTTGTCTTGCGAAACAGTCTTAAGTTTTTTAAACATTGTAAAATATAACAATTTTTGCAAAACGATGGTGATTCTGATCTTTTGCGCTTATGAGGCGGACTTTTAAATAAGGGTAAAGCAACATTTTCAATTAATAAACAGTTTTCTTTTTCTATAGAGTCATCAGACAAGTTTAAAGTTGGTACTGCGTCCCGCTTCAAGTATTTCTTTCCTATATTTTCTGACGGAAAGTGTCTTTCACATATATGTAATGTCCGCGATCTTTCCAAAAAGCTTTCGTCAAAGTTGCACTTTTCTATCCACGCTTTAAGCAATATGTCATTGGAATATGGAAAACGAAAGATTTTTAAGTTTGGAAAACTTCTTTTGGATCTGCCACAATGAGGCAAACAACACTTATTGCCTGCTATAAGCGATAACTTCTTTTGTTTAATTTCAGTTAGTTCGCTCATTATGATATTTTTTTACTTATTTAATTACTAAGACTTTTTTAATTTCACACTAGATTATATTTTCAAGCACAATATATTCACTGTGAAGCAGTAGTACAGTCGAATTTTTGCCTAATCTTCAACGGGTTAAGATGTAGAATAAGAAAATTTCACTTCATACACAACGTTTTATGATTTATTTAGGTAAATAATTGTAATATGCAAATTTTTCCTTTACTAATTGAATATGTAAAAAAAAATGTTTTATGACTAAATCAGGAAAAATAAAGTAACAAGTGTCTTGCAATAAAAAATGCAGGTAATAAAATTAAAAAATGTTTACCAGAGATATTTTTTTAAAGTATGTGGGGTTTTCCAATATACCTGCCTCAGCAAAATATATGTGCTTTAATCACATAACTTGGGATATGCAGACAGCAGTACACACGTGCATTTTATTGCACCCGTTGTGGTAAAACCACAATTATTCTATTCTTACAAATAATTTTGTGGTCTTTATTGCTAAAAACTTAATTCCTACATGCTAAAACATTTATTTTTAAGGGTTGGAAACAAGTCATGCAAGTGTGATTGTGAAAAAAACACACTGCACCAGGTAAATAATTCGCAATACCTTCATTAATCAAAGGAATAGCATATTAATTGAAACTTTGCTTTTCTGCTGTCAGTTTTTGAACACTGATATTAAATTCAAATAACGATAAATTTATATTCGGTGCGAATCCATGTATTTGCAAAAGTACAACAATAAAATACATATTTTTGCCATACAAATAAACAATCGGCAACATTAAGTTCTACGTAGCTTATGTCCATATACATATGCATATGTGCGAAAACACAAGTTCTTTTTGTTTGTGTATATTTTTTCTTTGCTTTAGGAAAAATACACACATCCATTCATACTTATGCATGCAAAGGCACACATACATACATGTATGCATATGCAGATGAATAGCAAAGACATGAGAATAATAAGTGCTCTGAGAAAATAAAATACTCCCTTTGAAACACATGGATTTAGTAGAAAATCCACCAGCAAATTAAGCACTGACAGTACAATGTATGGACGTAGAACATCTTTATATTTATAGTCTTTGGTTGGATTCTATAAAATTGTCTATTAGTTATGTATGAAACTGTTTAACATCATAAATACGTGTCTGAATCAAACATTTTTTCATTCGTAATTAGTGGTTTCGCTTTTTTACGCATGTGTGGCACATGGCACTCAGATGTAAACCCGGCCATACTCGTCATTACATGCGAGTGTGTTATAATACGCATACTCCTTGGAGTATTGATATGAAGCAGTCGAAAAAGTGGCAAATTGCTACTTAAGTAGCACCAACGGTAACGCTGCATATTAGTTTATAATATGAAAGAGGGAGAGTAAAATGCATGTTTGTACGAATGCTTATGAGAAACTGAATTATTTTCTTCCGTACGTATTAAATTAACAAAATTTGTTAAATTAGTCCTGGTTCACACATTTAAACTTTTATTGATCAACTCGCAATTCAGCTGAATCAAATAGATTTTCATTAGTAATTAGTGGTTACGCTTTTTTACGCATGTGTGGCATATGGCACATAGATGTAAACCCGGCCTTATAGTATGTTTCTACTATACGTGCTTCGCTCTCCATTCATGCTTCACACCCCAAATCTTGGCGAAGCTACTTGCTTCGCCATACAAAATTATGAGAGCGAATAAAGTAGATTCAATATGAATCTAATTGCGAAGCACGTATAATTTGTATCTTCTCTAACTTTTATCACAGTTTATCTGAATTAGCTATCAGAACAAATTACGTATCTATATGTGTACGTGTGTGAGCAAATAAAAAAACCAAACCATAAACGAAGCATGAATGCGCAGTGTAAACGGCATGATTCATAAACATGATTGCGAAAGCGAAGCATGTAATTCCACTCGTAGTGGAAACATAGCATTAAAATAAGTTTGTAATATTCGGTCATAAGCGTACACTTAGTCGTTTTATGGTATGTACTGATAAATGACACTTAGAGAACTGCCCAGAAGTATACATACGCGTTTGAATTGTATTAAATACAGGAAGTATTCTTTGAAATTCGAATCGAAAGCAAATGCTTCCGAATTGTAATATTAGAAACATACAAATAGGCATTTTAAAAGTTAGATCATACGGCTCTTTAATACATATATACATACACCAGTTTATAGTATAAACAAACATCATTCTTGAAATACCGAAGTATATTTATTTGACACAAAGTCTTTATTTATTTAATTTGAAAATTTTGCTTGTTTTTATGGTTAAGCGATTGTCTATATGCATTTCGTTCCCGCTTTTTGGAACTCATCAGTAGACTTCAACCCAAAACATTTTTGATTTTAGCTAACAAACTTCGTATGTTTGTAGTAAGACTCTTAATACTATATTGAGAATCACAATATACAAACATAATAAGTTTGAAAGCCTCAAACAAAAATCTTTACAAAACAAGCATCTTTATTCGATTGTATATCTATTTTATTTTCCACCACCTTTTTACAATTAGCTGCTACATTGGGCAACAATAAGAGTATTAAAAGGCAAAAAGAAAAATAAAACATTTATTTTCATACATGAAATTCCGAAGTATATTTATTTGACATAAATTCTTTATTTATTTAATTTGAAAATTTTGCTTGTTTTTATGGTTAAGCGATTGTCTATATGCATTTCGTTCCCGCTTTTTTAGAACTCATCAGTAGACTTCAACCCAAAACATTTTTGATTTTAGCTTGTTTTGTAAAGATTTTTGTTTGAGGCTTTCAAACTTATTATGTTTGTATATTGTGATTCTCAATATAGTATTAAGAGTCTTACTATAGACATACGAAGTTTGTTAGCTAAAATAAAATATTTTTTGGGTTGAAGTCTACTGATGAGTTCAAAAGCGGGAACGAAGTGCATATAGACAATCGCTTAACCATAAAAACAAGCAAAATTTTCAAATCAAACATCATTCTTTTAATAACCACGTTTGTAATAACATATAAAAAGGAAAAAGTAATGGCAAGTTTTGTATGCGAATTTTATGGAAAAATATTTTCTTTTAATAGAAATTTGAGAAAACATATCAGCGCCCTATTCCACAAAACAACTTATCAACTTTTCACTTTGCACTTATAAAATTTTTCGTCAATTTGCAAAACTCTTTGTTCCTCATAACTGTAAAATTTGATAAGTTGAAATTGATAAGTGTAATTTGCAGTCTTTGCAATTTTTATGCTCTCTTTGCCATTTCTGTTCCACGTACGTTCTCTTCTGCAAAGTGAAAAATTAATATTGAAAAGTGTAATTTGCAAAGACTTTACTAATAAATATGCTGTTTCGTTCCACAATAACTGTAAATTATATTTTTGCAAAACAAATTTTGATAAGTTTGTCAAAAATTTGCAAGGTAAACGATCACTTTACAAATTCATATTGTTATAATTAGTGAATCTTTCAAAATTTTAATACGTGAATTTTTGTTCCACGATAGTGAAGACTCGGTTATAACGAGAAATTATAGAGACCGAATTAATTTTTCGGGATTACAAAACTTTAACTTTAGAGTGCTTTCGTTTAAATCAAATTCAAGTTGATTTCATTTTAAATAAAATTGAAAAAAAAATTAGAGCCTGTTTGTATAATTTATTAACCTTCAAAATGAAATATAAACTTTAATATGATCTAAGGATTATATTCATTAAAAAATTAAGTATTTCAAATCTATTTTAAGAAATTTTTGTATGGAAAACTTCAAATAAATACATTTAAAATTCATTTTAAATCTTATGAATTAGGGAGTAAATATTTATAATAATTTTATAAAAAATACTTACTTTATTGCTTTCAAAACTACCAAATAAAATATCTTTTTTTTTCTTTAATTACTTTTAAAACTGCTAGTTTTTTTCCGTTTTAATTTTGCGGGTCATTTTAATAACTTCTATTAGTACTGCAAAGTGAAAAGTGATAAGACAGAAATGCAAAGATGATTAAATGTTTTCTGGAACACTTTGCACACTAACTTTGCAGGAGAACGCAAAGACTTTACAAAGAGCGCGAATACTTTGCAAAGAGTGCAAGAAATTTACAAAGAGAGCAAAGTCTTTGCAAAAATATGCTTAGTGCAAAGTGAAATTTGCAAAGAATATTGTGGAACAGAAACACTTATCACTTTGCAAAAAAAATGCAAATTGATAAGTGCAAAGTGAAAAGTTAATAAGTTTTTTTGTGGAATTGGGCCCAGGTTGCAACATGAGTCGGAGTTCCAGCGACATACGCACTTAGTATATCATTCTATAAATGATAATAAAGAGAACATTTATTGTGAGTTGTACAAAAAAAAATTAAAACAACAATGTAAAGGGTCCGCCATCTAACGTTTTTTTTCAACTAGTGCTTATTTCGTGAATGGTAACACTTAGCTCATGTCTGATTTGACAGATAATTAGTTTTATCCTTCCGCTGAACGAATATAGTTGTGTATACGCTTGAACAACGCTGGGAAATATTGCCTGCGATCGATTTACAGAAGATGCCGATTTTGCCAAAAAAATCATCTTTTCAGATGAAGCTCATTTTAATCCTGGCGGTATTTAAACAAGCAAAATTGTCGCATTTGGGGCACAGAAAACACGCACGCATACATTGAAAAGCCGACGCACCCAAAACGAGTCACTGTTTTTTGTGGATTTTGGTCCAGAGGCATAATTGGGCCATTTTTTTCGAAAATGAGCAAGGAGTGGCCGTTACAGTCAATGGCGATCGTTATCGGGCCATGTTGAACGAATTTTTGTTCACAAAAATTGAAGAGGAGGATATTGGCAACATTTGATTTCAACAGGACGGCGCTACGTGCCACACAGCCGAAGCTACACTCGATGTTTTGCGCCCTGTTTACAAAAAAAAAAGTTATCTGGCGGACCCTATAGTATTACCACCTAAGAACAAATACCCACAAGTTGAAGAGTGCGGAAGTAGTTGAAAATGATGTGTCTTGCTTCAATAACCGGATATCGTTATATATTTTAGAAAATAAAAATAAAAACAATTTCATACCAGAAAACTTTTTTAATGAGATTAATGAAAAAGTGACATAGTTATTACAGAGTAATATTCAAGAACATTCAAATATAAAATTTAATTGTGAACTCTGTTGTGAGTATATATTAATAAAAGAAGATGAAGACTTGCATCGTTGATATAAAATCGCATCAAACGAAGATGGTTATTCTTAATGAATCATCAACAATAGATGATATTATACATCTTTACCAACAGCAGTGCGATATTATTATGATAGTGGATGTACCTTACTAGAAATATCTCATCTAATTTCTATATTAATAAGTATAAATGTATAAAGGTATCACAGTACATACCTCTACCACCATCAATATCAAAAAAGGCGCTTGTATTAACATACAAAATAATGATGAACACTGCTTTAAGTGGGCGATAATATCAGCATTTTGTCCTATCACTTACCATCCAGACAGATGTTCATCATAAAACATTCAAAATATAGAAGATGAAATTATAACACTGGAGAATAATATTGTTTTAAATTTTAAAAAATTTAACTTTCCGCTATCAACCAACAAAATTAAAGTCTTTGAAACCAACAACTTAAATATATTTGGCTTAGATGGGGATAATGTACTGGCCCATACTACTTTACTAGAGAGCAAAAAGCTAATAACATAAATTTGCTACTGCTAGAAGAAGGGGACAAATTTCATTATGTGTGGATCAAAAATATTTCAAGGTAATATACTTTTAGCAACATTGATAAATTATTCTAATAATAAAAAAAAATAGTCTTTTATCTCATTACAGATTGATAAGGAGTCAATTAACTAAACGTCAGCATCAAGTGTATATATGTAATACATTTCCATGCTGAGGCATCACTAAAAAACATAAACTAGAATGTAACAAATTGGTGACTAAGATGCCTACTGTAGACAATAATGTAGTAAGTTTTAAAAACTTTCAAAAGCAAATGGATGTACCTTTTGTAATGTACGCTGATTTTGAATGCATGGTAGAATCAGTAAACGCACAAAATTCAACAAACGTTAAATCAGTTCAAAAGCATATTTCATTTGCTTATAGTTATTATATTAAATGTTCTTTTAACTCTAGCTTAGATTTGTTTAGATTATATAGTGGGAATGATTCACCTAAAAATTTTTTTGAAAATTTAGTCAACGATTGTTTAGAGATTTATAATAATTATTTAAGTATAGTAAAACCAATAAATTGATTTTAACTACTCTTCAACAGATGAAACAAAATACAGACACAACTTGTCACATTTGTAATAAATTTTTATCTGTTGAAGATAGAGTAGCTGACCATTGTCATTTGACCCGAGAATATAGAGATCCAGCTCATAATAAATGTAACTTAGAATATCAAACTGCAAATTTCATGCCTATATTTTTCCACAATCTTTCGGCAAATGACTATAATTTGTTTGTAAACAAACTTTCATCTATCGAATTCGATATAAATATAATTCCCTTAAATAAGGAATTATACATATCAATATCTAAGAGAATTTTGGTAAATGAAAAAGATACAACATAACTGCGTTTTCTAGACTCACTTCGGTTTATGACATCGAGTTTAGAGAAACTAGCAGGTTATTTGTCTGATGATAATTTGAAAACTGTAAAATCAGTCTATCAGTGTGATAACGAGTTTGATTTAATGAAACGTAAGGGCATCTTTCCATATGATTATTTAGATTCAGTCAATCGTCTTCAAGAAACACGATTACCACCCCGTTCAGCCTTCTTAATAAACTCACTAATGAGATGTGTAGTGTGGACGATTATAAACATGCAGAAAGAGTAAGGAATACGTTTCAATGTACAACACTAATGGACTACCTTTTATTGTATTTATAAGTAGATGTTTTATTACTTTGTGATGTGTTTGAAAGTTCCCGAAAAGTTTGTAAAAGCATTTATAATGTAGATCCATCACAATATTATACCACCCCAGGATTATCTGGGGATGCAATGTTGAAAACAACGGACATAGAGTTGGAATTGTTAACTGATATTAAAATGTACAATTTCGTTGTACGGGGTATTATGGGAGGTATTGTACAATGCAGTAAACGACATTTGATAGCCAATAATAAATATGTTAGTGGTTATGATCCTAGAAAAGAAACAAACTATCTAATGTACTTAGATGTAAATAATTTATATGGTTATGCAATGTCTCATTACCTCCCCTTTAAAAATTTCAAATGATTGGAAAACTTTGAAAACTTTAGTGTAAATGATGTAATATAAGATTCAGAATTTGGTTACATATTGGAAGTAGATTTAGAATACCCAACCACATTACGCGACTATCATAGTGACTTACCATTTTGTGCAGAAAACAAGAAAATTGAAAACATGAAACAGCAGAAGTTAATAACAGACTTAAACAATAAAACTAATTATATAATACACTATAGCAATCTTCAACAATTTATTCAAAATGGTATAATTTTAAAGAAAATTCATAGAATTCTTCAATTTAATCAGTCAAAATGGTTGAAAAAAAAAATGCTATGTATGGTAAGACTATGGAAAATGTAGACAAAAGAAAATACATTAAAATAGTATGTGAATGGAAGAAAAAAGGTAAACGATTAGGAGCTAGAGCTCTTATTGCTAGACCTAATTTTCATAGTTCCCTGAAAATTCATGAAAATATGGTTGCCACTGATATGAGTAGAGTGCAAACTGAATGTAATAAACCCATTTATATTGGATTCTCTTTTTTAGAATTATCAAAATTGAAAATATATAATTTTGATTACGATTACATGAGGTTTGGTTTTAGGAGTCAGCATAGCACCATTGAACAAACGCATAGATTGATTCAATTTATAAGAACATTTGAAGAAAAGAAATATTGTTCTTCCCTCTTCATTGATGTTTCTCAGGCATTTGATAAAGTATGGAATGAAGACCGTAAAATAAGGCCTTCAGCCATACTTGTGATATGTCTTTGAGCAGCAATATCCATACATCTACATTTGCCGATGATACAGCCTTCCTTAGTATGCACGAAAACCCTCACGAGGCTTCCCGATATCTAGAAGAACATATTAGACACCTGGAACTATGGTTAAACTTATGGAGAATTAAAGTTAACGATCAAAAGTGTGTTCAGATAACATTTACCCTGCGAAGAGATGCTTGTTTTTCAATTCGAATCAACAATTAAGTTGTTCCTCAACATTCACATGTAAAATACCTTGGTATACACCTTGATCGACGGCTTACATGGAAACACCATATTGACTCAAAGCTAACACAAATGAAACTTAAATTAACTCAGATACATTGGCTGATTGGTAGAAATTCAACACTCAGTCTAGATTGTAAACTTTTAATATACAAGTCGCTTTTGAAACCCATATGGTGCTACGGAATACAGCTATGGGGCACTGCTTCAGCTTCCAATATAGAGAGAATACAACGAAGGCAAAACAAGATTTTAAGACTAATAACATCGGCTCCATGGTACATCAAAAATTCAAATTTACATCGTGATTTAAATATGCCACTAGTGACTGAAGAAATTAAAAAATACGCAGGCAAATATTTAACAAAACTCGATTCTCATTCTAATCCACTTGCTCGTAACATCTTGAATTTTATTGGACACATCCGCTTAAAAAAGAGGGCTCTAATACTCAACACTCCATATGAAACAGCTTGAAAATATTTTTGTGCTTAATACGATATTTATGTATTATTGATTACTATCACTAAGTTTATGCCTGACACTGGTTGGGCCTAATTATTATATCTAGATTTAAGATTTGAAAACTTATTGTTAGTTCATTTTTTGAAGATACAATAAATAAATATACGCATGAAAAAAAAACGATTACATCAAACCCAAATACAGTGAAAATATTAATCTGAATTATATGGAACAAATGATATACATATATATTGATATTAGAAATGATATCAATTCACATTTCGATACATCTGCATACCCGGGAGAAAACGTTGATAATTTGCCATTAGTTAATAAAAAAGTATTAGGTATGATGAAAGATAAAGGCAATGGAAAAGTAATTAAATAGTTCATTGGTTTAAGAGCTAAAATGTATTCAGTTAAAATAGATAGAGTAGATATGGATATTAAGAGAGGTAAGGGTGATAAACAATTCGTAACATCTAAACTAACTATTAATGATTTTAGAAAATGTTTGTTGGAAAAAAAATTTTTATTATGATTCTATGTATATATTTAGATCAAATTTATACACGACATATTATTAAGTTAACTTTAAGTTATTTAGATGATAAGAGATTTATTGGAGAAAATGGTTGTGATACATATGCATGGGGACATAATAGAATAAGTTCTTCATCAGAACTAAAAACAGCAATAATAGAATCAAACTTGTATACTGAATTTATGGAAGAAGATAAACTTGTATACTGAATTTATGGAAGAAGATAATGACATCCTCCTTAATATAAATATAGATTACTTATTAACTTAAGATAAGAAAAAAACATATCTATTATGTTTAGATGATGAAATAAAATATAAAATAAAATATTTAAAAAAAAAGAATGAAATAAATGCTTTTTATTTCAACTTAAATAGAAATTTGAACTATAAATATTCACTTAGTGGGACTGTATATAGTTGGATCCAAAAAAAAAAATTTGTTTTTGCTTACTTACAATTGTTTTTATTATTTAGTTTCTGTTTATTAATAATTTTAGATATGTATTTCGTTTAATCCTCAAAGTTTATTTGAATAGCATATCGATTGAAAAAATCATAATTGTTTATATATGTACAATGTATAGGAATTTAATTTATTTTAATTTAATGAAGATATGAATTATAATAAAATTTTTATCTGACATAAAAAATGCTGTTTAGCTGTTTAAAAAAGCTGTTTATCTGTTTAAAAAGTGTTTTAGCTGTTAAAAAATGCTGTTTAGCTGTTTAGTATATAAAATAATAAACTCCGTCCTGTTATTATTTCTTAAAACTAATAGATATTGTAACATATTTGGTATGTAAGCGTTTAAATTTGTATGAAAAGAAATGCAAATGCGTTTTAAAAATTGTTTTTTTATACAAACTTAAAAATAAAAAAAGATTTTGTATTTACAAAATTTGACAAAATAAAATAAATTTCAAATAACTTAACAAGTATCAATGGTTTTCTATTTATTTTAGAATTATATTTATGTGATATTCCTAATCCATAAATTTATGATCATTTCTACAGTAGGTTTGATTTAACTGCCTTTTGTTTAAGCGCACTTTTGACTTAACTGCCTAAAATTATAAATTTTTGTCACTTTTCTTTAAAATTCCATACAAATTCGTTTTTAAGTCCACTTTCTAGGTATAGATAAGTGTCCTAAATTTTTGGTGATTTTAAAATATTTTCATACAAAAAGTCAATGTTAGCTGCGCATTGGCTTAACTGCACAAAATATTTGTTTTCTATAATTATTCTCCAAAATTCTTTTTAAGTACACTTTTTACACCTTAACATTTACCATATTTTTTTTTGGCAATTTGAAGTTATATTCATATAAAATATTAAAGGCGGCTACATACATTAAAAAAATGTGTTGGGCGCCTTTCCACATAAATATTGAGAAATGCATCCAACTTATTACATTAAAAATATGAATGTATTTTTATTTGAAATAAAAATTTTTATAAAAATATCATACACATTCATATGTGTATAATTTCTTACTATAATTTTCAACATTTTACTTTAGTTCCACTTTTAGGCAGGAAACCACAATTGTATACCAGTACATTAAGGCAGATAATAACATTTAATATAAAAGCATTTTTGACTTATCTGGTTTTTATCTGAAATTACTGTATCAGTACAGTGATGGGAAATGTAGTACAATTGTGCTATTTTTAGCACTATTGGATGTTAGCTGACACTGTGGCACTCTCGCTCCTTTTCTGGCAATTTTGTCCATTCGATCCATAACCTCTAAACAAGTTTTTTGTGTGTAAACAACTAATTTTGAAACGTGCTTTTTGTGATGTTGATGGAGTTTTTTTTTTGCTATACACATTAATCTATCATCCAAGAAACATAATATACTAAACGAACATCAAGTGCCAACATTTACAGCCTAACCCACGATGTCGATCGACAACTCGAGCGACTGACGACAACTCACTCATTATAGTTCGTTTGAGCGACCTACTAACTATCGACTTGTCGGTCGTCAGGCTTTACGTTGTTAACGTAATGCATTTACTCATTGCCAAATTAACATATTGCCATATCAAAAATTATACAAATCAAACGCTACTTTACAAATAAAAAGCGCTGAAATGTAAAAAGTGTACCATAAAAAATGCAACTCTGTGCTACTTAAAGTTTCTACAAATAAAATAAAAACATTACTAAACATAAGACAATACAAAAAAAATGAAAAGATTTTTTCAACATTTTGTATGTGAAACATAAATAAACATGATTATGTTCCGTGATATACAAAAACATATTGGTTGAAATATGTAGATACTCCTAAAATAATGCAAGCGGAGTGTAATGAAGAATGGAAGGGAGTAGCACCAAATGGACAAACCATTGATGTGGAAAGAGCCATGTGCCTAATTGAGTGTTTTAGAAGAATTGGTTAGAGAAATTGCATACATACATATGTACATATGTAATTCAAAGTAAAGTAGAATTGTGTGACAAATATGTATACATATATATGTCGAATTAGTAGGAATATTCTTTTCAGAATTATAATTTTCCATGTTTTTTCAATATATTTAGAAAATTTATATAAACTTCAAATTATTTTCAATAAGACTTCAAATCAAATTCAAATATTTTTAATATTTATTTATTTTTTTATTAATTCAACGAAGCAGTCTCGAGCTCGCCACTACTGCTTCGCAACTGTTCTTCCGCCTTCTCAATTCCTTCTCTTTTTTTCAGTAGCGCCAGTCGATTCTGCCCAAGCTTGACATAACAGTCAACGCTTGCCGTTTTATATACAAAATACATTCAATACTCCGACACGGCCATCCTGGCGTTTTGCAGGTCCTCGTGCAATCCATCTGAAATGAGAAACAGAACTCCAAGGAGTATCTTGCTCAACCACTCGGTCAATTCTGACCAGAATAAACCTTTACTTAACAAAACAAAATTGTACGATCTAACCACATTCTTAACATCTATTACCGTTTTATATCCCATAAAACAAATCAACCACAGTCATATCTAACCATACACACCATACCATCGTATTAGACTATCGACCATTTAAATTCCATCTGCCATGTACCTACCATACGATACTGCACTACACAACATTTATTTCAAATGTAATACACATTGATGACTTCAGTATTTTCTATCCAATTACTTATAAAACCATTATCACTTCTCTCCAGTGACATTATCCAAACAGAAACCTCTATCCGGTTACTGAATTGACCCATCACTTCCATCCAGTGATACTACCATGCCCTCATCCGGCACAAACAATTAATACCACCTCTATCCGGTGATATTAATTTCCAACTCACACCATTGCTTCTATCCAGCAATGCAATAATCATCAACCACAACAATGCGTATTATATTTTCACATTTTTATTTTACATTAATCATACATTATTAACAGAAAACTTGACTAGCTTCATCAATATTACAGTCAATATCAATAGGGACATAACCTTCTGGCATTCGCCTTATACGATCGCGAGCATACTTATACATTCGATTACAACTTAAAGACTTAACTACATATCGGTCACCATCCAAAAC
This sequence comes from Nowickia ferox, assembly GCA_936439885.1. Taxonomy (NCBI): domain Eukaryota; kingdom Metazoa; phylum Arthropoda; class Insecta; order Diptera; family Tachinidae; genus Nowickia; species Nowickia ferox. The sequence goes on from OW387026.1 coordinate 47,133,207, forward strand.
TTCCATCACTCTAAATGGACCCTTGTATTTTGGATCAAGCTTTGTCTGATTGCGCTCCTCGTTTTGTAGTAACACCAAGTCACCTACAACAAAATTGTCCAATCTAGACTTAGTACTATCAAATCTGATCTCATGAGTTCTCGCTGAACCTTCATAGTGAACAGACGTCTTAGCGGAGTTTTTTTTTCATATACATATTAAACAAACAAAAAATCATAAAAAATATTCGTAATACATAATAACCGTAATACATACATATTAACTTTGATAAATAAGCAAAGCAAATATTGCTGATATTATTTTTACATAGCAAGAAACAAAAAACAAAAACAAACAAAAACCGCAAACAAAGTGCCCTTGAGGAATACTCTACATGAGTACCTCAAAAACAAAAAAATGTGAAGTGAGTTCAAACGGCAGAAATGCATATTTTACTGTGAGTTCTGAAGCTCTCAATGTTAACAATAAAAATAAAAAATCTGATTATAGTCTTTTTCTAACGGCAAAGCCACTTTTTCGTCAGCGATCAACTTCGCTTTGTCCAATGCCACCAAGTGATTCGTTAACATTACAGTTGCCTAGTACATCTTCATATAAGTCAGCGATATCATCCCCTTCGGGCTCGTGTTCATCACTTAACAAAGTTATCATTACAGATAACAGCAGTTCAAAACCCAAAGTCCAAGTCGGTATGGACAGATATATAACTGTGGTAAAGCGTGGCCGAAGCTCAAAATCTTCTAAAATTTCATCTGCTTCAAAAATGTCTAGGGATAACAGCGCGTCCTCTATTAATCGTCAAAATCGTTTTTCAATATTGCAAGACAATAACGAGAAGCCCGCTGCATCATCGCAAAAGTCTTTTAAGCCACCACCTATCTATCTGAGAGAAAAAAATTCTAACGCGCTTCTAAAAAAACTGCTGTCGGCCATTGGTGAAAATACTTTCCACATCATTCCAATTAAACGAGGTAATATTGATGAAACTAAAATCCAAATTTATGATGAAAAAATTTTTCGAAAAATTGTTAGCGAATTTGAAAAAAACAAAACAAATTTTTACACTTACCAACTTAAAAGTGCTAAAGGCCTACAGATAGTATTAAAGGGCATAGATTCATATGTTGACCCCGAAGAAGTAAAATGTGCACTTCTTGAAAAAGGATTTAAGGTTAAAAATGTTACCAATATAATTAACAGAGAAAAGGTCCCACAACCCCTATTTCGGGTTGAATTCGAGCCGAATGACATGCAGTTGAAAAAAAATGAAACGCATCCTATTTATAATGTAAAGTTTCTATTACACCGAAAAATCACAATTGAAGAGCCACGTAAGCGTTCAGGTCCCGTACAGTGCCATAATTGCCAAGAATATGGCCATACAAAATCCTATTACAATTTACCTACAGTTTGTGTTATCTGCGGTGAATTGCATGGTACTGCTAGCTGTACTAAGCCAAAAGAACAAGCAGAAAAAAAATGTAGTAATTGTGGAGGCAATCACACCGCTGACTACAGAGGATGCCCTGTGTATTCTTTCGTTAAACAGGCTATGGGTCAAAAACCTAAATTAGTTCCAGCTCAATCAACTAACGCTTACTCTGTCACTTTTCCTCCAATGAGCCAACCTAGTACCTCACGTGTATCGTATGCCGATGCTGTTAAAATAAATTCTATTCCCACGCAGAAAGTGTCCCCACCAAGTAATTCAACAAATGCGAACACAAGTTTTAATTTCAGTCGCCTTGAAACCACTATTGATAATCTGGTGTAAACTATAAACAATTTCACAACAAATATGACTAATATGATGCAAGAAATGCTTCGAATGCAGAATACTCTGCTTCAAGCATTAATTAACAAGCCATGAACACGTTAAAAATATGTTTCTGGAAAGCAAACGGCATTCGCCAACACAAAAATGAGATCGAGCACTTCCTTACGGAAAAAGATATTGATATAATGTTGGTCTCTGAGACTCATTTGACTTCGAGAAGCCTTTTCAAAATCAATGGCTACAACTTATATGATATAAAAGACCCTAGAGGAAGACCATGCGGTGGGTCGGCAATTCTAATAAAGTTAAGACTCAAGCACTATATTCTTGACAACGTTTGTAAAGAAAATCTACAAGCTACAAATATTTGCGTCGAAAATTTTTGTACAAATTTCGTTATATCATCAATTTACTCCCCTCCCAGATTTTCAATCACTGAGGATCAATACGAGGATTTCTTCAAATCTCTTGGACCTTGTTTTGTAGCAGCTGGCGACTACAATGCAAAGCATACGTTCTGGGGTTCGCGTCTTATTACACCTAGAGGTAGAGCGTTGTTCACCACAATTTCAAAAATGGGTTTGGGCGTCATTTCGAGTGGGCAGCCCACTTACTGGCCTACTGACATACAAAAAATTCCGGATGTTATAGATTTTGGCGTCATGAAAAATATTTCTAGAGATTTAGTTCATGTTGAAGCTTCTCTAGATCTCTCCTCCGATCACTCTCCCACTATCGTTACAATCTGTAATCCACTAAGAAGTGACTTACCTCATCCATATGTGAAGATGGTCAATCGTGTTAATTGGCTGAGATTCAAAAAATATCTTAGTAGTCATTGCACAGAAAACATAACGCTAAGTACATCCGATGATATTGAATCTAACATTGCGAATCTTAACGGAAATATTAAACAGGCTGCTGAGCATGCTACTACCTCCTAGCCGCAGATTGGGTTTAATAGAATTTATTCTACGGATATTGAACGTCTCGGAGGTGAAAAAGAAGAGCTAGAAGGAAATGGCAGCAACACAGATCACCCCAACATAAAATCAGGTTTAAAGAGTGCACTAAACGACTCCAAGAGTTGCTTGCATCTGAAAAAACTGCATCTCTTAAAAATTATCTGGAAGGTCTTGATGTTACACCAGCATCTAATTATTCTTTGTGGCGCGCTGCGAGGAAGCTTTAAACACCCGTTGAGTTTAAACCACCCCTGCGCACTTCTACCGGAGGTTGGGCAAGAAACGATACTGAAAAAGGTAACATATTTGCTGAGCATTTAAAAACCGTATTTACCCCAAACACATGTATGGGTGTTGCTGATTTGCCATGTGTAGTTGCTCTACCCCCTCGTCCCTTAAAGTTTAAGATGCGTGATGTACAAAAACTAATTGCTGAACTCAACCCAAAAAAAGCTCCGGGTATTGATGAAATTAGTAATAAGATGCTGATGAAGTTGCCTCGTATTGCAATCAGAATTCTGCTATTCATTTTGAATGCCATTTTAAGACTGGAGTATTATCCACACAGCTGGAACCTTGCCAATAAGTTTACTGCCAACAATGTCAAAGCTCTTCGAAAAGTTACTCATGATCAAATTGTCCCCATCATCAATTTGGTTTTAGAAGTGAGCATAGCACCATTGAACAAACGCATATATTGGTACAATTTATAAGAAGAACACTCGAAGAAAAGAAGTATTGTTCTGCCCTCTTTATTGATGTATCTCAAGCATTTGATAAAGTGTGGCATAGAGGCCTAATTTTAAAATTGAAGACATATGTACCAATAAACATTGTTAATCTTCTGCAAAGTTATATTCTTGCTCGAAAGTTCACTGTTGTGGAAGGAGACTTCATGAGTGCGTCCGAATCAATCTCATCCGGTGTGCCACAGGGGAGCATACTGGGCCCAGTCTTGTATTTGATTTATACTTGTGATATGCCTTTGAGCAGCAATATTCATACATCTACATTTGCTGATGATACAGCCTGCCTTAGTATGCACGAAAACCCTCACGAGGCTTCCCGATATCTACAAGAACATATTACACAGCTGGAATTATGGTTAAACTTATGGAGAATTAAGGTAAACGAACAAAAGTGTGTTCAGGTAACATTTACTCTGCGAAAAGATACCTGTTCACCCATTCGAATCAATAATCAAGTTGTTCCTCAACATTCACATGTAAAATACCTTGGTATACACCTTGACCGACGGATAACATGGAAACACCATATTGACTCTAAGCTAACACAAATGAAACTAAAATTAACTCAGTTACATTGGCTGATTGGTAGAAATTCAACCCTGAGTCTAGATTGCAAACTTTTGATATACAAGTCGCTTTTGAAACCTATATGGTGCTACGGAATTCAGCTATGGGGCACTGCTTCAGCTTCAAATGTAGAGAAAATCCAACGAAGACAAAACAAAATTTTACGGTTAATAACATCGGCTCCATGGTACATAAGAAACTCAAATTTACATCGTGATCTAAATATGCCACAAGTGACTGAAGAAATTGCAAAATACTCAGGCAAATATTTAACTAAACTCGATTCACACCCTAATCCGCTTGCTCGAAATATCTTGAGCTTTACCGGACACATCCGCTTAATGAAACTGTTAGAAAATATTTTTTTTATTTTTATTTTTTGCTTTGCACAACTCTTATGTATTATGAATTACTATCATTAAGTTTATGTCCGACACTGGTCGGGCCTAATAATTATATTTAGATTTAAGATTTGAATACTTATTGTTAGTTCATTTTTGAAGATACAATAAATAAATATATGTATGCATAAAAAAAAAAAAAAATCTGATCTTATCATAACAAGCTTTTTTTCTATGTTACAAATGGCCTCATTTCGAACTTCATCAAGGTTTACCAATGGTTCAATTTCATCAGACACTAGCATTTCGATAGGTCTAGCTACCTTACCTCTAAGCAATTCCAACGAACTATGTTTAGTAACACGACTTTGAGTACAATTCAAGGCTAATTGAACATCAGGAAGAGCATCCTGCCAGGTGTGATTACCTGTCTCAACTGCCGTGAGCATATTCTTTAACGTACTCATTACACGCTCAACTTGACCGTTCGCACGAGCACTACCTGTTGCAATTAAATGTAAATTAATATTGTGTGTACTACAAAATTCCTTAAACTCTCGGCTCGCGCAACAACGACCTTGATCTGCAATAACTCTTATTGGAGCACCAAATAAAGAGATAGCATATCTTAATGCTGCAATACTACTAAGTGTGTCTATGTTAATTGTATGATGTAACAGAACGTATTTCGTGAACGCGTCAATCAATACAAAGACGTACTCTTTTCTATCACTTTCCCCACTCAGTTTCCCAGTCGCGTCGATGTGTAAAGTGTGCCAAGGGATAGCAATCTTAGGAATAGAATGCAACTCGGCTTGAATTTTCCCTGAGTGAGTTGGAAATCCTACATGTCAAGCAGTTATCCACAAATTTTCTCACAAATTTGGACATGTTCTCGAACCAGTAATTCTCGTAGACCTTCTCCAGAGTTTTCTCATAGCCCAAATGCATCAGAGACTCGTGAGTGTTATTGATAATTGACCATCTCAAAGATCTGGGAACTATTGGCAAGCATAGTGACCTACCGTTCCGTTGCACTTTTCGATAAAGGACTCCTGATCGGATGTCATAAGTCTTAGATATATCATCATGAAGTTTACCTTCACTTAAATCGGACATAAGTTTTACAATTTCGTCGTCACGCTGTTGCTCTGCCAAAAGCCAATTATCAGCCAGTTCGGCTATGTTAACGATTTTGGGCTCAACTTTTTTATACACTATATCAGATGAAGGCAGTGGATTCCTTGAAAAGAAGTCCGCATGACACATGCTGTTCCCTTTTCTATAGACAACTTCAAAATCAAATGCCTGTAAGAAAGCCCACCATCTATGCACTCTAAGAGTAAGATCAAGCTTTTTTCGCGAAGCTTGTAAGGAGTTACAGTCAGTAACAACAACAAATCTACGCCCGTGTAAATAGTGACGGAAATGCTTAATGGCGTTGACAACAGCAAGGGTTTCTAATTCGTAAGAGTGGTACTTAGATTCAGCGACCGAAGTTCTCTTGCTAAAGTAGGCAACCACAAAACTCTTCGCATCTTTTTTCTGCATTAAAACAGCACCATATCCAATAGCACTAGCATCCATATGAAGTTCTATTGGGCACGAAGGATCAAATATAACCAATACAGGCTCAGAAGTCAAAACTGTTATAATCTGTTGTCTTAAAGCTTCATGCACGGGTTTCCAATCAATTTTTCTCTTGCTATACGTTAAAGAATACAATGGGGCCATAATCTGAGAAAATTTAGGGACAAAGTTTCTAAAGTAGGATGCAAGTCCTATAAATTGGCGCAATTGAGTAACAGTTTCGGGTGGAGGTAACGCAGTCAAGGCCTCAATTTTCTTAGGGTTTGGCTTTATCTTTCCCGCACTGAATTCAAAACCGAGGTATTGTTTCTGTTTAAGAAAAGAACATTTTTTCAAATTCAGTGAGAATGCCTGGTCGGTGAGCACCTGGAGTACGATGCAGAGTCTTTCCAATGCTTCTTCAGCATTAGAAGCTACAATTAAAATGTCATCCATGTAGACAACAACAAACGAATTAACTAAATCACCTAAAGCATTCATTACCGCACGCTGAAAAACCGATGGTGCATTTCTTAGTCCAAATGGCATTGTCAAAAACTCATATTGACCATCAGGTGTTACAAAAGCTGTGTACTTAACCGAGTCAGAATGAATAGGTATTTGATGGAATCCTGAAGCCATGTCCAAGCTCGTGAAAAAGTTAGAACCATGTAAACGATCAATTTGATCTGATATTAAAGGCAACGGAAACCTATCCGGAATGGTATTATCATTTAATTCCCGAAAATCCACACACATGCGGTCAGTACCATCTTTCTTCTTCACAAGAAGTATGGGACTGGCAAAAGGTGATGAACTAGGACGTATAATGCCACAATCTAAAAGTTCGTTAACTCTGTTTCGAACAACACAGCGTTCCTCCGTACTTAAACGATAGGGACGTCTATAAACCGTTTTGTAAGGATCTTTTAGACCTATTTGCATCGGTGTTACATTAGCATGAGATTTAGGAAATGTTGTAACAAAATTTTCTCTAAAAGAATTTAAGATATCTACCAATTTTGGCTTTAGGTTTTGAGGAATGTCAGTGTCAATTGAATCAAAATTTATATCCCAAGGTGTAGTTGTCTCACAAGTCAAAACAAGGTTTTCTCTACTTAAACACAACTTGTCTGACACCATATGTACCGTAATACATTGATGAAGAATTTCTCGCCCAATCATTATCTTATTATGCAAGTAGGGATCTGGCAGAACATGAAACAAAATTTCCAAAACAATTCCCTCGACTTCAATCACCGATAAAATTTGAAAAGTACTATTAACACTCGTTTGTCCAATCCCTGTCATTGTCACTGCGTTAAAACAACGTTTACCCCGAAATTTATCACTTATATACTCTTGAATGAGTGAACATTCGGAACCTGAATCAAAAACAAAACTGAATTTCTCACCAAAATGATTTAATGTTCCAGCAGGTACAGCAACAGTACATAGCTCCACCCGTCGGTTCCTTACAGCAATCTCATCGCTTTCACCAAACTTTTTGCGGACAATCTTGGGGCAACTTGATGCATAGTGACCAGTCTCTTGACAGTTGAAACATGTTACTGGCTTCGTTGAGTTTTTTAAATCCTTCTTGTCCATCCAATTCAAAGCATTCGAGTCTCTTCTTTTTTGCCTGCATTGTGCCGCCTTATGTTCTTGTTGACCACAGTTAAAACATTTAATGCGTTGCAATGACGTTGATACCTTGTTCCTTTTTGCATCGTGGCCACTGACATCATTTTCTGTTGTAACTTTCCTCTTCAAGAACGACATAGCCTTTAGTTCTCTTTGTAGCATATTCCTTGTACCAATATCAGCCGTAAACGACATGCGATGTACTCTTGGCTCAAACTGAGAAATATTGGCTAATACTGTGGATACAGCTATTTCTTCAACAGACAAATTCTTCCATCTAGCCATCAAAGACGTCATCAGAGTGGCAGCATATGCGGATAAACATTCCCCGTCTTTAGGTCGGCTGCTTTTCAACCCGATTAAAAATGCAGCTGAGGTTTCCGGACAATCGAAGCGAGCCGAAAAAAGATACTTGAATTCTGCCCAGGTCATTCCCGGATAGGATACTTGAGCCAGCCAGATAGATGCATGTCCTTTCAGAGCTCGAACAAGAATATTCATCAAAGATGGTTTTGGTAACTGATCCGAAACGCACATGTTTGCCATTGACAACCAGGAACGAGTGTCAGCATTTCCAACATCTGGATTGAATTCCGGCAAATACGTATCAACGCTGGAGGATGATTTGAGCGCTTCCACAAGAGCTAAAAAGCTGCGATTTTGTTGCTCAAACATTGTTCTCCATTTTTCTTCTTCTGACCCAGGAACTTGCTTTGGATTTTGTAGGCTGTTGTGAGTGAATCCCACTTCTGATGTCGAATTTGTAGGAATATTCTTTTAAGAATTATAATTTTCCATGTTTTTTCAATATATTTAGAAAATTTATATAAACTTCAAATTATTTTCAATAAGACTTCAAATCAAATTCAGATATTTTTAATATTTATTTATTTATTTTTATTAAATCAACGAAGCAGTCTCGAGCTCGCCAGTACTGCTTCGCAACTGTTCTTCCGCCTTCTCAATTCCTTCTCTTTTTTTCAGTAGCGCCAGTCGATTCTGCCCAAGCTTGACATAACAGTCAACGCTTGCCGTTTTATATACAAAATACATTCAATACTCCGACATATATATATATATATATATGTATATACATATATGTTTGTGATCAAAATAAATAAAATAAAAACAAACAAATTTTAAAATTTTTATTTTTGAATTTCAAAAATGTAAATTAATGTTTAAAAATTTTTTATTTGTGTGCACTGATTTTGACATTTGTTATCGTTTGAATTTACATAGTGTAGCATGTAACGTGTAGTGTGAGTATAAGTAGTGTCTATGTTGTAGATAAATAGAAGCCTAAGCATGCAACATTTTCCAGCTCTTGCTCGTCGGCTAGTGGGGTGAGTTCAAGGCTATTAATTTTTACCTATTTTGACCACAAAGCTACAGAAAAAAATATTTTATTTTTGCATGCTTTGTTATAATTGAAGAAAAGTTAACAGGAGTAGAACTAGAAAGAAAAGTTGTATTTTCAGGACACAAATGTTGAGCGTAATAGTTGATATTACGCTGATTACCCTCCCAACCATGATCAAGGAAAAAATATAGTCAAGAGTATAAGTTCTTGATCCCAAACACATTTGTCTACCTACATTAGTATGAGGAAATCGAATTCAAGAGTTTCTATTTTTCCATTTTAAATTCAAAAATTTATTACTAGTAATTCACAATATTTTTCTTATGCATACTTATATACATATACATATATCTATACATCTGCGGGTATACATATGTCTATATTTTGTTTGTTTGTTGTTTAACGCTAATGTAATAAAAAATTGTACTCTACCGCGAAATTCACGATACAAAAAAATGCAATTTGATTAATTTAATGTTTTCGACAAGGGAAAGATATAACAAAAAAAACTACGTCACTGTCGAACAGCTGAGCAACACAATAATTATATCGCGTACATTGAACTTTAAAAAAAAATTAATTCTATCGATCCCGTTAGTAATGATAAATAATTAACTACGTTTTACGCGATTAAATGTTTGATATATAAACTTTCTTTGACATGTTTGGTCTTGTTTTTAATATTTTTTTAATTCCGGTTCGAATTTTATATAATTGTTCTAGTATTATGACTGGATCTCACAAGAAAACTATTAGTTAGTTGTTCAATAACATTACAGGCTAATTTAACAGTTTTATATATTAACATTCTTAATTCTGTTAAAAATAAATAAAGCTTTACTGTGACTGTTACTAACAGTGATAGCATAACATTGTTGTACAAAATGAAGCAAATGAACAAAACTAACAAATTTTAGGTTTCCATTGAATCTCCGGTCACATACACATATATAAAAAAAATGTTAGAAAAACTTACCCTGGCATTGGCGATCCCGCGATGAAAGTACTTTCAACTGGATATCGGTTAATACCAAAAATTTAGGTGTTTAGATGTTGAGATGAGAAATAACTTTTTGTCAGACCAAATATGTTTTCCGCAAAAGTCTATAGCTGATTATTTGAAGTAGAAAGTTTAATTATTGTGTTGTTTGTGCTATTATTATCGCCACAGTTCTCGAAAATGTTAAAACTTTGATATTTTATGACTGTGATATATTTATGTACATACGTATGTAATTGTCGTTATATGAACTTAAAGCATTGATCATTTTGTACAATGTTTTAATAGAATTCAGATATAAGTATGTACACGTACATATGTATGTACGTACATGTTTAAACATACATATATATGAACTTACATATGTACCTATGTACGTTTGTAAGTGACTTGTTTTCTTATTTTAGGTATGTTCTAATGTATTTAATAATATAGTTTTAATGGTTTCCAACTTGGTGAATACAAGAACGAAATTAGGCCGTTTTATATTATAAAACTTAATTATGTAAACCGCTCAAGATTAGATTTATATCTTTTTTCTGACCTGAGATTTCTCGGAATTTAGTTCGGAAAGTTCGTGGCTTGACAAGTGCAATGATTCTGAAATTATACGTGAAATTGTTTCACAACTCAAAGGTTTTGGTTTTGTTTGACTATGAGGTACGTATGTGTGTATGTATATATATCACTTTAGCAATTTTGCTTTGATTTCAATATAATTTTTCCTTTCACTATTGTTTAGAAAAAAAAATCTGCGTTATGTAACGCAATTAGGTTTTGTATACTTGGCTTTCCAGGAAAATTTACGTAGGTGTAGTTTTTTTTAAAGGTTGGTCTAAGTTGTCCAAATGCGGTGCAAACATTAAAACAGATTTCCGTCTTTTGCGCCGGCCTTTATAGATGGATTCTCCGGTTCCATTAGCAGCTTAAATAAGCCAAGTAATTTAAGTGCGCCAGGTATTCTGGTAAAACTAAATGTATTTTTTTCTACATAAGATACACTATTTCACTTGGTTTTCACTAAATTTTTTATTTTTTTTTTGCTTACCTTCTTATAGCACTATTTGTAAATACAAATATAAATATCTTCCTGATTTTCGCTCAATAATCTTCTTAATTATGATGTGTGTTTTTCTATCGTTGCCCTTGAATATGCACTTAGGATACAATATCGAGAAATAAATGGAATTTCACGCGACATTTCACGTTTTATACCTCCGCTATCAGATGGAAAAGTAAAGTTATCACTGCTATTCACTAATACTATCACTCTCTAACTTGTACACTTCCAATTCCAATTGACTACTATAAAAAAACCTACACTGCATTATCAATTCAATGCAGCATTATTACCAGATGCACATTGATTTTCGATAATCAATAAAATTCTTCCGATAACTAATTAAGGGGGTCCTATTTCGTAATAATAATAAAAACTTATTTGTATTCTATTGATTTTTTTTTTATTCTTATTTTTACCATTATTATTATTATTATTATTATTATTATTATTATTATTATTATTATTATTATTATTATTATTATTATTATTATTATTATTATTATTATTATTATTATTATTACACTACAAGCGCCTCTACAATTACCCCCCAGCAAGATCAGATTTGGGCGTTGAACAAAACTGCACCCGCTTGTAGTGAGCCTTAGTTAAAATCCTGTTGTAAATTTACTGACGAATATCCTTTGCATGGTATACACCTACTAATCGGCCACTTAGATCTTCTAATTCGTAATAAGAATTTCCAGTCTTTTTGCGTATTCTTGCCTTAATAAATTGTGGTGCTAGCTTGGAACTAAAACCTTTCTCGAAGTTACTTTGTCTGAAGTTCCGCCTGAAAACTTCTTGACCAGGTATATAATTAACTATTCGGGACCGTAGATTATAATTTCTTGTGTTTCGTTCTTGTTGTCTTGTTAAAACTTTAACAGCTTTTGCTCTAGCAATAGTGAATGAATCATCTCTATTGAACTTCACAGATCTATCATCAATCATATTTAGGTTTCGTAACAACTGATATGTATTACCGTTTGTAATCATATGTTGGCCAAAAGTCATATAATAAGGCGATGTACCGAGTGAAGCATGCGTAGCTGAACGTAAAGCACAACTAATACCGCTAAGATGCTCATCCCAATTACTTTGGTCGTGTTTTATGTATGCCCTTATAGCGGCTAAAACTGAACGATTGACCCGTTCAGAAGCATTAGCTTGGGGCGAATACACAGCTGTGAAAACATGATTAATACCATAGTTCTTTAGTAGTTCACCAAACTTTTTGGATTTAAATTGAGCTCCATTGTCCGATAAAATAGTTTCAGGTGTGCCGTATGTGTGAAATAGTTCTTGCTCCATATAGTTCAAAATGGCATCGGTTGTAAATTTTTTTACTGGCTTCAAAAAACAAAACTTCGAAAAGTGATCCACTACAATAAATATGCCTACATTGCCCAACTTAGACCGAGGGTAAGGCCCTAAAAAATCTATATATAACTTCTGGAAAAATCTACATGATTCACTAGTTTTTCCCATTGGCGGTCTCATTATGAAGTTTGGGTGCTTCGTGGACTTACAAACATTACACGAATTAACATAATCCTTTACGTCATTAACAAGGTTCGGCCAAAAATAAAAGCGTCGAATTCGTTCTAACATTTTATTTATCCCATTATGAGCAGAAAGATGGCTATCATGAGCTTTGTGAAGGACGTCGTTTATTAATTCTTTGGGTACCCAAAGCTTCCAGGCGAGGTCGTCTTGTATTTGTTCACCAGAACAATGCTCCGTTCGTCGGTACAAGTAACCGTCAATGACCTTTAAATCGGGTGTTTTATCTATAGTTCTACTGACTTGGTCCAAGAGTTCGGTGTAAGAAGTACTTCTGAAATATTCGGAATTCAAGTCTATAAAAACTCCAGAGTTATCTAAAACAGACAGCGGTAATCCCAGGAGTTCGGATAGATCTTCAGTATTAGTGCGGGAAAGCGCATCAGGAACCACATTCTGACTACCTTTCTGTGCTCTATTTTAAACGCAAAACCTTGAAGCTTTAAAGCCCATCTTGCCAAACGTGAACTAAGATCGGATTGAGACATGAGCCACTTAAGTGAGGCATGATCGGTGATCACGGTAAACTCATGCCCTTCTACATACGCACGAAATTTTTTTATACTAAGCATTGCTGCTAAGCATTCCTGTTCGGTCACAGAGTAATTACGTTGGGCTTGGTTGAGCTTCTTCGACATAAAGGCGATAGGAAACTCTTCGCCTTCCGCTGTTTTCTGGACCAACACACTTCCTATACCAGTACTACTAGCATCACAATGTATATAAAATGGCTTTGTGAAGTCTGGGCTATGTAGCACAGGGGCTGTTGTCAAGATGGTTTTTAGTTCTTCAAAGGCTTTTTGAGCTTCTTCGTTCCAACAAAATTTCCGATTAGACTTTAAACAATTAGTCAGAGGAGCAGTTATCGATGCATAGTTCCTGATGAACTTCCTGTACCATCCAGACATGCCCAAGAATCTTCGAATTTGTTTTACAGATCTTGGTACTGGAAATTCTAGAATGGCTGCAACTTTTTCTGGGTCAGTTTGAATAATACCGTTACCAACGATATGTCCAAGATAACGAACCTCTGTCACACAAAACTTTGATTTTTCTACGTTAATAGTCAGTCCGGCGGCTCGAAGTTGTTGAGCAATTTCTCGCAACACGTGCAAATGCCTCTCGAAGGTGTCAGACACAATTAGCAAATCGTCCAGATAGACGAACACTTCCGTTCTCAATATTGCAGGCACCACTTTGTCCATTAATCTTGACATAGTCTGTGGCGCATTACATAGGCCAAAAGGCATGACCTTATAATGGTACAAAGGGTGACCAGGAACGGTGAATGCCGTCTTATCTTTCGACGATTCGTCGAGAGGTATTTGCCAAAAGGCGTCTTTCAAATCCAGACTCGTGATAAACTCTGCTTTGGGTAGGCGTGATAAAATACCATCAATGTTTGGGAGCGGATATGCATCCTTGACCGTTACTGAATTTACTTTTCTACTGTCTAAGCATAATCGAATTTTTCCGGGCTTACGCACAAGTACGATAGGTGACGACCAAGGGCTATCTGATTCTTCAATAATATCTAGTTGTAACATTCTCTCAAGTTCTGAACTTATCAATTTTTCAATTGCGGGAGAAACGGGAAAATGCCGCTGTTTTATAGGGATAGCGTTACCAGTGTTTATAACGTGAGTAATCATACTCGTGCGGCCAAGTCCTTCTTTGGCAAAGGATGGAAATTGATCAATAACAAGCTGCAATAGTTGCTTTTGCGTAACCGACAGTGGTCTTTGACAAGAAATCTCAGAAGTTGAAAGTGAAATCCTATCTGCAGAAATATTGGAATCAATGCCGACAGGGAGAAGATCAAATAAACGCCAGAAGTCAATACCAAGATACAAATCTTGCGCAAGATTTGGAACTATATATAGAGTTATTGGTTTGGTCACACCACGAAAACTAATATCGGTTTTAATAATCCCACAAACAGTTTGCATTTTTCCATCTGCAGTCCTAACTCCAGAATTAATTTTCTTAAAATTTTGCTCCGAATTTAAAATTTCCTTCGCTACGTCAGCACCTAAGCAACTCAGAGATGCTCCTGTATCTAGTAAGCCTGTAAACATCTTGCCAAATAATTTCACGTCTGCGTAAGGTCTTATATCAGTTGGCTTGTCATATATAGTACTCAATAGACTTTTTCTAGTTTTCTTAATTAACTGCCAGAAATTTTTCCGCCTTTCGACCGATCGTTTCTGTCTATTAGAAGGGGTTTTATCCTTAAATATTTCAGCTCGTCGGGCCATGTATTCAGATAGTCGCATATGAAATGGCTTACGATATTTGGATTTTGAAGTTGAAATAGGGGTTTCTGGTTGTAAAGGACTATTCCTAGTCAGAATTTTTACGGTCGGTGATTGGCTATCAAGGGTATTAAGATTTTCAATAGATTTAATATTTTCAAAGTTAGGAAAAGTTTCATCTGTCTTATATATTATATTTTTGCTACTTAGAATTTCAGATAGGGAAGAGTTTATTCTTTGCTCGCACTGGTTGAAGGTGTCTGTCTGAGTGCACTTTTCAGCGCACTGGATTTCAAGTTTTTTGAACTATTACAGTCAGCACATTGAGGCTTATAAACATTTACCGCACCGCAACCGTAACAAAATACTCTCCTTTCTTGTAAACAATCTTGATAACGGTGACCAGCCTGTCTACAGTTCCAGCATATGAGAGCAATAGCGGACAATTCCTCAGCTATCGTAGGATCAAAATTATCATCATCTAACTCATTGACATACCTACGATTCATAGGTTTTTGAGCAACCTGCTTATGACCTATATCCTGTAAAAAAAATTCTCGTCTCCTACAAATATCACGTAACTCTGCTACCGTGTCAATTTTTATATTTAGAATCTCGTGCTGAATTTCTGTATGAAGATTTCTTCTCAATATTTCCACGAGAACTCTTTCCGATAGTGGTTCAGACAATCGATCAGCAATATCCACGATCGCTTCGTAAAAAGAATCGAAAGTTTCGTTCACTTTCTGTTTTCGATCGCGAATCAATTCACGAAAATCTACATCGGTTCGAGAATCCTTATATTGTTTTTCCAAAGCTGTGCATAAATCTGGCCATCTAATTTGGGAAACTGTTTGGTGATATCTCCAAAACCAATCGCTAGCTTTTGCTTCAAAAAGTATAGATATGTGGTCGCATAAAATCTCAAAATTGCCATTTAAGGTTTGCTTTGTCAACGCTCTAACCCTATAAATAAAATTTTCTACCGACATTCCTTTGGAGTCCCCAGTAAATCTTATTTTCCAATTATGGATAATATGACCTATTCTATCGGGCCTAAAGTACACATCGGACGCTCTCCTGGATTCATTCCTGGATGAAGTCAAGTTGTGAGGATTATACTCATTTTCTTGATTCGAAACAGATGGTAAACCAAGCAACTGTTCTAGGGTTTGTTGTTCGACATCAGGTACTGATCTTATTTGAACATTTGGATTGAGATTTAGTGGTTCGTTCACAGAAATTGAGTTGTGTTGGTTGTGGTGCCTTCCCTCCATACTTAGACGACGAAATCCATCCTCTATATTTTTCTCAATCAAATTAGTCAGAGTTTGAGTAAGGCTAGACATTAATTGGGATTGTTGTGTACTCATAGCAGAAGCTACTATTGCTTTTATCTGCTCATTTTGATCGACAAGTGAGTCAAATGTAACTGCCTGATTATGTGGTGGAGATACTTGAGATGCTCCAGAAACAGGTGGAGAATTTTCACTAATAATTCTATTGGCATCAAAACTTAAAGCCTTCTGAGTTTGTGAACGTGTTGCCAATGCAGGAGGCAAAGCAGAAGGAGTGGTCGGAATTAAAGGGGTAGATACAGCCAATTTATTTTTACAGCTAGGACAATTTGGATGTATTTTCGTGCATTTATGAAAACATGACTTATGAAAGAAATGTCCACATACAGTCTTTATTAGATACACTTGATCGGTTACGGCAGAATTACATGATACACATACAGGTAAATTCGAGCCTGTACTTAATGAATCACCTTCGGCTAACATCTTACAATTTTTCCTGATATTGCAAAAAAAAATATTCGAATTATAAAACTAATCTTCCATTAGAATTTTTCTATTACAAAACTAAGAAGCCGTACAGAATTATAGAAATTGCTAACGAAAAATATCAAATATAAAAAAATAATTTTAACTCCGAAAAAATTTTCTACTATCCTAACCAAAATATTCAATTGTGGTGGGATTCTAGGTTTTCTAAATGATAAATGTTTGTTAGAAAATTACTATATTTATGCGATATAGATATAAGAAAAATATGGTGTATACATACAATGCATAGAAAAGAAAATTGTAGTTATTCGCAAAAAAAAATTTTTTTTTTTTTATTTTATTTTTTTTTCTTTCAATGAATTAAATCAAAAAATAAAAAAACCGTTTTATCAAAAAGGTAAAAGGTATATGAAATGGTAACCACGTTCAAGAGAATTTTCGATTTCCACGATTCCTAAGTAGGCAGACCAACATAGATTAATCTATCTACATATGTACCTCCAAAAATACGACGGAAAATAAAGAAAAAGGGAAAAAAAGATTACAGTTTAACTAAAAGTGTAGATGTCTGGTACTATTTTGCTATCGCTACGAAAATACGTTTCCAGATTTAGCTAAGAAGATTAAAAATGTTAACAGAAATAAATTTAACATCCGGTCTGTGTTCATCAGTGTTGATACCACAACAGCGTTTCCAGAATGTCGAAAAAAAATTATATAATGGAATGGATTGCAAAAGTGTAGAGTTAAGAAAGAAATATAGCATCCGGTCTGTGATTGACAAAATCTATCAAACAACAGCATTTCCATAATGCTAAAAGGAATAAATGTAGTAGGCAAATGTACAATAATGTTGGCTAACATAATGTTTAAAGAAATAGGATGTTACGTTCCTAACATTAGTGTTGCATAAGGGGTTTAAGTTTCATATAGAAAGTGTAAATAGAAAAGCTTTGGAAATGAAAAAAATTAAAAATTGTGTGAGACACACTAATTCTCTAAGAGCCAAAGAGGTGTTATTATTTATGCCATATATATTAGAGACAGTGGGCCCCACGTTGGGCGCCAAAAATAATTATCTGTAGCATGTAACGTGTAGTGTGAGTATAAGTAGTGTCTATGTTGTAGATAAATAGAAGCCTAAGCATGCAACATTTTCCAGCTCTTGCTCGTCGGCTAGTGGGGTGAGTTCAAGGCTATTAATTTTTACCTATTTTGACCACAAAGCTACAGAAAAAAATATTTTATTTTTGCATGCTTTGTTATAATTGAAGAAAAGTTAACAGGAGTAGAACTAGAAAGAAAAGTTGTATTTTCAGGACACAAATGTTGAGCGTAATAGTTGATATTACGCTGATTACCCTCCCAACCATGATCAAGGAAAAAATATAGTCAAGAGTATAAGTTCTTGATCCCAAACACATTTGTCTACCTACATTAGTATGAGGAAATCGAATTCAAGAGTTTCTATTTTTCCATTTTAAATTCAAAAATTTATTACTAGTAATTCACAATATTTTTCTTATGCATACTTATATACATATACATATATCTATACATCTGCGGGTATACATATGTCTATATTTTGTTTGTTTG
This sequence comes from Nowickia ferox, assembly GCA_936439885.1. Taxonomy (NCBI): domain Eukaryota; kingdom Metazoa; phylum Arthropoda; class Insecta; order Diptera; family Tachinidae; genus Nowickia; species Nowickia ferox. The sequence continues at coordinate 47,151,449 of OW387026.1, forward strand.
TTGTTTAACGCTAATGTAATAAAAAATTGTACTCTACCGCGAAATTCACGATACAAAAAAATGCAATTTGATTAATTTAATGTTTTCGACAAGGGAAAGATATAACAAAAAAAACTACGTCACTGTCGAACAGCTGAGCAACACAATAATTATATCGCGTACATTGAACTTTAAAAAAAAATTAATTCTATCGATCCCGTTAGTAATGATAAATAATTAACTACGTTTTACGCGATTAAATGTTTGATATATAAACTTTCTTTGACATGTTTGGTCTTGTTTTTAATATTTTTTTAATTCCGGTTCGAATTTTATATAATTGTTCTAGTATTATGACTGGATCTCACAAGAAAACTATTAGTTAGTTGTTCAATAACATTACAGGCTAATTTAACAGTTTTATATATTAACATTCTTAATTCTGTTAAAAATAAATAAAGCTTTACTGTGACTGTTACTAACAGTGATAGCATAACATTGTTGTACAAAATGAAGCAAATGAACAAAACTAACAAATTTTAGGTTTCCATTGAATCTCCGGTCACATACACATATATAAAAAAAATGTTAGAAAAACTTACCCTGGCATTGGCGATCCCGCGATGAAAGTACTTTCAACTGGATATCGGTTAATACCAAAAATTTAGGTGTTTAGATGTTGAGATGAGAAATAACTTTTTGTCAGACCAAATATGTTTTCCGCAAAAGTCTATAGCTGATTATTTGAAGTAGAAAGTTTAATTATTGTGTTGTTTGTGCTATTATTATCGCCACAGTTCTCGAAAATGTTAAAACTTTGATATTTTATGACTGTGATATATTTATGTACATACGTATGTAATTGTCGTTATATGAACTTAAAGCATTGATCATTTTGTACAATGTTTTAATAGAATTCAGATATAAGTATGTACACGTACATATGTATGTACGTACATGTTTAAACATACATATATATGAACTTACATATGTACCTATGTACGTTTGTAAGTGACTTGTTTTCTTATTTTAGGTATGTTCTAATGTATTTAATAATATAGTTTTAATGGTTTCCAACTTGGTGAATACAAGAACGAAATTAGGCCGTTTTATATTATAAAACTTAATTATGTAAACCGCTCAAGATTAGATTTATATCTTTTTTCTGACCTGAGATTTCTCGGAATTTAGTTCGGAAAGTTCGTGGCTTGACAAGTGCAATGATTATGAAATTATACGTGAAATTGTTTCACAACTCAAAGGTTTTGGTTTTGTTTGACTATGAGGTACGTATGTGTGTATGTATATATATCACTTTAGCAATTTTGCTTTGATTTCAATATAATTTTTCCTTTCACTATTGTTTAGAAAAAAAAATCTGCGTTATGTAACGCAATTAGGTTTTGTATACTTGGCTTTCCAGGAAAATTTACGTAGGTGTAGTTTTTTTTAAAGGTTGGTCTAAGTTGTCCAAATGCGGTGCAAACATTAAAACAGATTTCCGTCTTTTGCGCCGGCCTTTATAGATGGATTCTCCGGTTCCATTAGCAGCTTAAATAAGCCAAGTAATTTAAGTGCGCCAGGTATTCTGGTAAAACTAAATGTATTTTTTTCTACATAAGATACACTATTTCACTTGGTTTTCACTAAATTTTTTATTTTTTTTTTGCTTACCTTCTTATAGCACTATTTGTAAATACAAATATAAATATCTTCCTGATTTTCGCTCAATAATCTTCTTAATTATGATGTGTGTTTTTCTATCGTTGCCCTTGAATATGCACTTAGGATACAATATCGAGAAATAAATGGAATTTCACGCGACATTTCACGTTTTATACCTCCGCTATCAGATGGAAAAGTAAAGTTATCACTGCTATTCACTAATACTATCACTCTCTAACTTGCACACTTCCAATTCCAATTGACTACTATAAAAAAACCTACACTGCATTATCAATTCAATGCAGCATTATTACCAGATGCACATTGATTTTCGATAATCAATAAAATTCTTCCGATAACTAATTAAGAGGGTCCTATTTCGTAATAATAATAAAAACTTATTTGTATTCTATTGATTTTTTTTTTATTCTTATTTTTACCATTATTATTATTATTATTATTATTATTATTATTATTATTATTATTATTATTATTATTATTATTATTATTATTATTATTATTATTATTATTATTATTATTATTACACTACAAGCGCCTCTACAATAGTGGGTACCAAATTTGTATGAAAATGGTTACGTTATCGTTCGCATTCATTGTCGATCGACTTGTCGTCCTGAGAAAGTGTAGTGGGTCGCAAATCAGCTGTTTGTCGTTAAAAATGATTGCGAACGACAACGTTCAATATCGTGGGTTTGGCATTTAAATTATATAAAAAGTAATTTGGAACTATTCAAGTGATTTTGGCACTTTTAAGAAACAGATTCGGCACGAACTCAAGTATTCCAATTCCCATCACTGTATCAGTATATAGGAAATGCTGATTCTGCATAAAGTAATTAAAATAGATACGGCGAATTCACCGCCAGGAGACGCATTCAATTGACACCACACAAAATCGACCAAACACAAAGAACGCTGATGAGGAAGGTGTAGTGACCTTCGAAAACAGCCGGTTGTTCCGTTCTACTATGTGCTTGTCACAATATTTACAACTAAATTTGGTGTTATTTGTTCATTAATAATTATCACATGTAATTGGGCTTACAAAGCGATACGAACTTTAGCCTGATCAAATCATAAATATAGAAACAAATGAAGTTCGAACAATAATAATTAAAATTAACTAAAATATTATATCATGTTTTTGTATGAGTCGTCATAGAGACATTGATTAGTTTTATTTACGTCAAACGTACTCCAAAACAATTAGTACGAGATAATGCAAACTTTATCATAATGTTTGATTGGTCATAAATATTCAACCAACTGTTGGATATTTTGTAATTAAAAAGCTGTTTAGCTGTTTAAAAAAACTGTGTAGCTGTTTTAAAAAGCTGTGTAAATGTTTAAAAAGCGGTTTAGCTGTTTAGATGTTTCAAAAGCTGTTTAGCTGTTTAAAAAATATGTTTGATTTAAAAAAAAAACTGCTTAGCTGTTTATAGCTAACTAAGCTATTATCCGGCAATCAAACATGAAAGAAAGTATATCAAAAGAATTGGTAAAATCTAAAACGAATTTCTAAAAACGAATTTCAACTACTTCGTAAAAATACAAATTGTTCTGCATAAAAGGTGGACTTTAGTTATTAATCTAACTTTAAACTTACTACATCTAATTGTTTTTTAATATTAAGTTATCAGATATCACCTTATTAGCTAAGCATACTACTGATCCCGACTCTGGCCGGTGTATCATTTTTATCTCAGATAAAAATTGTATTAAATATAATAGAATTGTATTATAATTCATATATTCATTAAATTAAAATAAACGAAATTCCTATATATAATTTTTTCAATCGATATATTTTATTTCATCATCTAAACAAAATAGATATGTTTTTTTCTTATCTTAAGTTAATCTATATTTATATTAAGGAGGATGTCATTATCTTCTTCCATTAATTCAGTATACAAGTTTGATTCTATTATTGCTGTTTTTAATTCTGATGTTGATGATGTAGTTAATGATGAAGAACTTATTCTATTATATCCCCATGCATATGTATCACAACCATTTTCTCCAATTAATCTCTTATCATCTAAATAACTTAAAGTTAACTTAATATATACATATATACATATAATCATAATAAAATTTTTTTTCCAACAAACATTTTCTATATGTATATATATCATTTGTTCCATATAATTCAGATTAATATTTTCACTGTATTTGGGGTTTCATGTAATCGTAATCAAAATTATATATTTTCAATTTTGATAATTCTAAAACAGAGAATCCAATATAAATGGGTTTATTACATTCAGTTTGCACTCTACTCATATCAGTGGCAACCATATTTTCATGAATTTTCAGGGAACTATGAAAATTAGGTCTAGCAATAAGAGCTCTAGCTCCTAATCGTTTACCTTTATTCTTCCATTCACATACTATTTTAATGTATTTTCTTTTGTCTACATTTTCCATAGTCTTACCATACATAGCATTTTTTTTTCAACCATTTTGACTGATTAAATTGAAGAATTCTATGAATTTTCTTTAAAATTATACCATTTTGAATAAATTGTTGAAGATTGCTATAGTGTATTATATAATTAGTTTTATTGTTTAAGTCTGTTATTAACTTCTGCTGTTTCATGTTTTCAATTTTCTTGTTTTCTGCACAAAATGGTAAGTCACTATGATAGTCGCGTAATGTGGTTGGGTATTCTAAATCTACTTCCAATATGTAACCAAATTCTGAATCTTCTGTTACATCATTTACACTAAAGTTTTCAAAGTTTTCCAATCATTTGAAATTTTTAAAGGGGAGGTAATGAGACATTGCATAACCATATAAATTATTTACATCTAAGTACATTAGATAGTTTGTTTCTTTTCTAGGATCATAACCACTAACATATTTATTATTGGCTATCAAATGTCGTTTACTGCATTGTACAATACCTCCCATAATACCCCGTACAACGAAATTGTACATTTTAATATCAGTTAACAATTCCAACTCTATGTCCGTTGTTTTCAACATTGCATCCCCAGATAATCCTGGGGTGGTATAATATTGTGATGGATCTACATTATAAATGCTTTTACAAACTTTTCGGGAACTTTCAAACACATCACAAAGTAATAAAACATCTACTTATAAATACAATAAAAGGTAGTCCATTAGTGTTGTACATTGAAACGTATTCCTTACTCTTTCTGCATGTTTATAATCGTCCACACTACACATCTCATTAGTGAGTTTATTAAGAAGGCTGAACGGGGTGGTAACTGTGTTTCTTGAAGACGATTGACTGAATCTAAATAATCATATGGAAAGATGCCCTTACGTTTCATTAAATCAAACTCGTTATCACACTGATAGACTGATTTTACAGTTTTCAAATTATCATCAGACAAATAACCTGCTAGTTTCTCTAAACTCGATGTCATAATCCGAAGTGAGTCTAGAAAACGCAGTTATGTTGTATCTTTTTCATTTACCAAAATTCTCTTAGATATTGATATGTATAATTCCTTATTTAAGGGAATTATATTTATATCGAATTCGATAGATGAAAGTTTGTTTACAAACAAATTATAGTCATATGCCGAAAGATTGTGGAAAAATATAGGCATGAAATTTGCAGTTTGATATTCTAAGTTACATTTATTATGAGCTGGATCTCTATATTCTCGGGTCAAATGACAATGGTCAGCTACTCTATCTTCAACAGATAAAAATTTATTACAAATGTGACAAGTTGTGTCTGTATTTTGTTTCATCTGTTGAAGAGTAGTTAAAATCAATTTATTGGTTTTACTATACTTAAATAATTATTATAAATCTCTAAACAATCGTTGACTAAATTTTCAAAAAAATTTTTAGGTGAATCATTCCCACTATATAATCTAAACAAATCTAAGCTAGAGTTAAAAGAACATTTAATATAATAACTATAAGCAAATGAAATATGCTTTTGAACTGATTTAACGTTTGTTGAATTTTGTGCGTTTACTGATTCTAGCATGCATTCAAAATCAGCGTACATTACAAAAGGTACATTAATTTTCTTTTGAAAGTTTTTAAAACTTACTACATTATTGTCTACAGTAGGCATCTTATCTTAGTCACCAATTTGTTACATTCTAGTTTATGTTTTTTAGTGATGCCTCAGCATGGAAATGTATTACATATATACACTTGATGCTGACGTTTAGTTAATTGACTTCTTATCAATCTGTAATGAGATAAAAGAATATTTTTTTTTTATTATTAGAATAATTTATCAATGTAACTAAAAGTATATTACCTTGAAATATTTTCGATCCACACATAATGAAATTTGTCCCCTTCTTCTAGCAGTAACAAATTTATGTTATTAGCTTTTTGCTCTCTAGTAAAGTAGTATGGGCCAGTACATTATCCCCATCTAAGCCAAATATATTTAAGTTGTTGGTTTCAAAGACTTTACTTTTGTTGGTTGATAGCGGAAAGTTAAATTTTTTAAAATTTAAAACAATATTATTCTCCAGTGTTATAATTTCATCTTCTATATTTTCAATGTTATATGATGAACATCTGTCTGGATGGTAAGTGATAGGACAAGATGCTGATATTATCGCCCACTTAAAGCAGTATTCATCATTATTTTGTATGTTAATACAAGCGCCTTTTTTGATATTGATGGTGGTAGAGGTATGTACTGTGATACCTTTATACATTTATACTTATTAATATAGAAATTAGATGAGATATTTCTAGTAAGGTCCATCCACTATCATGGTCTTGAAATTCACTTATATTTCTAATATTAATATCGCACTGCTGTTGGTAAAGATGTATAATATCATCTATTGTTGATGATTCATTAAGAATAACCATCTTCGTTTGATGCGATTTTATATCAACGATGCAAGTCTTCATCTTCTTTTATTAATATATACTCACAAAAGAGTTCACAATTAAATTTTATATTTGAATGTTCTTGAATATTACTCTGTAATAACTATGTCACTTTTTAATTAATCTCATTAAAAAAGTTTTCTGGTATGTAATTTTTATTTTTATTTTCTAAAATATATAACGATATCCGGTTATTGAAGCAAGACATAATACTTCGCACATCATTTTCAACTACTTCTGCACTCTTCAACTTGTGAGTATTTCTTCTTAGGTGGTAATACTACATTGTTGTTTCAATTTTTTTTGTACAACTCACAATAAATGTTCTTTTTATTATTATTTATGGAATGATATACTAAGTGCGTATGTCGCTGGAACTCCGACTCATGTTGCAACCTGATACGTTTTCTCAAATTTCTATTAAAAGAAAATATTTTTCCGCAAAATTCGCATACAAAACTTGCCATTACTTTTTTCTTTTTATATGTTATTACAAACGTGGTTATTAAAAGAATGATGTTTGTTTATTAGCATCACAGGTATTTTTACTATAAATTGGTGTATGTATATATGTATGTATTAAAGAGCCGTGTGATCTAACTTTTAAAATTCCTATGTTCGAACACAATGTAACTTACTGACCCTATGTTTGATTGCAAAAGTTTGTTCATACCATTAACACATAAACTCTGTTTCTTATTAATTGAATGTGAGCATGTACTCGTGTTCGTGGGTGTATGGTTTTATTTTAATTAAGTATTTTATAAGTTATTGCATTTGAAATAAATATAGGATTTACGTTCTGTTCCAAGGCGAATTGATACCAGGTGATCTCGATTTGCAACTTTGTACATTTGTTAGTGTACAATTTTCTGCAGTCAGAAAATTTCTGAACGTTTTGCTTTGATTTAATACAACAAACTTAACAGATGATCATCAGTTGCTGAATTGAGATCATCTGATATGAATTCCCCTACAAAAATTAATGTTTTAATTCTTCGAACATGTCATCGTGTTTTATTTCTTCATAGTTATTATGATTGTATGCAACTGTGTTCATGCTCATAAACACACATGTTAGTTAATGTTCATGTTCAAGCTCATACTTGCTCGCTAGTGTTTATATTTCATACATGTTTACTCATCGTTGCTTCAATACAGTGAACAAAGTCGAGTATAATTCATAAACAAGTGTTTTTTTGTTCATGCATCTGTCTAGTAGGTATGCGTGCATTTAGACACAAAAATTAATTTCACAATGAAAATAATACATTCTCACACATACACATACACACAACGGAAGTCAATACTAAAAATTTAATTTCACAACATTCTCATGGAAAACTGAATTTGACCAAATTCGTATTGAAAAATTAATTTCACAACGCAAGTAATACAGTTTCACTCACTTACACATAGAACTGAAATTAGTATTTAGTCTTGAATTTTACAACGAAAGTAATATAGTCTCACTCACATACAACTGAAATCAGAGATGGATAGTAAAACAGAAAGAAAACCAGGATTGTGAGACTTAAATTGTTGCTACTTTATGAAGAAAAATTATACTGAAGGTATTCACACTCCCCATCCAGGCATGCTTCGTACTGAAAAAGTGGTCACGAACCGCTCTAAACATACTACTGTGGTTCTTAAAATTAAAAGTTGTATTTTATCAAGTCTCAAATCCCAACTCGGTGATTATTAGTAAAAAAACTACAAAAAAAAATTTAAGTCCATAAGAGAAGATTAAGGCGTGTCGCACGCCCACCGAAGTTCAAGAAAATCCTTAATTTTTTGCTAAAATTTTAAAAATTAAATTATACTTTAATAAATATTTACTTCTTTATTAATAACAACTATTTTTGGTTGCTAATGGCTTTTTGACATAACCTGCATAAATATATCGTCACACTAAAAAGCAAAACGCCCTAACTTACAAAAATATCAATATTGATTTTTTTACTTATTCATAAAGAAAACTCGTTATTATCGGATCTTACATAAATTTAAATTCAACTTGTTTATTTATATTTTACTAAATATTATAATTTTGTTTAATTTTTTACAGAGTTTTCATATTAGTTTGTTATTGATTTTTTACATAAATATACATACATTTTTTAATACATATTGTTTATGTTCTTCATTTTTTGTCAGTCATGAATTATATTCTTCCATTAGCTTGTCTCCCCTTTCTACATGTCGTTGACTACCCTTAATTGCCCAATAATTTTTTTGGCTTTAACAAAAGAAGTAATCTCGTCCCAATCTTAAAGAATCTTTTCTTATAAAGAATCTTTCGAAAAAAAGTTTTGTTTCCATGGACACAAATTGTTCAATTCCATTGTCTATGATGGTTGAAATATTTTGATTAGCAATAATGGGTCGCTTTACATTTTGATCAACGTCACCAAAATTCTTAAGGGCTTCAACCATTTGTGCTTCAGTGCTGTTCGGTACTCTTGAATCAAAAAATGCTAGGGCGACGTTTTAAGGATCCAAATACCACAAATGGCTTTGCATTTTTTGAATGGCAACTCGCGACAAGTCTTTGTCAATACTACAATAAAATAGTGTGCGTTTTGCAAGATGAAAAAATCATTATAGGGGTTATAAATTGATAAGTTACATGAAAACCAAGCTTCAATGTACGAGTATATTGTTACTACAAAAATGAAAATTTTTCGCAAGTCATCTTCTTCTTGTTTCGACAATTTAAAGTCTTAGCGAAACAAAAACATTTTTAGGATGTAAATAGCTTTTGACATCCACCTAGCGTGATGAACTGCACCCAGTGCTCGAAACATTCCGGTACTGGAGCTTTTTGATGTTTCCTCTAAACATATTAAAGTGAGTTCTACAAGTTCCTTATAATCGTTTCTTGGCTGTTTTCTGTGAGCATTGTCTGAACAAAACTTACAACACGACTGCTGGAATTTTTTAATTAAATTTTGGCCATTCAGTCTTACATTTTTCGAAAATGGCAACATTCGGACTTCCTTTTTTTTACAAATTTCTCTTCAAAAGCACTTCTCAAAATAATTTCATTGATATGGTGTCTACATGGTAACCATAAGTGATTTTTCCAAAAAAAATTCAATGATAGCACAGGTTCCATTTATACGACTGGTATTGACGGTTGTTGTGTCAAATACCATGGCTTTTATGTGGTCCTGAAGGCTCAATTCTTGAATGGCATTGCAAACTGCTAATGCTTGTTGTTTTCCGGTTCCAATTTCTAAGCAAGGAACTTGAAGCAACTGCTCATTGCATCCGCTTGAAATAATTATAGGCAGCCTGTCAATTTTATCATTTCCAGTTAAAGCGGGTAATAGCTTTCCATCCCAATGCAAGCATAGAACATCTAGTTTCATGGCTTTGAATTGCTCTTTCAGAACTAAAACGTGCTCTTTTCGCATTCTTTGTCTTGCATTTCGGATGGAACTTCTATTTATAATATAATTTTGTGGATCTAATTCTAACGCTTCAACTGTCGCAATAAAGGTGGAAGAACATAACACGCGTTCAATGCGCTAATGCGATACAAACTTCTGTTAAAAAAGTTGAAATAGTGTGTTTTCATAAGGCAAGTTACATACTTCGCAAAGAGTTGAACATTATTCAACTTTCACGCGTTGTATACAAAATGCTAGGTGTCATTTGCCAGATTCACATGCTAACATACAGAAAAATGATTAGAAATTCATGTTTTTATTAAACAATAGATAAAAAATGCATTTAATATTTAAAGAAAAATAAAACGTAAATGCAAGGCAAAAATAGCCGACAAAGGCTTGAAATTTTACAACTAAAAAAGCATCAAAAGCGTGGTGTGTAACTTTGCATTTTTATAACTTTAAACGTTTAACAAGCCAGAAACGTGTTGGCGCGAAACGCGTGATATGTACCTCCACCTTAAGAATATGCACTGCTTTTCTGTCGCTTATCATGCAAGCATCTAAAGCCGCTGCAAGTTTTGGGGTAACAAGTTCTATTAAGCCTCGCTTTTTTTGGATTAGCTTTTGTATGCGTTATTGATATTTCTTCTGTAGGCTATTAGAAAATAGTGTATATACAAAGTGCTCATGTGTAAAAAGGCCCTAAATATTTTATGTGCTGGCAGACAAGTACATCTTTATTGGGTCCGAGGATACATTGGGATTGAGGGAAACAAAATGGCCGATATACTGGCAAAAAGGGGGACCCAATTACCTGTGGAAGAAACGGTATATGTCCGGAAACCAATTCAATACCTAAAATGGGTCATAGACTCTAAGATGAAGGAAGAAGCGGAGGAAAGTTGGCGTGCGACGAAAACTTGCAAAACTTCTAAAATCATGTGGAGCTCGTATGATACTAAATCGACTAAATTCCTTTTATCACTAACCAGAAGCGACTGTAGACTTCTAGTGGGGGTATTAACTGGACGGCTTCGTATGCCGTCAAAATAGGACAGATACTTGACGGTACCTGCAGGAAATGTAGGGAGCACGGAGTATTGGAGACAGTAGAACATCTACTGTGCCACTGTCCGGCTCTAAGCCGCACTAGATTGGACTGTCTTGGTGATCACACTTTTCGAAGTCTTGAACTTGTATCGGGAATGGAAATGTGTAGACTGCTAAGGTTTGTTAAATCTGTGTGGAAGTCATTCGATACAAGCAGCACGAACTAGGCTGCCATACTTACAGGTTTCTTGTCATCTGCTGGTATCGCTAAGGATCAATACTGGTCTATGCGAGGTCCCTGACCAACCAGACTAACCTAACCTATATACAAAGGAATTAGAAAACTGCATAACTATATTTGTATGTAGAGCAATACATACCACATCACTTTCACTTTCTGATGACAAATGCAACGTTTCTTCTGCAAATCCAAAAAAAATAAGAGAAGTCAAACTTGTTAAAGTGTTACCATACCTATTGCTGATTTTTCACGGATGCTGCGTTCTCTTTGATTAGATATTTGTTGACGACGTTGTTCAGCTCTTAATTCCACCTTCATAGTCTTATGGTCCTACCATGTTTCCTCTGATTCACCAACAATTTCTTATTTTCTTCAATTTTAATTACTTGTAGTACGTTTGGAGGTGCTATATCAAAAAGATAATCTATTTTTTGAACCCAAGATTTCACTTTTTCACTCTGAGTTTCAGTTTGTCTCTTAGATAGTAAAAAGCGGCTACTTTTGAATACTCAATACTACTTGATACTTTTTCAATTGGGTACTCGATACTACTCAATACTTCAACGGCTTTTTGAATTTAAAGTTAAAAACACACATACATACGTACGCGCATATACGAGAGGTTAAAAATTATTATTTATTAGAGCAAATTAACCTGCAATGCATATTATATAATGCAATATGTAAAAAATAAAAATTAAATATACATATTTACTTTAATTTATAACAAATTAAAATAAATATATTTGAAGATTAAAGAGATTTTTCATATCTTTTGTTGATCAACTCGCAATTCAGCTGGAAAAAAAGAGATATTTGTATTTCCTTCTCCGTCTTTCTTACAGCTGAATTACGAGTTGATCAACAAAAGTTGAAGTGTGTGAACCGGACTTACTGGTCTCACGTGCCTTCCACAACTCTAAAGGGTCACTTTTTCTGTCCAATATATGTTCATGAGTGGAGTTGTTTAGTTCAATGATGCATTTTGAAGTCCTTGTCTCAGTGGCCGTTTTCGCATCGTATAAATTTAATGTTTTTTAAAGGAAGGCTTTCGGTGTAATACTAGAAAATGCAACCCTGAAAGTATTGAGTAGTTACTTTTGTGTATTGAGTACCGGGAAAACACTCGGTATTGAGTACTCAGTACTCAAATGCTCAATACTTTTACAACACTACTCTTAGAACTTTAGTATATACTCCTCCATTCTGAGTGAAGTTTCTCCAATTTATTTATACAATGCTGTTTGTATATTGTTGGAATTCTAGCTTTCTCCCAAAATATCAATAATTCCTCAATTATTAATTTTGTACTATTTCGTAAATCAAGTTTCACCACACGTAAATTGAAAAACAAAACCTTTAACACTTCTCTATTTGATAGTAATTTACTCCCACCCAAACTTGTAGAAAAATTTCCAAGTATATATTTTGTCGTAAGCTTCTTGAGCTCATTTTCAAACGTTCACCTCCACTTTTAATATTCAAATGATTTGCAAACACAAGTTCTTAATACACAAGATAAACTAAACTCCTATCAAAACATATAACGGTAAATTTTTTAACATGCCTTGTTAAAGTTAATATTTACATTAGGTCCGTTTGTTTACCCCAAAATTTGTGCAATTTTGTGCAAATTTGTACTGGATTTTACTGAAATGCGTTCGTTTACACATAAAATTGCAAAAGAGAGTGCCAATTGAGAGAGTAAATTGATAGTTGTTGACTTGAGAGCCTACAAATTTTTACTGGACACATTTTTGCCAGTAAAATCCAGTAGATGAGAAAAACATATGATTCAATAAAATAAACAAAAGTAAGCAAATACAAAGTAAAATTTTTTTAATAAAAACATTTAAAAGAAGAAAAGTTGAAGTAAAAGTTTAACAAAAAAAAACCTGAAGAGTATTTATGTTCAAGATGAAACAAATTAAAGAATAATAATCCTTAAATTTATCAGTTTTTAAATTAAAATTGTGTTATTTGCTTAATTTCTTAGAGATGTAAGGTGTATGTATATTCGAATACTTATTTCTGCATACTATTCAGGGCAACGACTATCAGAAATAAAATATTGATGTATTTTCGTATGCCATTTATCCAGAATAACAACTAAAAACCAAATACAATCTAAAGCTTTCACAAAACTTCTATTTTAGAAATATATATCGCTTCAAATTTATAATTATAAAAATGCATGCATCAATTACCAAAAATATGTATTTGATGGGTAGTCAAAACCACACATATTATACAACACTATGATCAGCTGTTTTGATTAACCTGCAAATTTGTGCGATTTTTCCGTTCGCGTATTTTTTTGTGCAAGAGACATTCTTGAGAGTAAAATTTTCAAATTACCCAAAATTTACTCAACTACTGGATTTTACTGGAAAAGTAAACAACGGCCCTATTATTAGTTATTAGTTGCTAAGAGATGGGAGTGCAGACCATGATACAATAATACAGGTAACCTCGAAGCGACAGCTAATGGGGTTTGCTTCGTGATGTGATCTGCCAATTGTTGTTTACGTTTTACCAATACAGTCCGTTTGAAACTGTAACATTGCATATTAAACTGTACTATTTCAAACCAGCTTTGCAAATACAACAGAACATGCAATCACGTTTTACCAATCCACGCGCATGGTGCCTATTAAAACTGTACTAATACAAATAAAGCTTTGCAAACAAAAGAGAAAACGGAAGTACATGTCCCTTGGTTTTTTGACAGTTGTCATCACAAAACAGCAATAAAAAACCCTTGTTTTATTTTTTGTACATTTGTTGTAGATTCGCGGGTACCTATATTATTGTATCATGGTGCAATCCATCATATTAACCGCACACATATACACTAAATCATACATTCAGATAAATACTTACATATCGTCGCTGATTTAACTAACTGACCTAACATTTTGAAAATTTAACAGGAGAGCAGCTTTTATGGTTGTTTTATACATTCATTCTTTTGGCTGAGTCTGAAATCTTTTTACTTATATATGCATAACAGTAATGCTTAGAGTCATGCAAATTTTAGGACAAGGTGTATTATGACTTAAAAAGTCTAGTAGAGGACTTAACTCATTTTTCAAAATAAAAAGTCAGGTCAGTTAGTTAAAACAGCGACGATATGAGTGGCCTTATGAAAATCTAAAGAACACTGTTTGTACAACAAATGGGCATTTTATGAACATGTTAATATTTTTTTTTTTCATGCGTATATTTATTTTCTCTCGGGTATGCAGATGTATCGAAATGTGAATTGATATCATTTCTAATATCAGTATATATGTATATCATTTGTTCCATATAATTCAGATTAATATTTTCACTGTATTTGGGTTTGATGTAATCGTTTTTTTTTTCATGCGTATATTTATTTATTGTATCTTCAAAAAAATGAACTAACAATAAGTTTTCAAATCTTAAATCTAGATATAATAATTAGGCCCAACCAGTGTCAGGCATAAACTTAGTGATAGTAATCAATAATACATAAATATCGTATTAAGCACAAAAATATTTTCAAGCTGTTTCATATGGAGTGTTGAGTATTAGAGCGATAGTGTCCCTCTTTTTTAAGCGGATGTGTCCAGTAAAATTCAAGATGTTACGAGCAAGTGGATTAGGATGAGACTCGAGTTTTGTTAAGTATTTGCCTGCGTATTTTTTAATTTCTTCAGTCACTTGTGGCATATTTAGATCACGATGTAAATTTGAGTTTCTTATGTACCATGGAGCCGATGTTATTAACCGTAAAATTTTGTTTTGTCTTCGTTGGATTTTCTCTACATTTGAAGCTGAAGCAGTGCCCCATAGCTGAATTCCGTAGCACCATATTAGTTTCAAAAGCGACTTGTATATCAAAAGTTTGCAATCTAGACTCAGGGTTGAATTTCTACCAATCAGCCAATGTATCTGAGTTAATTTAAGTTTCATTTGTGTTAGCTTTGAGTCAATATGGTGTTTCCATGTAAGCCGTCGATCAAGGTGTATACCAAGGTATTTTACATGTGAATGTTGAGGAACAACTTAATTGTTGATTCGAATTGCGGAACAAGTATCTCTTCGCAGGGTAAATGTTAGCTGAACACACTTTTGATCGTTAACTTTAATTCTCCATAAGTTTAACCATAGTTCCAGGTGTCTAATATGTTCTTTTAGATATCGGGAAGCCTCGTGAGGGTTTTCGTGCATACTAAGGCAGGCAGTATCATCGGCAAATGTAGATGTGTGGATGTTACTGCTCAAAGGCATATCACAAGCATAAATCAAATACAAAACTGGCCCCAATATGCTCCCCTGTGACACACCGGATGATATAGATTCGGGCACACTCATGAAGTCTCCTTTAACAACCGTGAACTTCCGGGTAGTAATATAACTTTCCAATAGCTTCAGAAAATTTATTGGTAGATATGATTTCAATTTTAAAATAAGGCCTTCATGCCATACTTTATCACTAACCACTACCAATTAGAATTGGGGACAATTTTATCATAAGCAGTTTTTCGAAAAGTTTACACATTGCTGATAGTAGACTTATTGGCCTGTACGATTCAGCCTTGGTAAGGTCTTTGCCCGTAAAAAATAAATAGAAGGATTCTAATTGCAAAACTTGGCAAATTCATAACCATCTTGTTACTAATTCCATCAATACCTGGAGCTTTCTTCGGGTTGAGTTGAGTAATTAGTTTCTGTACGTCACGCATCTTAAACTTTAAGGGTCGAAGTGGTAGAGCAACTACAATCGGTAAATCAACAGCAGCAGTACATCTGTTTGCGGTAAATACGGATTTTAAATGCTTTGCAAACAAGCTACCTTTTTCAGTATCACTTCTTGCCCAACCTCCTGTAGAAGTGCGCAGAGGTGGTTTAAACTCAACTGGTGTTTTAAGTTTTTTCGCAGCGCGCCACAAAGAGTAATTAGATGCTGGTGTGACATCGAGGTTTTCCAGATAATTTTTAAGAGATGCAGTTTTTTCATATGCAAGTAACTCTTGGAGTCGTTTAGTGCACTGATCTGATCTGATTTTATGCTGGGGCGATCTGTGCTGTTGCCATTCCCGTCTAGCTCTTCTTTTTTCACATACGAGACGTTCAATATCCGTAGAATAAATTCTATTAAACCAAGTCTGCGGGTGGGAGGTAGAAGCATGTTCAGCAGCCTGCTTTATATTTTCGTTAAGATTCGCAATGTTAGATTCAATATCATCGGATGTTTTTAGCAATATGTTTTCCGTCCAATGACTACTAAGATATTTTTGGAATCTCAGCCAATTAACACGATTGATCATCTTCACATATGGGTGAGGTAAATCACTTCTTAGTGGGTTACAGATTGTAACGATAGTGGGAGAGTGATCGGAGAAGAGATCTAAGGAAGCTTCAATATGAAGTAAATCTCTATAAATATTTTTCATGACTCCAAAATCTATAACATAAAATTTTCAACACAAATATCTTATAAATGTTATGCACAAATGTTATCAAGAATATAGTGCTTGAGTGTTGACTTTATTAAAATTGCTGATCCACCGCATGCTCTTCCTCTCGGGTCCTTAGTATCGTATAAGGTGTAGCCATTCATTTTAAAAAGGCTTCTCGAAGTCAAATGAGTCTCAGAAACTATTATTACATCAATATTTTTTCCCAAAAGGAAGTGCTCGAGCTCATTTTTGTATTGGCGAATGCCGTTTGCGTTCCAGAAACATATTTTTAACGTGTTCACGGCTTGTTAATTAATGCTTGAAGCAGAGTATTCTGCATTCGCAGCATTTCTTGCATCATGCTAGTCATATTTGTAGTAAAGTTGTTTATAGTTTGCACCAGATTATCAATAGTGGCTTCAAGGCGACTGAAATTAAAGCTTGTGTTAGCACTTGTTGAATTACTTGGTGGGGACACTTTCTGCGCGCGAAAAGAATTTGTCTTAAAAGCATTGGCATATGATACACGTGAAGTACTTGGTTGGCTCATTGGAGGAAATTTTTTTTTTTTTTTTATGCATACATATATTTATTTATTGTATCTTCAAAAATGAACTAACAATAAGTATTCAAATCTTAAATATAATTATTAGGCCCGACCAGTGTCGGACATAAACTTAGTGATAGTAATTCATAATACATAAGAGTTGTGCAAAGCAAAAAATAAAAATAAAAAAATAATTTCAAACAGTTTCATCTGGTGTGGTAAGTATTAGAGCCCTTGTGTCCCTCTTTTTTAAGCGGATGTGTCAGGTAAAGTTCAAGATATTTCGAGCAAGCGGATTAGGGTGTGACTCGAGTTTAGTTAAATATTTGGCTAAGTATTTTGCAATTTCTTCAGTCACTTGTGGCATATTTAGATCACGATGTAAATTTGAGTTTCTTATGTACCATGGAGCCGATGTTATTAACCGTAAAATTTTGTTTTGTCTTCGTTGGATTTTCTCTACATTTGAAGCTGAAGCAGTGCCCCATAGCTGAATTCCGTAGCACCATATTAGTTTCAAAAGCGACTTGTATATCAAAAGTTTGCAATCTAGACTCAGGGTTGAATTTCTACCAATCAGCCAATGTAACTGAGTTAATTTTAGTTTCATTTGTGTTAGCTTAGAGTCAATATGGTGTTTCCATGTTATCCGTCGGTCAAGGTGTATACCAAGGTATTTTACATGTGAATGTTGAGGAACAACTTGATTATTGATTCGAATGGGTGAACAGGTATCTTTTCGCAGAGTAATTGTTACCTGAACACACTTTTGTTCGTTTACCTTAATTCTCCATAAGTTTAACCATAATTCCAGCTGTGTAATATGTTCTTGTAAGGCAGGCAAATGTAGATGTATGGATATTGCTGCTCAAAGGCATATCACAAGTATAAATCAAATACAAGACTGGGCCCAGTATGCTCCCCTGTTTGCACACCGGATGAGATTGATTCGGACGCACTCATGAAGTCTCCTTCCACAACAGTGAACTTTCGAGCAAGAATATAACTTTGCAGAAGATTAACAATGTTTTTTGGTAGATATGTCTTCAATTTTAAAATTAGGTCTCTATGCCACACTTTATCAAATGCTTGAGATACATCAATAAAGAGGGCAGAACAATACTTCTTTTCTTCGAGTGTTCTTCTTATAAATTGTACCAATATATGCGTTTGTTCAATGGTGCTATGCTCACTTCTAAAACCAAATTGATGATCCGGTATGCACGCATTATCAGTTAGAATTGGGGACAATTTGATCATGAGTAACTTTTCGAAGAGCTTTGACATTGTTGGCAGTAAACTTATTGGCATGTATGACTCAGCCTTCGTGAGATCTTTGCCCGGCTTTGGAATCATTTTGACCTTGGCAAGCTTCTAGCTGTGTGGATAATACTCCAGTCTTAAAATGGCATTAAAAATGAATAGCAGAATTCTAATTGCAATACGAGGCAACATCATCAGCATCTTATTACTAATTTCATCAATACCCGGAGCTTTTTTTGGATTGAGTTCAGCAATTAGTTTTTGTACATCACGCATCTTAAACTTTAAGGGACGAGGGGGTAGAGCAACTACACATGGCAAATCAGCAACACCCATACATGTGTTTGGGGTAAATACGGTTTTTAAATGCTCAGCAAATATGTTACCTTTTTCAGTATCGTTTCTTGCCCAACCTCCGGTAGAAGTGCGCAGGGGTGGTTTAAACTCAACAGGTGTTTTAAGCTTCCTCGCAGCGCGCCACAAAGAATAATTAGATGCTGGTGTAACATCAAGACCTTCCAGATAATTTTTAAGAGATGCAGTTTTTTCAGATGCAAGCAACTCTTGGAGTCGTTTAGTGCACTCTTTAAACCTGATTTTATGTTGGAGTGATCTGTGTTGCTGCCATTCCCTTCTAGCTCTTCTTTTTTCACTTACGAGACGTTCAATATCCGTAGAATAAATTCTATTAAACCCAGTCTGCGGGTGGGAGGTAGTAGCATGTTCAGCAGCCTGTTTAATATTTCCGTTAAGACTCGCAATGTTAGATTCAATATCATCGGATGTACTTAGCGTTATGTTTTCTGTGCAATGACTACTAAGATATTTTTTGAATCTCAGCCAATTAATACGATTGACCATCGTCACATATGGATGAGGTAAATCTCTTCTTAGTGGATTACAGATTGTAACGATAGTGGGAGAGTGATCGGAGGAGAGATCTAGAGAAGCTTCAACATGAACTAAATCTCTAGAAATATTTTTCATGACGCCAAAATCTATAACATCCGGAATTTTTTGTATGTCAGTAGGCCAGTAAGTGGGCTGCCCACTCGAAATGACGTCCAAACCCATTTTTGAAATTGTGGTGAACAACGCTCTACCTCTAGGTGTAATAAGACGCGAACCCCAAAACGTATTCTTTGCATTGTAGTCGCCAGCTGCTACAAAACAAGGTCCAAGAGATTTGAAGAAATCCTCGTATTGATCCTCAGTGATTGAAAATCTGGGAGGGGAGTAAATTGATGATATAACGAAATTTGTACAAAAATTTTCGACGCAAATATTTGTTGCTTGTAGATTTTCTTCACAAACGTTGTCAAGAATATAGTGCTTGAGTCTTGACTTTATTAGAATTGCCGATCCACCGCATGCTCTTCCTCTAGGGTCTTTTGTATCATATAAGTTGTAGCCATTGATTTTGAAAAGGCTTCTCGAAGTCAAATGAGTCTCAGAGACCAACATTATATCAATATCTTTTTCCGTAAGGAAGTGCTCGAGCTCATTTTTGTGTTGGCGAATGCCGTTTGCGTTCCAGAGACATATTTTTAACGTGGCTTGTTAATTAATGCTTGAAGCAGAGTATTCTGCATTCGAAGCATTTCTTGCATCATATTAGTCATATTTGTTGTGAAATTGTTTATAGTTTGCACCAGATTATCAATAGTGGCTTCAAGGCGACTGAAATTAAAACTTGTGTTCGCATTTGTTGAATTAATTGGTGGGGACACTTTCTGCGTGGGAATAGAATTTATTTTAACAGCATCGGCATACGATACACGTGAAGTACTAGGTTGGCTCATTGGAGGAAAAGTGAC
Source organism: Nowickia ferox (assembly GCA_936439885.1). Classification (NCBI taxonomy): domain Eukaryota; kingdom Metazoa; phylum Arthropoda; class Insecta; order Diptera; family Tachinidae; genus Nowickia; species Nowickia ferox. The sequence continues at coordinate 47,171,720 of OW387026.1, forward strand.
AGAGTAAGCGTTAGTTGATTGAGCTGGAACTAATTTAGGTTTTTGACCCATAGCCTGTTTAACAAAAGAATACACAGGGCATCCTCTGTAGTTAGCGGTGTGATTGCCTCCACAATTACTACATTTTTTTTCTGCTTGATCTTTTGGCTTCGTACAGCTAGCAGAACCATGCAATTCACCGCAGATAACACAAACAGTAGGTAATTTGCAGTAAGTTTTTAAGAACATGTTAATATGAAGTATAGGGCTTTTTTTTTCGATAATTTGTAGTTTATTTTTTAAAAATACGATTTACAGAAAAGTCGTTGAGGGCTATGTTGTTACCAACATCACGGACAATAACTTTTCGAAGTACTTCTTTTTAATAAAATTAATATTTATTAAATTATGAGACAAATAAAAAAAACATTTTTTCAGACATTGGAAAATTTTTTAGGATAGTTTTTCCTTAATAGCCATCGATTTGGTGTATGAGAGTATGAAAAAATCAGGAAAAAAATTTTCGATATAGCTAATAACGACCCTAATTTCGATATAGCTAATAACGACCACATGGACTAATTGCGCGCTTAATAAACAACATTGAAGATGATTATGAGATTGTCTAGACTTTGCTGAAATATTCTAGTGGCTTTGTGCGAAGTATAAAAAGGGGTGACGCATCCAATGGAAGTCAGTTGTTAGTCAGAAGTCAGTTGACAATTAAGATGTGAGTTGATAACAGTCTGTGTTTGCGATACAGTAGTGAGTTGATAGTTGAGTGAGTCTGTGCTTTACAATACAGTTCAGTTCATTATTGTGAATAAAGAGTAAATCACAGTTGAAAGCGTTGAAAGCCATACATTAGTGTGTTATAGTCAAGCAGCGAGACATTGTTATTGTACAAAGAAAGAGCGTAAACAGAGGGAGTCTTCGTGTGTGACGAGCAGCAGACAGAGCCCTCTAGTCAGCCTAGATCCATATGTCTCTATGTCAACACTCTTTTCTCTAGCGACAGTTGCACTAGTTAAAATGTAGACAACTTTCCTTTTATGCCCGAGTAGAGATACGTTAGAGACAATAGTTCTAGTGCATTTCTGGTGACATTGTCAACGAACGCGTCAATAGTTTGTTTCCTTTTTTTTTATTATGCTGTGCAGTCAGTTGTAAATTTAGATATGGTAAAAATGAGCTTTCATTACAAAAAAAAACTTTTCAAAAAACAAAGAACGCTGATGATGAAGGTGTAGTGACTTTCGAAAACAGCCCTTTGTTCTGTTTTACTCGTGTTTGTCAGAATATTTACAATTAACTTTGGTGTTATTTGTTTATTAATAATTATCACATGTATTTTGGGCTTAAAAAGCGATACGAATTTTAACCTAATCAAATAATAAATGTTTTTTTAGTTTCGAATGAAAACTTTTAATTTTAATTAATGTGTTTTAATCTACAATGGAAAAAGGTATATATTTCAAAAATATTTCGGTCTAAACAATTTAAAAATAATTTATTTAATTTTTAATAATAAGAATAATATTACACAAATATATATGTATGTGTGATTAAATTTGTTGCCATAACCCTTACAAAATTGTAGTCGAGGGTCACTAAAATCTACTAGTGAACCTTTGGTTCAAATGTCTTCATATGGTGGTAAAAGAACTACCTCGTCAATAGTGCTAAAGTCTACCGGTAGATTTTCAATGACACCCCTGTGTTATATGTCAATATGCGATTACATTGGCTAAGGTACACTTGGTCAGTAGTACTACTGACAATACCACTAGTAAATCACTACAATTTCGCTATTCGCATTTCCTGCAGATAGGAATTGCTTCAATACTAGCGCAGCCAGTTAAGAGACGTGCGTATACAACAGCGAGGAAGATGTAGTAGTAACCAGTTGTGTATAATTGAGTAATTTAAGTCGTATATGTGTATTTAAGCTCTTGATTAATTTAGTTTAAGTGTATTTGTAAATAAAACTTGTATCATTGTTAACCCTAATTACTAAACTGGGGTCTTTATTCATTTGCAAATTTTCGAGTCCACGGAAAAGCGTTTTTAAAGAATGACAACGTAACAATATATAACTAAATTGTGCGTAATCATTCAAGAATAAACATATTTTCAAATAAAATTTGCATAACAGTCACGCTCACTTGAGTGACTATACATATTTTCACTGTGACAGTAAGTAAAAAACAGGCACGCGCACTTCTGTGCTATTAGATTTGTACAAATATATCAACTTTTATGAAATTCTGTTCAGGACGAAAAGTCCTTTTCATAGTTACGGCAAAAACTAACCCACAAGGTGCGATTAAGATGGTTACGAAAAATATAAGTTTATACAGTTTTATTTTGAAAAAAAAAATAGCAAATTTAAAATTTTTATCCTTTTTATACCATGGGCGGTAGGCGTGTCCTTGGTCCGATTTTTTTTCGAAACTTAACTAAGGTGAATGTAAATACTGTACCAAATTTGAGAAACCTAGGTTAACTCTTTATATTTTTGTCCCATCGTTATATGGGAACAAAGCACTGTGCGCCGTAATCTTCACCAATTGACTTAGAATTTTGTAGGTCATATTTTTTACCCATAGTCACCAATTTGAGGGGTCAGAGTAAGGAAAAATTGAAAAAAATTTCTCCATGTGGATAACACATATACATATACCCTAATGTATATACTTCCTTACTAATATTGCCAATGTGAAAATTAGTTTGTTTGCTTGTTTTTTGCGCTTTTACCCCCAAACTGCTACACCGATAGTAGTAGAGAATTGGGCGTCCTGGGACAATTAAAATTGTAAAATTTTGAAATTTTAATTACCCAAATTTTAAAATTCTTGGAAATTTGATACCTACGAGGGTGGTTCAATAAGTCCGTCCAATTTTTTGTTTACATAAGGAGTTTTTTGTTTACATTAAGTGTTTTTTTTGTTTACATTAACTGTTTTTTGTTTATATTAAGTGTATGTATGTTTGTATGTATGTATGTACATATGTATGACCGTGGGAACTTGTGCGCGGAATATTTTGTGGGAATACATTAAAGGGGTTTATAGGTTTGAAGCTTTTATATGTATATGATTTTCTAATGCCGACGGGATAACATCTTTATTTTTTTTTTTCAAATGCCGACGGGAAAACATGTTTATTTTTTTTCGAATGCCGACGGGAAAACATGTTTATTTTTTTCGAATGCCGACGGGAAAACATGTTTATTTTTTTCAAATGCCGACGGGAAAACATGTTTATTTTTTTCAAATGCCGATGGGAAAATCATGGAAATGATTTTTCCTAATGCCGTCAAAAAATTTGTGGGTGTGTCTAGCTGTAGGAATTGAAGTCTGGCTGTGATTAGTGGAGGGCGGGGTGTGTCTAGATTGTGAGACCTTAAGGCTGACTGTGATTTGGGTAGGTGAGGGTGTTTTGTAATATGTAACCGTGGGAATTCGGTGACGTTTATGCTTGTTGGAATTTAAGCCAAGCTGTGCTTGGTGGGGGGCGGGGTGTGTCTAGATTGTGAGACCTTAAGGCTGACTGTGATTTGGGTAGGTGAGGGTGTTTTGTAATATGTATCCGTGGGAATCTGTGTACATGCATGTATGGATGTATGTGTGTCTGTAAGAGTTTAAGGCTGTCTGTGATTTATGAACGGCGAGGTGAGAGTGTTCATGTAATACGTATCCGTGGGAATCTGTGTATATGTATGTTCGTAGGAGTTTAAGGTTGATTGTGATTTTATGTGGGGGAGGGTGTTGTTGTGATAGATAGATAGAATGTGCCTATGTGTGTGTGTGTATGTATGTATGTATATGTAGCAGTTTAAGGCTGTCCTTGATTTAAGGTAAGCGGGGGTGTTATATGTATATATAGGAATTTGGGTGTATATATGTCTGTAGGAATTTTTGTGCATGTATGTCTGTAGAAGTTTAAGGCTGATCGTGATTTGGATTGTTGAGATTGATCGATTGTATGTGATTGTATGTGACCTTGAGAATTTGTGTATGTATATCTGTAGGAAATTTAAGGCTTATCGTGATTTATGAGGGGCGAAGTGTTCATGTAATATATAACCGCGCAATTTGTGTGTATATCTGTAGAAGTTTAAGGGTGATGTATATGTATCCGTATTTGTGTGTATGTATCTCTATATGAGTTTAAGGCTGATCGTGATTTAGGTTGTTGAGATTGATAGATTGTATGTTACCTTGAGATATTGTGTATGTATATCTCTAAGAACTTTAGGCTGACTGTGATTTGTGAGGGGAGGGGCATTGTTGAAATAGGTTTAATTTTTCGTATATGAATTTTAGTATGTGTTTGTGTATGTGATTTTCTCACCCTAGTATTTATATGTATGTAGAAATAAATTATTTCTCATATGAACATTTTTTGTTAGAAAATATTATCATATATTTGAACTTCCCTAATCCTAGTATGTTTTTCATATTGGAGGATGAGATTGCTTTATATTTTATTAAGCTTAAATTTGTCCAGGTTAAAGTCTGTCGGTCAGAAATTTGTTTATATTTGTATAAATATTAATTTCAGATTTTGCAAAATTCTTGTGTACGATCGTGGCGATTTTGTGTGTGTATGTGTGTATGCGCGATAGAGTTTGACTGGTCTGTGATAAGTTTGTTTATTTAAGTACATTTGTCTTCTTCGACTTTCGTCTTCAAGCGTCAATAGCTTGGAGAACGGTTTGTATGTTTTCATGATGTAGATATGTAAGTGTGATTGTTAAAATCCAATAAATACTTGAGCATGGGTAAAAAATTTGATAATATGTGTACATATGTACATATGGATCTACTAATTGATTTTATGTATGTATGTATATACATACAAATAAGTGTGGGGCTGCCTGTTTAAATACATTTTTTTTGTCATGTGCGGTCTTTTGTTGCTGCTGTTGTAAATATTCGACTGGTCTTTTGTGTATAGATGTGAAATATCTCCATAGTTTTTTTATTTTAAATTAAAAAAACGTTCTTTTAATTTTTAGATGTATTTATTTAAAAGTTTGTGAGGAGTTTCTGTTTTAAGTAAAATTTAATTCCTCTCTAGTTGTAGTAACTATAGTATAAATATTTAATATATTTTATTTCCATTTGTTTAAAGTTGATGCAGCCTATATCCTCAACGTTAGAAATTTTTCGGTGTAACATTTTTCCAACCATCGTCTTTTTTCTTCACCTTTTATATATATTTTAGAACATCTTGCGTTAGCTTTTAAAAAATTGCAAACGCTATGAAATGAAACTGATCCAGCAGTCCAGCTTAGGTGATGATAGTTTTTTGTTAGCCACTTTACTTCTCTTTCCTTTTTTATTGATAAACATTTAAAATCAAATGGTGGTTTTATAATCAAATTGTTATACTCATTATTGCTGAAAACATCCGCTACTTCTTTTTGTAATGAAAATCATTCGAAACCTTACTCGTCTATTAAAAACATTTTTTCATTCATATTACTTAATTTATAAGACTTTCCGGACTTTCTACTATTCGATCATCAGTAAAAATGCAGTAGCTGAGGTCCTTGCTTGCTGTTTCATATTAAATTTCTATATCAATTGGGCCGCTATTGAATAAAAGGAACTTCTATCTTAAACTTTAGTACATTTATAAGTGCTTGAGATTCTTTCATATAATATAGAATTGCATAACGTTTATTTTTAATTTTTATGTTAAGATCATCATCATTTGGATATGAGACTGAATTTAAATGTACTTTTAAATTAGTTAAATCATAATGAGGAAACTTGTTTTCTTCTTGAATAGCGATCAACAGAAAACGAAATCGTTTTCTTACAATTTAGGTCTGGCCTCTCAACGGTTCCTCTAGTATACAAGATGACTTTCTATGTCAACATATCTGTCTACTCTTTGTCAGCGTTAAGGGACAATTAAATTTTAAAATTTTAATTCCTCAAATTGTGTTACTTCACACTGATAATATGTTTTCATTAATAAGGTATATGTTTATCTTATGAAGGTTACTCGCCTATGGCTTTTATTTGATGTTTTAGATGATTTTCTCTCATTTTATTAAAGTTCAGCGTATTGTGCATATATTTCTGATATTTTTAAGTGCGCTTTATTTACCTGTCAGACAAAGTGTACGTATCAGTTGATCACTCAGTCTCTCTTTTTAATAATTTTTTTCTTTTAATGTGTCACTACTATTTTTTCAGATTTTACTACTTGAAAAAGAGAATATTTGTGTAATTTTTAAATGTATTCATATATACATATAGGTAAATATATGTATGTATGTATAGAGAAATTACTTTATCTACAAAGAAATACATGTTTAATAAGCAACTATTCTAGTAAATCGATCTCAAATAACTCAGTTACCTCCACCATCAATTCACCATAGGTGTTTTCATAGTGTCAGAAACATTAGAATATCTATGTTTGAGAGAATTTTTACATCGAGTTTTTCTACATGAGGTTTGCTGTTTGACCCCCTTGAAGTTATTGTTGACGTACTTATTGTATGAGTTACGTTATGACGTAGGCTGGGTTGTGTCACATTCAGATGTAATAATTTCTTACTTAAAAAAGGTCCTCATCACCATCAACCATATCTGTATACATTTCATTCATGAGTTGGGTTGATCCAGATATAATTGCGGTCTACAGATTAATGATTAGAAACAAGTTTCTCATCACCTTCTAACAGATTTATATATTTTGCTAGCAAGCATGCCTTAGCATGCTTCTATCGATAGTGACGCGAGAGTCCGACATGTAGTGGTGTTTCAATTAAAAATCTATACTATTAGAATTTAAGAATTCACTCTTCTGAATTTTTTACAGAGTAGATACATATGTATTTTATTTCCCACAAAGTCATAAAATTTCTTTGCTTACAAAATTGTATGACGTGAGGAATTGTCTTAAGTTATGCATGCTTCGGCATGCTTCCAATATTTTTTTCTCTAAATTTTTTTGATACTCATTCAGATACAGATATAAAGTAAGATCTGTTTACACTACATTTTACAATTTATGCATGCTTCAGCTTGATTCTACTTGAAGTCTATATTAATTCAGTAAGTTTGTTTGATACCCATTCATACAAATGTACATTCTTAAAAATCAAATATCAAAGTCAAATTTGCTTAGTTTATCTATATTTTCTAAAGATCTGATAGCTATAGAAATGAACAGAGTGAAGGTCTATTATAATAAGCCCATATTCACATTTTTAAATTTTGTGTGCTACTGCTTTCGAAATGGAAAGTGTACAGCTTTTACTATAAAAAGTGATAATACGATGTGTTGCTGAATATTGCACTCTGTTAAACTTCATTTTGAACGCTTACGTTTTCACAATATTTCATACAGACCAACAAGTTTAGAGAATTCCAGTACATTAAGTGAATTATCTTTCCTAAGACCTAACATTCCAAATCAATCCTTCAAAAAAAAAAAAACAAACCAAGACAAACTAGATTTTTCCTTTTTAATTTTATTTAATTTTTTTTTATTTTAATTTTCTATACAAATATAAACAAATTTCTGACCGCCAAATTTAAGCTTAATAAAATATAAAGCAATCTTATCCTCCAATATGAAAAACATACTAGGATTAGGGAAGTTCATATGGTTGATGGTGATGAGGACCTTTTTTAAGTAAGAAATTATTACATCTGAATGTGACACAACCCAGCCTACGTCATAACGTAACTCATACAATAAGTACGTCAACAATAACTTCAAGGGGGTCAAACAGCAAACCTCATGTAGAAAAACTCGATGTAAAAATTCTCTCAAACATACATAGATATTCTAATGTTTCTGACACTATGAAAACACCTATGGTGAATTGATGGTGGAGGTAACTGAGTTATTTGAGATCGATTTACTAGAATAGTTGATTATTAAACATGTATTTCTTTGTAGATAAAGTAATTTCTCTATACATACATACATATATTTACCTATATGTATATATGAATACATTTAAAAATTACACAAATATTCTCTTTTTCAAGTAGTAAAATCTGAAAAAATAGTAGTGACACATTAAAAGAAAAAAATTATTAAAAAGAGAGACTGAGTGATCAACTGATACGTACACTTTGTCTGACAGGTAAATAAAGCGAACTTAAAAATATCAGAATTATATGCACAATACGCTGAACTTTAATAAAATGAGAGAGAAAAAAATCATCTAGAACATCAAATAAAAGCCATAGGAGATTAACCTTCATAAGATAAACATATACCTTATTAATGAAAACATATTATCAGTGTGAAGTAACACAATTTGAGGAATTAAAATTTTAAAATTTAATTGTCCCTTAACGCTGACAAAGAGTAGACAGATATGTTGACATAGAAAGTCATCTTGTATACTAGAGGAACCGTTGAGAGGCCAGACCTAAATTGTAAGAAAACGATTTCGTTTTCTGTTGATCGCTATTCAAGAAGAAAACAAGTTTCCTCATTATGATTTAACTAATTTAAAAGTACATTTAAATTCAGTCTCATATCCAAATGATGATGATCTTAACATAAAAATTCAAAATAAACGTTATGCAATTCTATATTATATGAAAGAAATTCAAGCACTTATAAATGTACTAAAGTTTAAGATAGAAGTTCCTTTTATTCAATAGCGGCCCAATTGATATAGAAATTTAATATGAAACAGCAAGCAAGGACCTCAGCTACTGCATTTTTACTGATGATCGAATAATAGAAAGTCCGGAAAGTCATATAAATTAAGTAATATGAATGAAAAAATGCTTTTAATAGACGAGTAAGGTTTCGAATGATTTTCATTACAATAAGAAGTAGCGGATGTTTTCAGCAATAATGAGTATAACAATTTGATTATAAAACCACCATTTGATTTTAAATGTTGAGGATATAGGCTGCATCAACTTTAAACAAATGGAAATAAAATATATTAAATATTTATACTATAGTTACTACAACTAGAGAGGAATTAAATTTTACTTAAAACAGAAACTCCTCACAAACTTTTAAATAAATACATCTAAAAATTAAAAGAACGTTTTTTTAATTTAAAATAAAAAAACTATGGAGATATTTCACATCTATACACAAAAGACCAGTCGAATATTTACAACAGCAGCAACAAAAGACCGCACATGACAAAAAAAATGTATTTAAACAGGCAGCCCCACACTTATTTGTATGTATATACATACATACATAAAATCAATTAGTAGATCCATATGTACATATGTACACATATTATCAAATTTTTTACCCATGCTCAAGTATTTATTGGATTTTAACAATCACACTTACATATCTACATCATGAAAACATACAAACCGTTCTCCAAGCTATTGACGCTTGAAGACGAAAGTCGAAGAAGACAAATGTACTTAAATAAACAAACTTATCACAGACCAGTCAAACTCTATCGCGCATACACACATACACACACAAAATCGCCACGATCGTACACAAGAATTTTGCAAAATCTGAAATTAATATTTATACAAATATAAACAAATTTCTGACCGACAGACTTTAACCTGGACAAATTTAAGCTTAATAAAATATAAAGCAATCTCATCCTCCAATATGAAAAACATACTAGGATTAGGGAAGTTCAAATATATGATAATATTTTCTAACAAAAAATGTTCATATGAGAAATAATTTATTTCTACGTACATATAAATACTAGGGTGAGAAAATCACATACACAAACACATACTAAAATTCATCTACGAAAAATTAAACCTATTTCAACAACGCCCCTCCCCTCACAAATCACAGTCAGCCTAAAGTTCTTAGAGATATACATACACAATATCTCAAGGTAACATACAATCTATCAATCTCAACAACATAAATCACGATCAGCCTTAAACTCATATAGAGATACATACACACAAATACGGATACATATACATCAGCCTTAAACTTCTACAGATATACACACAAATTGCGCGGTTATATATTACATGAACACTTCGCCCCTCATAAATCACGATAAGCCTTAAATTTCCTACAGATATACACACACAAATTCTCAAGGTCACATACAATCACATACAATCGATCAATCTCAACAATCCAAATCACGATCAGCCTTAAACTTCTACAGACATACATGAACAAAAATTCCTAGACATATATACACCCAAATTCCTATATATACATATTACAATAACACCCCCCGCTTACCTTAAATCAAGGACAGCATTAAACTGCTACATATACATACATACATACACACACACATAGGCACATTCTATCTATCTATCACAACAACACCCTCCCCCACATAAAATCAGAATCAACCTTAAACTCCTACGAACATACATATACACAGATTCCCACGGATACGTATTACATGAACACTCTCACCTCGCCGTTCATAAATCACAGACAGCCTTAAACTCTTACAGACATACATACATCCATACATACATGTACACAGATTCCCACGGATACATATTACAACAACTCCCCGCCCTCCACCAGTCGATCTACCTCAAATACACCCCGCCCCCACGAAGCACAGCTTGGCTTAAATTCCAACAAGCATAAACGTCACCGAATTCCCACGGTTACATATTACAAAACACCCTCACCTTCCCAAATCACAGTCAGCCTTAAGGTCTCACAATCTAGACACACCCCGCCCTCCACCAATCACAGCCAGACTTCAATTCCTACAGCTAGACACACCCACAAATTTTTTGACGGCATTAGGAAAAATCATTTCCATGATTTTACCGTCGGCATTTGAAAAAAATAAACATGTTTTCCCGTCGGCATTCGAAAAAAATAAACATGTTTTCCCGTCGGCATTCGAAAAAAAATAAACATGTTTTCCCGTCGGCATTTGAAAAAAAAAATAAAGATGTTATCCCGTCGGCATTAGAAAATCATATACATATAAAAGCTTCAAACCTATAAACCCCTTTAATGTATTCCCACAAAATATTCCGCGCACAAGTTCCCACGGTCATACATACATACATACAAACATACATACACTTAATATAAACAAAAAACAGTTAATGTAAACAAAAAAAACACTTAATGTAAACAAAAAACTCCTTATGTAAACAAAAAATTGGACGGACTTATTGAACCACCCTCGTAGGTATCAAATTTCCCAAATTTCCAAGAATTTTAAAATTTGGGTAATTAAAATTTCAAAATTTTACAATTTTAATTGTCCCAGGACGCCCAATTCCCTACTACTACCGATTTTCAAAATTCTTTCACCAATTGAAGGCTACATTAACAGCGCCAAACATAGCCTATTTTTTTATCCGGTGCGGAACCGATTTTTTTGTATACGAGTATGGTACGGATTTTTTCCGAAAGATACATTTCTGGGCTGTAGCTCGTTTCTGTATTTCTCGTATTGTTAAATTTCCCGCATGAAACAAAATAATCGTAACAAAAACAGTGTTTATTGAAACACAAAATGGCTTTTGTCACATAACTGTTTCTGCATTTTTACTTTGCGAGAACTATCTGTCATTTAAATAAATTTCCAGCAATTGTTGGAAGGAAGTGAGAAAGAGTTTTTGTAACAATGATTTGTGAAAAGTTTCTCGCAAGAACTGTCAAAACAACTCGCATTTTAACCAAATTTGTACAAAAACATATGAATTTTTTAACTTGTGTGTAAAGATACGAAAAATAAAATAGTTGAAAAGATATGCAACGAATTGTTTTCATCGAGAATATTGCGAAAATTCGCTAAAATTCGGAATATCGGAAAACCACATCACTAAAATATACTTTTTTTAATAGTTCGAATTAAAAACAAAAAATTCAAACAGTAAGTCGTCTTTCAACGACGTAAGAAATAGAAATAAACCTATGTGTTTATTTTCTGTCATATGAATTTAACGTTTATGAAAATTTTTTATATGGAAATACAACAGGCCGTTAGTAGTGTGTTTATGATGATCCGGGGCCAATGTGCACCATAAGGATCAATGTAAAATTGCACATCATGCTAGGTGTGATCGTAGTCCTATTTTTCTTCATGCTATTTTATGTATGTATCAAAGTGCAATGTAAAAGTGCACTGCATGCTAGGTGTGGCCGATGTGTTATTTTCCGTCACCACGATTATTTTTAATGGAAGATAATTTGAAATGAAAGTTTTGTTGAGGGGAATTTTTTAAATATTTCGTATCTTTTTTTTATCTTTTCTATTTTGTTCACTTACAAGTGATACATTTCTATTGGTTATTGTGTTTGTGTGCGGTGGGAAATTGTATTATATTACGATGAAAATTTTGTTGAGGGGAATTTTTTAAATATTTCGTATCTTTTTTTATCTTTTTCTATTTTGTTCACTTACAAGTGATACATTTCTATTGGTTATTGTGTTTGTGTGCGGTAGGAAATTGTATTATATTACGATGAAAATTTTGTTGAGGGGAATTTTTTAAATATTTCGTATCTTTTTTTTATCTTTTTCTATTTTATTCACTTACAAGTAATACATTGGTTATTGTGTTTGTGTGCGTTAGGATATTTCATCATGTTATGTATGTATGTGTGTGTGGCTTGTGTTTTCATTGAATAATTTTCTATCTGTGTTTTTATATCACATATCTTGTTGTTGTCTCTTTTTATTACAAATGTGTGTATTTGTATGCATTCATCAGTTTTATTGTTATTAATAGAACTGTATAAAAATTATCTAGCAGCATGTTTGAAACAGTTCTGTCTATTTTTATTACACATATTTTATAACCTTTTCCTAGAAAAAGGATCAGTAAATAAAAAAAGGATGAAAGAAAACAAACGTGCATTAGCAGATCGCAAATGTATGTCATATATGGCGAAATCTTAACAAATGTTCAGATATGTGTTATATTTAGCACACTTGGTATGTAAATCCTTTCTTATTGCACATTTTGGGTTTGAATTGTTAATTTTTTATTTGTTTTTTTTTTTGCTTGAAATGAAATTGTATGATCGTCTGTCTTCTGTGTCCATTTGGCTATTTTTATTACACACATTTTATAACATTTTCAAGAAAAAGGATCAGTAAATAAAAAAAAGATGAAAGAAAACAAACGTATATTTGCAGTTCGCAAATGTATGTCATATATGGCGAAATCTTAACAAATGTTCATATATGTGTTATATTTAGCACACTTGGTATGTAAATCCTTTCTTATTGAACATTTTGGGTTTGAATTGTTATATAATTTTTTTTTGCTTAAAATGAAATTGTATGATCGTCTGTCTTCTGTGTCCATTTGGCTATTTTTATTACACACATTTTATAACTTTTTCAAGAAAAAGGAACAACAATTTTAGAAAAGGATTTTCCGCGCATACATTTTTTTTTTAAATACAATTCATAGGATTTTTCTTTTTCTTTTAAAAATCCTATAAATACAGTTTTGTTTTTTCAATAAGTTATCAGTAGTATTAAAAATATCAATCAATTGAGATGAATGCAGCAATTTTCGACCTGGATGATGAGGAGACAATGCTTCTCGCACCTCTTCCAAATCAACAAATGGAAAGAGGCCAAGAAGTAGAGCATGAAGAGGAGGTAGAAATCGAAGAAGACGAAGAGGAAGAAGAAGCCGGAGAAGAAGAAACCGAAGAAGAACAAGAAGTAGAGCATGAAGAGGAGGTAGAACTCGAAGAAGTCGCAGAGGAAGAAGAAGCCGAAGAAGCTGAAGAAGAAGAAGACAACGACGAATTCATTTCATTACTTAAAAGTAATGAAAAAAAATCCAGACGATTGACCAGGAAAGGAATAATTATAATGAAGAAAATAAAGGATTTAAAAAAAAAATTAAAAGCCTTGAAAAAACAAAAAAAAACATTATTAATAAAATAAAAAACAAAAAAGAGGAAGTCAATCCCCTTAAAATATTGTACGAGCAACATCATTCTTGCCCAATATGTCTTAGATCAAATATATTGGGTAGTAATATGATATTCATTAATTGTAGTCATAGTTTTTGTTCCAGATGTTTTAAACACTACAATTCAAATAAATGCTCTGTGTGCAGGGCATATTTTTATTATATAAACACAGTAGATAAAAAGGGTGAATTGTACGTAATACGTACACAGTCTATGACAACATTTTTACCTATCGAATAAATAAAAACAAATGTTGCATTTAAATCATAATATAAATTTTATTTAAAAATCTTTTATATTTCTTTTACTTTTGAGATATAGGTTTATAGTAAAAAATTCTTTTATATAAATTAAAAAGTTTTTGAGTTAATAAATATTCATTGTAATGTAATTTACATGCACATACGTTAACATCCTGAATATAGTAATCCTTTGTTATTATATCACAATCATATTTATGCAAGTTATTACGATAATATATGAAAGGAGTGTAGACATTGCTATACATTCTTAATTCGTTTATCATTCTCAGGAATAATTTCTTGTGATCCTTATCAATATGACAACTATAACCATCTAATAGTTCCTGCAATTCAGCTGATGAAACCATTTCAGACAAAAGACAATGTAACTCGCAAAAAGATGATTAAATAACTAATTGAAATTTGTCAGTAAAGAACTATTTATTATTAAAAAATGTTAAATGAGCAACAGTTTTCAGATGTTTTCAATGTTCTCTTTATTAAGAGATATATGAACATATATATATATATATATATATATAATTTCTAGCTAGTTTATTTTTTTTTTCAAAAAATAAAAAACATTTAGTTACATTGTATATCTTTTAAATTTTATTGACATTACAATTTTTGCATTTAGTTACATTGTAAATATCGTAATAAGTTTGCATAAGCTATTTTGCTTCTTCTTCTGCTTCCACATGTTGTCTTCTATAGTACGAGCATGTTTCATTTTCGTTAGACCAACAACAATTGTCATAATGTTCTCCATATTTATTTTTCATTGTTTTCAAGCTGCTTGAAATCTCCAAATGTGTTTGAATATTGATGAGTTTATATTTGTCTTCATCAGAAACAATATGAGAACATCTTTTTAAGAAATTATATATATCTTTTAATATCATTCTAACTACTGAGTATGACTATATGAGTGCACTAAATGATTATCAATAACCATTAGTGTTAAAAGTTTCGTTATTTATACTCTAAAAATTACTTACTTCATCATTGTTTTCTACTTTTTTAACAAAAAGATAACAAATATTTTAATTTTTATTTTATTTTAATTAGCTGTTTTTAACTAACTATAAAATATATACAATTAGTATGGTTACAATAGTTTTCTTATTTCGTTTGTAAGAGGAATATATTCAAACATTTTATCATGTATAATTAAACAATATGCGGATGTATTAGGTGGAATATTTTTCAAGGTTTTTAATTCAATACGAATATCGATAGGTCCAGTTTTAACTGATTCATTTTGATGAGTAACATCTAAAACTATTATTGGCGCCATAGTTTTGAAATTTTCTGGTGTTAATAATGGTTGAGAGTCACGTGAATAATAACTTTGTTGAAATTTTAAGTATATATCGTATAGAATTGCAAAACGATTTCTGTCGAATTTAAGATTTAAATCATCATAAGGATATGTAACAGAATTAAGATGCACTTTAATATCACTTAAATCGCAATGTTGAAACTTGTTGTCATCATTTCGAAGACCCAATAATAAAAAACGCGGTCTTTCGTTTTCGGTAGCTAGCTTAACATTCCATAAAACTGTTGTACTTTCTGGAAGTAAAGGATAGTAATACATATCCCAACTTCTAAAACATATATTTAATGGATGACGATTGTTTATTGTTTTAAACATCTGCAATTTGTACGCATCAGCAAGTTGAATGTGTGGTACTTTCCAAGTAATATTTAAAATTGATAACTTAATTTTTTCAGTTGTCGTTTGTGATTTAAGAACTTGTCCATCATCTTTAGATCGTGAAAGTACCAATTCATGCTTAGAATTAACTATAATTTTATTAAAGTCTTCAGCAAATCCGAGTAAATATTTTAATGGTAGACAAAAATTAAAATAACCCTTTTCAAGCGTAAGATCATCAATGTTAAAAGGAGACCATCCTGCATTTAGTAGACTGTCACTTTCAGATTTATTCAGCGAGATATAGTTTTTTAATTCTGTTGCAATACCCAAATGCCGTGTGCGATCAATTTCTACACCATTAATTTCATAACGAATTTCATCAAATAGATGTGTCATGCAATTGTTTAAGAGACGTATGGATGCAGAAACTGTTGAATCTTCCTTTGTAGCAAGTCCTTCTATGTATATAAGACTTTCACTTGGTAAAACATACAAATCTTGATTTTGAATCGTTATACGAATCTCATCATTATTTTTAAATGATTGTAAATATGATGTGTAGCTGTGGTACTCTTTCTTAACAATTGAGTTATCAAATTGCGGTTTTTGTAAAATGTTAATAATACTACTCATTGTTCCTGTATCTTTACGCTTTTATTTTTAGATGGAACCCCAAATTTTTTAAAAACTCCTTATTAGCCTCACTAAGAATAATATTTTGTTTCTGTTGTATTATTTCTTTAATTTGTCGGTTTTTCTGTTTCTTTGATGTATTGCAATTCGATAGCTTTCCGGTTTCGTGTTCCGTTGATAAGGTTAGAATGAATGGTGAATGCTTTTGCAACTCAGTTTTATTATATATAATCATTCTCTCATAGGCTTTAAATGCAATCGCATTGTTAGTTTTTCACCACGAAAATTTATTAAGTTTCCGTCTTGATCAACGACTTTCAAAATAAGACTATTTATTATTCTTGAACTTACAGGTAAATATATTACATTAGTTGGAGCCTCAGTTATTTTATATCCTGGACTAACGTTGAGTGAAAACTGATGCAAAATATGTGCAGACATGTTATTTATATATGATCCACCTACAATGTTACATTCAACGATTATTGTATTAATTTTGGTTATATCTATTGTTTTATCAGAGTAATGTTCCACGCCAGGCTCTAATACTTTTGTACTAAAACCTAATAAGGATCCGATTGATCTCTTCTTATTAAAATAAATTGAATCTGTAGTACTTTTTATACATGTTTGCAGAGTATTGTAATTTGCTCGTACATCAAGCGATCCTTTTGCATTTATATTGTGATATTTATTTGTTAATACTTCAGCTATATCTGATAATTCATATGAGCCAACTGGAACTTCTATTTCATGATTCCCAATATGAAATAAGTTGTTTTCGACATCAACATTTGGGATTGAGTGATACGTATCGAAACTGATTAAGCCGCAAACATAGTTTTCATTTAGTTCGATTGGTGGAAAATAGTTTGCAACAAGATATGAAGAGTCTCCGTTCAATGTTAATGTAATTGACATTTTAAGGGTTGATGAGTGAATGAATTATTAATAAATTTTGCAATGATTTTTATGATGCTATATTGTCGATATTAATCCAAGAGTTATGTTCTGACGAGAATCCCAACCATTTAACGTAAACCATATTATTTCTTCTTTTTAAAATTTTTTCAACTAAATATGATTCTGGAAATTTGGTCTTCATTAGCTCATGTTCGTAAAAACCACCTTTAATTTCATGATCTTGATAGTCTTGTAATATATAAGTATTAGGGTTAGTATTTTTTATAGTTTTGATTTTAAATATTTCTGTTGTCCAGTTTGGTGTGTAACCTTTTTCAAATATATGCTTATATTTACTTATTCGAACATTATCATTTACTTTAAACTTGGGTTTTTGAAATACTTTTAAATTGTTGTAGACTGTATTCAACAATAAATTTTCATTTGACGAATTTACTTCATTTGGAGTCATCTGTATTGTTCTATGAAATGTATCATTATATTTATCAACAAGTTCTTGATATTTGTTTATCCATTTGTATGTTCCTTGGTAACTAAACTCTTTCCACATCATTCCTTTTAAGGTTCTGTTAAATCGTTCTACTATGGATGCCTTTAGAACACTATACGTTGAATAGTGATTAATATGATTCGATTGCATTAGATGATGAAATTGATTATTGAAAAATTCTTTACCGTCATCTGTTTGTAAATTTCTTGGTTTTCTATTGTTGTTAATGAAAATACTTTTCATAGCATTTGCTACGTTTGATGCCCAAGCTTTCTTTGAAAAGGTATCTATTACTGTTAGAAGATATCGATATCTGTTATTATGTTCTGCATAATTTCCCATTTCCACCAAATCTGCTTGCCATAAATCATCAATTCCTTTCATTATAACTCGTCTTCTTTTAAAATTTTTTCGCGCTTGTTTATGCAGTTCATTAACTATTTCTCTCTTATCTGAATTCATTTTCTTTATAACAGTTGTTCCTTATTAATATCTAAACGGAAATTTCATATGTTTATATATAATTTTTATCCTTTGATTTTAGGAAGCTCGAGTTTTCGTTTTTTAACAACATCTACAACAGCATTTTTATTAATTGACTTAAATATAAATTCTTCAATATTATCAAATCTTTCCTCGATATTCTTTAAGAAGCCTTCATTTGCAAAATGAACTTGATCAATCACTACTTTTTCAATAGCTTTAACATCGTCATCGATCCCTTTTGTAATCAACTCTCGTAATACTTTTACATCTCGTCTGATAACGTTTAATTGTGAATTATAATCGTGTTTAAGTTCCTCACTTTGGTCCTTAATGGTTTTGATGATAACATGCATTTTCTGGATATCTTTTGCAATGACATCCATTTGGAAATTATATTTGTACGTACTTAACTTTAAATTATTTAGATTAGTCTTAATGGAACTTTCTCCAAACTTATTTATATAACTCATTTTTAATATATTATGTCAGCTTCTCTTAATTCTTCAACAATGGAAATTATTTCGTTTTTATGATTATTATGACCAGCACTTTCCGATGAAAGAAGTAAACGTAATCTGTCAACTAGTTCATTTGGATCATCTCAATATATATAATTAGATTTACGATTATCTGCAGTTTTTAATAATAATCCATTACCTTTTTTTAAAACATTTGGTTTCGTAGTAAATAAATGTTTTATTATATTAACATATTTATATGCTCGTGTACCTTTAATTTGATCATGTGGTTGATATTGTCGTTTGTATGCATTTGCACTCGTTAAAAGTTCTTTGTAAGTTTTCAAATCATTTTTAGTGTAATGTAGAGGTTTTAAATGAAAAACTAATTCGAATAATCCTGGAGTCATTTTCCACTTTGTACTTCCTATTCGAATAGAATTATCTGCATCAAAATGTAGTTCATTATTTACATATCGCCAGTTTCCGCTTTCATCTATGTTGAACCCATAAACCATATCTATCTAGTGAGGACTTATTATTATCATTTTCGGTTACCTTGAAGTTGTTCTTATCGTCATTATTATCCTCGCTAACTATTTGTAAATCTAGTTTTCTTTTTTTTTGTTGGTATGTTATTAATCATATTATCATCATAACCCTCAGCATCATCAAAGTTATCAGAACTATCATCGGATGGTAGTGATGGAAGTTCTGAATCTGATATATCATTATTTGATTGATAAGCATCTGATTTGTAATCAGGTGTTTTTTTAATTATCTTTTTTAAAGGTTTTGCTGTAGGTGTATATGTATGTATCTTTCAATAAATCACCGGATTGATAATCATCAGTTTTTTCAATTATCTTATTCAGGGGTTTCGTTACAGGCTTAAATGTATCTTCCAATAAATTGAGTCTATCTACTTCGTTTAATTTTATATTTTTTAGTTTTTCTTTTAATATCGTTCTTGTTTTAACAATATCTTTTAATAATTTGTTATTATTCATTTCGAACTAATTTGTATCTGGTTGTTAACTTCTTTGTATCTGATATTGATCTGGTTTGTATCTGCTTTATATCTGCTCTGTATCTGCTTTGTATCTGCTCTGTATCTGCTTTGTATCTGCTTTTTATCTGCTTTTATCTGCTCTGTATCTGCTTTTATCTGCTCTGTATCTACTCTGTATCTGCTTTGTATCTGCTCTGTATTTGCTTTTATCTGCTCTGTATCTGCTTTTATCTGCTCTGTATCTGCTTTGTATCTGCTCTGTATCTGCTCTGCATCTGCTTTTATCTGCTCTGTATCTGCTTTTTATCTGCTTCTGGACAAAACCACTTACAGTTGTATGAATTTATCAAAACCTTTTCTATATCGTCCTTTATTTACAGCATCATCCTTACTAATAACAACGAATCCATATTTATCTTTCCAGCACTCACTACATATATCCGTAAATTCTTTAAACGACATATCTCCTATAACATGATCATTATATATATGTCGTAAATTCATTTCATCTTGTTTAAATATTATAATCATATTCGCATTATCACGTATTAGATGTTTGGGAATTTTTGTATATGTTTGACATAAATAAAAGCAATCAATATGCTTATGTCTACCCATGCAAAAGTAATCTCTTATATTATCTTGTTTACCACAAATAACGTCATCAAATATTATTATGGAATTAGAACTTGCTTCAGCGGGACTTAAAACTTTTTCATTTTCCGAAAATGTAAAAAGATTAATTCCTTTTATCGGATCGATCAGTTGTTTAAGGTAACAGTATTTTGGTTGATATAAGGACTTCGAATATATATATAAGTTTCTGAAGCTAAGACCGCTAGGACTTTCTATTAGACTAATCATTACGTTAGTTTTACCGCAGTTTGAAGGTCCTACAATTAGTGCACGTATTGAATTGGGTAATAATGTGCTATGTTTAATTTTAGTTTTCTGCTCTTGTGATAAGTCAACATTTCTTATAACAATTTGTTTTGCTTGCTCTACTAATCGCATATTGATAACTAATATGTTTTTGCTATAAGTTCAATCTTATATACGGAAATCTCATCATTTTCATTTTTAGTATGGAACACATAAGACATACATATGTATATTAAAGAAGAATAAACATTAACATGGTTATAAACTATAACAAAGGAGTTAGAGATAATCACTGTAAGATTGGTAGCGGCTTAGTAAACAACTTAATAAACAAATTACCTATTGAACTACATTTACCTGGTTATCAGTTTTGTGGACCTGGAACAAAACTTGAAAAACATTTAGCAAGAGGAGACAAGGGGATAAATTTATTAGATGTTGCTTGTAGAGAGCACGACATTGCATATTCAGAAACAAGCAATATTAATAAAAGACATCAAGCAGATCAAATACTAGCTGAAAAAGCGTGGCAACGAGTAAAATCTAAAGATAGTAGCTTAAAAGAACGAGCACACGCTTGGTTCGTAACGAACGCAATGAAAGCAAAAGTTAAATTTGGATTAGGCATGAAGAATACTAGTAATTCTAAATGTAGAAAATCGAAGAAGAGAAACTTTAAAAAGAGAAAGGCATGTGATACCAAATTGTTTTCAACCACTGTAAAAAATACCCTGAAACTCTTGAAAAATGAAAAACCAGACAATTTAAATGCGGTTGTTAAAATTGCACAAAAAGCCGTTGCTTCAAACTTTAAAGGGAAAAAGAGGGCTAATATTGTGATACCAAGAGTTATACCAATACCAAAAATTGGTGGATTTCTTCCACTAATTCCAATCTTAACAGCTTTATCAGCACTTGGAGGTTTAGCTACCGGTGGATCAGCTATTATTAAGGCTGTAAATGATATAAAAAATGGAAAGCAACAGCTAGCAGAGGCTACAAGACATAATAGACATATGGAATCAATTGCTATGGGAAAAGGTCTATACCTTAAAACATACAAAACTGGATATGGTCTTTATTATAACCCAGCTCCAAAAAACTTTTAGATAGTCTACCCAATCGACCATTAACTGATCTAGATTTAATGAAATATGCTAAACAACTCAAAAATTTTAGAGGTGTTTTTATGCGTGATCGTTTACCTAAAAAGACATTAATTCAAGAATGTGGTATTGTTAATTTAGATAGTTCTACTGGTCCTGGAACGCATTGGGTAGCCTATTATAAAAATCGTAATTATAAAGAATACTTTGATAGTTTTGGAAACCTCCATCCACCAGTTGAAATAGTTAATTACTTAAAAACACCAATTGAATATAATTATAAACAAAAACAAAAATTCAATACATTTAATTGTGGACATTTATGTTTAAAATTTTTATTCAATAAATATAATTTGAAATAAAAACAAAATTTTGTACTTTTCTTTTGCATAATCTCTTTATTTTACAATTGATTCTTATTTTAACAATTTTAGGTTAATTACACATCTATATAAACATTAAGAAAAATATCATCATCTTCCATAAATTCTTCATACATATATAAATTTGTTGTTTCTAGCACTAATTCTCTTTATGATGATGACGGTAAACAAACATTTAGGAGAATATCATCATCTTCTTCCATAAATTCTTCATACATATTTAAATTTGTTCTTTCTAGTGCTATTTCTGGTGTTGATACTGATGAATGGTAATTTAATCTATAATGCCCCCACGCATAAGTATCAACACCATTTTCACGTACAAATCTCTTATCATCTAAATAACTTAATGTCAACTTGCTAATGTATTGCGTATAAATATTATGCACCTTAGACCTAAATACATACATAGAATCATAAAATAACTGTTTATTTAATAAACAATTTCTAAAATCATTAATACTTAACTTATTTGTAACACATTGTTTTACACCTTTTATTTTTTTTATTTCCTTATCTAGCTTATCTATTTTTACAGAATACATTTTAGCTCGTAAGCCAATGAACTCTTTAATTAACTTACCATTGCATTCGTCCTTCATCATCCCTAATACTTTTTTATTCATCAGAGGAAAATTGAATACATTATCTTCCGGATATGCAGATGTATCAAAATGCATTTTAATATCATTTCTAATATCATCATATAGGTCATTTGTTTTGATATCATATATAAAGGAATCAGTATCCATATAATTAAGATTAATATTTTCACAATATTTAGGTTTCATATAATCGTAATGAAAATTATACATTTTCCATTTTTATAATTCTAAAACAGCAAACCCAATGTAAATGGGTTTATTATATTCAGTTCGTACTACACTCATTTCAATGGCAACCATTTCGTCATGAATTTTGAGGGAACTATGAAAATTAGGTCTAGCAATAAGAGCTCTTGCTCCTAATCGCTTACCTTTATTCTCCCATTCACATACTATTTTTATATCCTTTCTTTTATTGACATTTTCCATAGTTTTACCATATACAGCGTTGTTTAACAGTTTAAAAAAGTTTTGCTCAAATGAATTTTTAGCTAATGTTCTATGATGATTATTTATATCGATATATTTTTTCAACCAATTCGACTGATTAAATTCAAGAGTTCTATGAATTTTCTTTAAAATCAGACCATGTTTCATACATTGTTGAAGATTGCGATAATGTATTATATAATTGGTTTTATCGTTTAAATCTGTTATTAACTTTCGTTGTTTCATGCTTTCAATTTTCTTGTTTTCTGCACAAAATGGTAAGTCACTATGATAGTCGTGTAATGTGGTTGGATATGCTATATCTAACTCCAATATGTAACCAACTGTAGAATCTTCTTTTACATTATTTACATTAAAATTTTCACAGTTTTCAACCCACTTGAAATTTTTAAAGGGTAGGTATTGAGACATTGCATGGCCATATAAGTTATTTACATCTAAATACATAAGGTAATTTGATTCTTTTGTAGGATCATAATCACTGATGTATTTGTTATTTGCTATCGAATGTCGCTTACTGCATTGAACTATACCTCCCTCCCCTAATACACCGTACAACGAAATTGTACATGTTAATATCAGTTAACAATTCTAATTCTATTTCCGTTGTTTTCAACATTGCATCCCAAGATAAACCCGGGGTAGTATAATATTGACAGGGATCTAAATTGTAAATGTTTTTACAAACTTTACGGAAGTTTTCAAAAATATCACAAAGCAATAAAACATCTACTTTTAAATATAATAACAGATAGTCCAACATAGTGTTACAATTGAATGTATTCCAAACCTTTTCAGCATGTTCGTAATCATTAACACTACACGACTCATTAGAGAGTTTATTAAAGAAGCATGAACGGGGTGGTAGCTGTGTTTCTTGGAGTCGATTTACGGAATCTAGATAGTCATACGGAAAGACACCTTTACGCTTCATTAAATTGAATTCATTGTCAATGTGGTAGGTTGATTTAACAGTTGCCAAATCATCATCGGACAAAAAGCCTGCTAGTTTTTCTAAACTCGATGGTATAAACCGACAAGAATCTAGAAAACGCAGTTCAATCGTGTCTTTTTCATTAATAAAAATTCTTTTTGAAATGGATACATATAATTCCTTATTTAAAGGAATTATATTTATATCACCTTCGATAGATGAAAGTTCTCGCACAAACAAATGACAATCATATGCCGAAAGATTATGGAAAAATATAGGGATGAAGTTTGCGATTTGATACTCTAAATTGCACTTTTTATGTGCTGGCCCCCTATATTCACCTGTTAAGTGACAATGGTCGGCCACGTGATCTTCAACAGATAATTTTTTTTTACAAATGTGACAAATTGTGTCCTCATTTTGTCTAATCTGTTGAAGCGGTGTTAAGGAATTCATTGGTTTAATGACATTTAAATAATTGTTATATATATCTAGACTATCGTTAACTAAATTAGTAAAAAAATGTTTTGGTGAGTTATCACCACTATATATTCTAAATATATCTAAAGTAGAATTAAATGAGCATTTTATATAATAACTGTAAGCAAATGGGATATGCCTTTGTGTAGATTTCACATTAGCTGAATTTTGAACATTAACTGATTCCAGAATACATTCAAAATCAGCGTACACCACAAAAGGCACATCCATTTGCTTTTTTAAATTCTTAAAACTCACTAAATTATTTTCTGCCGTTGGCATCTTAGTTACAATTTTGTTGCATTGCTCCTTATGAATTTTTAATGATGTCTCGTTATGGAAGTAAATAAGGCAAGTGTTACATATATATACACAGTTCCCGTGTTTTGTTAATTGACTTCTAATCAATCTGTAATTAAATAAAAGAAGTAGAATATTTTTTTTTTTTATTAATATATTTTAGTATATATCAATATAAATATTAGTGACATACTTTGAAATATTTTTGATCCAGACATAGTGGAATCGTTCACCATCTTCTAGGAGCAATAAATTGATGTGCTTGGCTTTTTCCTCTGCAGTAAAGTAGTATGGGCCCACTATGTTTTCCCCTTCCAAACCAAACGCATTTATGCTGATATTCAGATTATTCAACTCAAACACCTTTATTTTATTTACGGACAAGGGAAAATTAAGTTCTTTGAAATTTAAAACGATGTTATTTTCCAGCACTATAGTTTCATCTTGTATGTTATTAATATTATATGATGAACATTTCGTTGGATGCTGTCCATGAGCGATTGGACATAGAGCCGATATTATGGCCCACTTGAAACAATACTCATCCTTATTTTGCACGTTAATGCACGCAAACTTTCTCTGTATTGCAGGTGGTAGAGGAATGTATTGTGAACCTTTAATGGATTTGTATTCATTAATATTAATTTCGATGTGTGATATTTCTATTAAAGCCCATCCGCTATCACGCTCTTGAAATTCGCTCATCTTTTTCAAAATAATATTGCACTGGTCACTGTAACTGTGGTGAATATCATCTGTTGTTGAGGTTCTGCTAAGTATAGTCATTTTAGTTTGGTGTGACTTTACGTTGATATTACATGTGTCTTGTTCTTCTTTTATCAACACGTATTCACAAAATAGTTCACAATTAAATTTTATGGAGCAATGTTTTTGAAGCATATTTCTCAACAATTCAACCACTTGGACTTTAATTTCACCCAAAAAAGTTTCAGGTATTAAGTTGTCTTTATTGCTATTTTCGATCATATATGTTGCAATGCGGCCCCGATATACTGAGTTTATACACCTTAAACCATTGTCTAACATCTTAGCACAATTAATTTTATGTCTATTTGTTCTTACATGATAATGATAAGTCGTTTTAGGAATATAATCTCCACAATCTTTACAATAAACACTAGAAACACTTTTTTCGGATGCTCAATAAAATGAGTGTGTTTGAGAAATTCTTTACGATCCGAGAAACGTATATTACATACGTTACACATCATTGATGAACCTTGATGTTGCGTTCTCACATGACGTTTTAAGCAAAAATTGCGACTAAATGATTTTCCACAGATATCGCAAGTAAAGATGTCCATTTTCCGGTTTTATTTAATAATTTTTTAATGATATGTTATGATGAAATTTTCAAAACAAGAATGAATTATATTAATTTTTACCGATCTATTTATTCTCTAAATTGTGGGCGTGGTTTAAATGATGTAAAGAGCAAGTTTTTATGTACATCCCTATGCACATAAATATTAAGGATATGTGATATAAAAACACAGATAGAAAATTATTCAATGAAAACACAAGCCACACACACACATACATACATAACATGATGAAATATCCTAACGCACACAAACACAATAACCAATGTATTACTTGTAAGTGAATAAAATAGAAAAAGATAAAAAAAAGATACGAAATATTTAAAAAATTCCCCTCAACAAAATTTTCATCGTAATATAATACAATTTCCTACCGCACACAAACACAATAACCAATAGAAATGTATCACTTGTAAGTGAACAAAATAGAAAAAGATAAAAAAAGATACGAAATATTTAAAAAATTCCCCTCAACAAAATTTTCATCGTAATATAATACAATTTCCCACCGCACACAAACACAATAACCAATAGAAATGTATCACTTGTAAGTGAACAAAATAGAAAAGATAAAAAAAAGATACGAAATATTTAAAAAATTCCCCTCAACAAAACTTTCATTTCAAATTATCTTCCATTAAAAATAATCGTGGTGACGGAAAATAACACATCGGCCACACCTAGCATGCAGTGCACTTTTACATTGCACTTTGATACATACATAAAATAGCATGAAGAAAAATAGGACTACGGTCACACCTAGCATGATGTGCAATTTTACATTGATCCTTATGGTGCACATTGGCCCCGGATCATCATAAACACACTACTGCCGTTAACAACGGTGCTATTTGGTCTTAAATAGTAATTAAACAGTTATGACTTTAGAAGACTTTGTGAATTGACTAAGTATATTTTCTAAAATATAACGCGAGCGGAGCAGCGGGTAAAAGCTAGTAAGTACATATAAATAACAAATACAGTTTTCTTACACTTTTGTATATCTTTTTCTTAATTTTTAACCAAAAAATATAAACTGGAAATTTAGGTAACGCTACGCCATATAACGTAACGCCAGATACTAAGGCTAACAGCACAAAAAGGGAAAAAGATTTTTTAATCTAGAAGCTTGGAAAATAAATGTGTATCAGTCCAACAACAAAAAAGTTTTGTCTAAAAAGGCTTGCCCAATTCGCAGAGTTTAGCAAATTTTGTTAGTCAAGTCAAACCCCACTTCTGTTTTTTGTAACGTAACGCCAGGTCATATTTTGCGTATATCTTGAAATCCTTTTTTGAACATTGCAACATTTTTTCTTTAATCTAGCACAAAACCGTCCTAGTCGTAGTCGAAATACGACACTCGTAATTAGGCCCATTGTTCCAACTAAAGTATGTACTTAAATTTATTTAAAAAATATTGTAGGGAATTAATCCTCGTCTTCAGCTTTTTGGCGCGTTCTTTTCTTTTGGACAGAATCTCGAATGGGTTTTAGCAGTTTCTGAACATTCTTACTTAAAAGGGGGTAAAATCGTACCCTTTTTCGGTACTTTTTGTTAATGATAAGGTACATATGACATACATTTAAAAACAATGTACTATAACTTTGTACCGGTCAATAGAAGATGGGATAATGTATGTTTTTTTTTGAAGGGTCAAAGAGTGCTAGGGGGTAAAATTGGTATCTTTATGTCTTGGAAACTACATTACATAGACTAAAAATGCCAAAAGAATACAAATGCTGGTAAAAAGTAAGCCGACATGTGTTTGGTACTTTTTTAATATGTGTACTTTTAGGGTTTAAAAGGTTGCCAACTGAACTGAATTATGGTACCTTTTTGCACACGCCATATCTTCTAAATTATTGAATTTAGTAGAAAGCGTTTTGGTGCGTTATTTTCTTCTGTTTTTTTTTAGAGTGTCACAACTTTGAGTTGGCATCACTGCTTTATTTAAGCAGCCATTTAACAGATGATAGTTGCTTTTTGTTTAGTTTGCTTTGAAATTTTTAATCAAAATAATTGTTCTATTTGTCAAACTCATCGCGCACTTCTTCATTCAAAATTTTATTTTCCAATGAAGCCCATTTCTGATTGAATGGGTACTTAAATAAACAGAATTGTCGCACTTGGTGAGGGGAGAATCCACAAGCTTTAGTCGAAAGACCATTACATCCACAGAAAATTACTGTTTGGTGTACATTCTCATGTCAAAAAAAAAAAAAAAAAAGAGTCCATACCAAGTTTGAATACTTTGATTTCTATAGCTTTCAAAATATAACATTATTATTCACTACTTTGTAAGGGGGTTGCCCTTCCCTTAATACCATTCTATTAATATTTTAAATTACTTCGCACCTCGATCTCAAAGAAGTCCACACAAAATTTTAGGGCTTTCAAGATGTAAGATTATTATTAATAACTTTGTATGAGGGGTGCCCCTTTCCCTGGTCCTATGTTACTAATATTTTGAACTGTTCCGCACTTCGCTCTCAAAACAGTCGATACCAAATTTGAATACTCTGACTCCTATAGTTTTCAAGATATAAGATAGTGGCACAGCCCACTTAGGGGTACTAAAAATAGAATACGACGTATTCTCAAACCTATCGAATACACATAGGAAATTTCATAAAAATCTATCAAGCCGTTTCGGAGGAGTTCAATTACAAACACGGTGACACGAGAATTTTATTTATATAGATAATATAGATGTACATAAATATGTATGTACTCGTATGTATGTACATATGTAGATACACAAACTAACATTAACTTGCATGCAATAAAAAAATCTCCTTAACAAATTTAATCTCTTTACTTTTGATTGTTTGTAGAGATATGCACGTGAGCGGTTTTTGACTCACGACACGCACGCTCACGCAGAAAAATATTTTACTCACGCACTTTCACGCACGAATAACTTTGAAAATTTTCACGATCACGCACGCTCACGTATAAAATATTCTTAATCACGCACGAGGGGTGTACAACTTATCACGATCACGCACACTTACGAAAAATATATAATTAAATTTTTATGTTTGTTGGTTGAAAAATAGGTTCTCACACATACATATGTACATATGTATATACATACATACGTATTATGTATTAGGAACGTAACGAATAAAAGTTTAGCGAATGCGAAAGCGAATAATACATTTTAATTTTTGCGAAAGCGAATGCATATATTACAATTCTTTAAAATATCACATGCAAATAAATTTATATAAGAATATGAAGTTGTATTTTATGTGTATATACATATGCAGTTGTACTACATATAGCATTTTATTTAAATTGAGTCTTGAACGGAGCAAATATTTATTAATTTATTAAAAATACAAATTGTTAAAACAGAAAGATTTATGAAATTATATTAAAATAAATATAGATAATTATTACAAATAAGCTTACAAAATGTTAAGCAATCAACCCATTCGTACTTTGGTCCTAAAGCCTGATACTCTGTTCAGCATTTCATGTGAAATGCTATCAAAATACATACATATTAAGAAAACTTGGAATGAATTATTCCTGAAAAAATGTTGCAGAAGTAATACTCTGTTCATCTTGGGAAAAACATATGAAATATAGTATCTTCAACATGAGAAATAATATAAGTGGCACTTGTTTCGCATGCAATTTAAAATAAACAAGGACTAGTTAATATTGTTTGCATTTAAAATATTCTCTACGTTTGAACAGACTAGTCTTAAGCAGAAAACATTTTCGTGCAAATCAAACACTGCCTTTTCTTTTTAAAAACGGAAAAATATATCCAAACACCGCTGGATTTTGGTTTCATTTTGATACTTATGAGAACTTATTTATTGAAAAGTTTTCCGTTAAAACTTTAAAACTTTGATTAGAATGCTTTACTTATAAGTATATGTATCTTGTTTATGCTGGCTTAAAGTAATTTTTTTTTACGTTTGTTAATCGTAAACTATTTTCATAAAAGAAGTAAAATTTTTTTGTCTCTAATATTCGCTTGAAATATTTGCACACGTTTAACGAATAATTCGCGAATGCGAACATTCGTTACATGCCTAGTATGTATATACATACATATGATTGTACATCATTGATGCGCGTTTCTTTGCACAATTGTGCTGAAGGAATTCATACGTATTCTTACCCTCTTTAATTAAAGCTTAAATTAGACGTGACATAGCCATAATGCCATAGCCATAAACAAACCAAAATTCAATTGGTTTCTATGGTGAGAGTTATGGCGTTATGGCGAGTCACCTGTAATCAAATACAGTGTTGCCCATTAGTTTGGTTCGAACGGCTGTTTTTTATGGTTATGGTTATGGCACCTCTGATTGAGCCTTTAGTCGTCGATGAGACAGCGACAAATGCGCATGAGGCGGATGCTTACATATTTTTTTCTGGAATATTTGTCCAGCAAACATATGTGTTGCCTTTAAAATTTATGATATGCGAAAAATATTTTATTATAAATAACGCATTTGGTAACATCCAATGCCTTTTATGTTATCAAAGATTTAAGGAAAAAAAGGAATATGCTATTAAAAGACATTATGATGCTTTTCATAGCGATATTCATAAGTTTAATGGTAGGGAAGGAGAGAAATTTTAAATAGAAATACAAATATTTATTTTGAAAAAATAAAAAATAAATAGTTTGTATCAGTGGACCATACCAAAATAAAGTTTGGAAAAGTTCTTTACAATTGACTGTTTGCTTAGAAAATGTTTTATATTCAATTAATATTTTAACTGTGTGGATTTCTGTTTGGTGGGTAGCTCGCAACCTCAATACATTGACAGTTGACCAATACATTCACAGTGCCCACCAATGATGTACATAGATCAGAGTAATGTATTCGCGTACGTGTATTCATTTGTATAAGCAGCCGATTGATGTTCGGCACTCTGGTGCTACTTTGGGCAGCTGAGACATAGATTGTAGTATTTATTATAAGAAAATTTAAAATTTTCAATAGTTATATACCTACGCAGGAGTGTTATCTCGTGAGAGCGTGAGAATTCGTGCGTGATTCTTAAAAAAACTCACGCACGAGTAATTTTTTTAAGTCACGGTCATGCACTCACGCGTGATTAATTATAAATTTGATCACGTGATTCACGCGTGACACGATAAAATCACGACATTTGCACATCTCTAATTGTTTGTATTTATTTCTATCTATTTTCTTTTCGTTTGGGAATTTTATTTTTAAATTTGCGAGAGCAATTTATTTTGCATTCTTTGATTTTTTTTCGTTCACAAATTTTATAAATAAAATTTGGCAATAAAAAAGAATAATTCTTTAAAATATGGAAAATAAAATTTGTTCGAATTTAATTCGTTTGCGAAATAAATTAATTCGAGCACTCTTCCTATCCTGATGATAATATAGAAAATACCTTTTAATATAGAATACCTTTTCTATATTATCATCAGGATAGGAAGAGTGCTCGAATTAATTTATTTCGCAAACGAATTAAATTCGAACAAATTTTATTTTCCATATTTTAAAGAATTATTCTTTTTTATTGCCAAATTTTATTTATAAAATTTGTGAACGAAAAAAAATCAAAGAATGCAAAATAAATTGCTCTCGCAAATTCAAAAATAAAATTCCCAAACGAAAAGAAAATAGATAGAAATAAATACAAACAATTCACGTCAAAATTTGCACTGTTGCGGAAAAGCAAAATTGCAGAATTTTCAAAAAATATAACAACAACCTCATAGAAAATTATTTTGCACAAATGATGCAAAATTGTCAGGGTCTGAGTAAGTGCTAGATTATCAGAGTAGATTTTGCAAAGTTGTGCAACTTTTTATGGTATTGCGCAATCCAAAACAAAAGTACAAAAAGTACTTATAAAGTCAACTATACACAAAATTACAACGCAGAAATACCTAAGTATTTTTCTTTTAAGTGAAAAAACCAGTGGTTGAAGATGTTTTCGATACAAAATAAATTAATTAAAAATTATAAAATTAAAAAAAATATTAAAAATTCTTAGCTAGAATTTATAAAGTAATCTTCAAATTCGGTTTTAAGATAACAAATGCATAATTTTGTTATTTTCAAAAGACCTATGGCCAAATTGTTATTAGAATTTTGTTAAATAATACCAATATTATTAATATTAATATTTTATTAGTGAATTAATTACAGAACTAATCAGCAAAGTTCTAACACTTTGTTTCAACATTTAAACAAAATCTTTTAATAATCAAAATTGTATTGCTTTATAGACAACTAAACAAAATGGGTTGCTCATGTCAGAAAGTGCAATTATGCATTTTACACAGTTGCAAGAGTTGACGTGAATACCTTTAGTATATTCAGAAATTTTCATACACGTATGTATAAATATTCCATATACTGTATGCAAAGTTCATATTCATACTCCCTTCATTTAAAAAAGCGCACTTCTGTGCAATAAATTAAATTACTAAAATTCCTTTTTTTTAAGATTTTGAACAGCGAGGTTGTATTTAATCAAACATTTGTTTGAACAAATAATTAAAAACGAACTGAACGACATTTTATTCATCATTTTGGCGATACTATCTAATTAAACACTTCATAAATTTTTACATTTAAGTTTTCTATGAAATTTACTTTTTTTTTAAATATGTTTAAGTTTTTTTTTTGAATTATTGATTATTGTTTTATAACTTTGAATAAAGACTTGTTTGTTCTGATATAAAATAAATTATTTTATTTAAATTAATACATTTGAATATTATTCGAAGTACCCATATATGGCGATCCTGTTTCCTTTAAAAATGCAATTTCATGGAAAATTTTAATCAAGATTAAACGCTCAAGATTATTCTTATAATTCCTGGATTTTATATATGTACATATATGTAAATATAATTCCAATATCAAGAAAATAGTGAATTCAAATACATATATGAGATGAAAGAAAAAATTTTGATGCATGTGTAGTGAGCAAATCGTTTACTTTTAACTTCAATTTAGAAAATTTTATAAACTGGAACTCATCAGTAACAATTTTGGCACTGCAAAAACTTTTACTATAAAATTTATGGACAATTTGGTAATATGAATCTCGTCAACAAATATAATATAAGGAATATCGGTATATATTTAAATATTTATTTATAAAAATATTTACATATAGACACATTGGGCCATAACCATAGTCAACAAAAAAGTCTACTTTTTCAGTTTTACAATGCACTTTTTACAAAAAATTAACTTTCGACCTACCATAGACGAGAAAAACTCCACTTTAAAGGAAAAAGTCGGTTCTAAAGTTAAAACATGCTGAAGATGTTTTTAATTAAAGCCTACAGTACACGGCATGTAAAAAACCACATGTGCATGTGGTTCTGACGCAATTTTGACGTCATCACGAAGCTACATTTGCTAAACGCCGTGTACTAGTAACATATGTACATGTAGATATTAACATGCTTACAGATGTGCTGCCTCAGAAAATGTGTTCGATGCGGCTACATGTGCCACACTTGTATTTTGAAGCAAAAATACTATCCGAATTTTAAGGCCTTTAGCCACTACTAGTAATTTTAACAAATGCAACCAACATGCTGAAAATTCCCGTGACGTCATCGCCACATACTCATGTGGCTTTTTACATGCCGTATACTGTAGGCTTAAGTTAGCATCGACTCTGGCTTTTTACTTCAAGACAAAACACATAAAATAAAAGAGAAAATTTAATAAGAGTTGTGAATTAGTGTAATAAAAGTTAATAAATTAATAAAAAATAAAACAAAAACAATTTGTGTTGTAATATAAGTGCACATGTACATATGTATGTACATAAATGTATGTATGTACACCATTGATTTCAGTTTCATACCACAATTGTGCTGGCAGTGTTGTCGGATTTATTTTGAGTCTTCTCGCCAAATGACTTGTCGAATATCGCCAAATATCGCCACTATAACATAACATTAAGGACCTGGTTCACGATATCGACAAGTAGAACGTTGTCGCACACTTACATTGGACACAACAACAAAATTTTAGAATTTGTTTTTGTTTTGAATGTAAGTGTGCGACAAGTCGAACGCTGTCGATATCGTGGACCAGGCCCTAAATTTGAGATACAAAAAAATTTTTTTTTTGTAATTATATTACAAATATTGTTAAATTTAAAAATTCAGTAGGTAACGTCTATCGCAAAACATAAAAGTTATATTATTTAAGAAAAATTAAGAAGTGTTTAAATTGACATATAAATACTGGAGTACAAAAAATACTTAAAAATAACTTATTCCAAAATTTCAATCCAAATAGGACAGATATATAAAGGTAGAGGTCCATAGCTCGCTTTTTGCGCGTTATGCTTTACAGGCGTTTCATCCTCTTGTTTCGTTCTATACTTTGTTCGCGTTGAGTTACATGCACTGCTTTTCATGCGCCATTTTATTTTTATTTTGATCAGCTGTGTGCGTTTGTTTATAAATACTTATAAAGAAAAAATGGAGAGTGAAATCGAGTTTTTAAAAGAATTTGTGGAGTTAGTCGAGTTTGTATATTTAATTTTATGTGCAAAAAATGCCTATGAACAATTTCAAAAAAAGAAAAGGTTTTGGGTACGGCCGTTGTATTTAGAACGGAATTTATTTAAGTGGGTTTTTTGAAACCACATTTAAAAAAATTAAAACGTCTGACGCTGAGAAATTTCGAAGCGCGACAAGAATGTCTGCAGATGTCTGCTCTGCTCTCTTTATTTTATTTCTATATAGCAGCAAGCTTTTGTTATATAAAAGCTCGTGCTTTTTTACAGCATTAATTAAATTTTCTTCCATTTTATTGTTTAAAAATATGTAATGAACACAAAGTAAATAATACAGATTTAGCGGAGATGACACTCAGTACGTAAAAGTAATCGATAACTAATATGCAAAATTTGTTATTGAGAAAAGTGTGGTGAAAAGTTAATTAAAATACATCGCATTAATGAAAATATTCACATATTTTATTAAACAAGTTTTTTTTTACTAAGAAATTTTTTTTATTGAAAAAAAGAAAAAAAAATTATCCACGGCAAAATAATATTTATCGATAACGTAAGAAATAAAGAATTATTTAACATCTTTAGCATTCAAGAACAGCTGACTTTTTTTCATGGTGCTTGTAACGCGTACAAAAGTAGAAAGTAGACCTACTTTGTGCTTTGAACGCGCCTACGCGTTCTGCGCTTTTTGCAATGTACCTTGTCACATACTATTACATTGATTCTACTTTTTTGACAGATGCATAGAAAGCGTAACGCGCAAAAAGCGAGCTATGGACCTCTACCTTAACTGTGGTAAAGCGCGGGCGAAGCCCAAAATCTTCTAAAATTTCATCTGTTCCAAAGATCTCTAGGGATAACAGCGCATCATCTACTAATCGCCAAAACCGTTTTAAAATATTGCAAGATGACAACGACAAACCCGCTGAATCTGCGAACAAAAGCTCCAAGCCGCCACCAATCTATTTAAGAGAAAAAAACTCAAACGCTCTTATTAAAAAATTAATTTCGGTAATTGGTGAGAATAAATTTCACATTGTTCCAATAAAACGTGGTAGCATTGATGAAACGAAAATTCAAATTTATGAAGAAAAAGATTTTCGCACAATGGTTTCTGAATTTGAAAAAAGTAAAACAAATTTCTACACATATCAGCTCAAGAGTGCTAAAGGTCTGCAGATCGTATTGAAGGGCATAGATTCCTATGTCGCTCCCGAAGAAATAAAAGATGCACTCGTCCTCCAGGGATTTAAGGTAAAAAATTTATCGAACATAATAAATAGGGAAAAGATCCCCCAACCTCTATTTCGCGTTGAACTGGAGCCAAATGATATAAAATTGAGAAAAAATGAGATGCACCCAATTTATAATCTAAAATATCTTTTATACCGAAAAATAACAGTTGAAGAACCACATAAGCGTTCTGGACCCGTACAGTGCGATAATTGTCAAGAATATGGCCATACTAAAACTTACTGCAATTTACCTACTGTTTGTGTTGCGTGCGGCGAATTACACGGCACTGCTAGTTGCAATAAGCCAAAAAATCAAAGTGATAATAAATGCAGCAATTGTGAAGGTAATCACACCGCTAACTACAGAGGTTGTCCTGTGTAATCTTTCGTCAAACAGACTATGGGGAAAAACCTAAATTAGCTCCAGCCTAATTGGCAAACGCTTTATCCGCCACTATTGCGCAAGTGAGCCAACCAGTTACTTCCCGTGTATCGCATTCCGATGCTGCTAAGACAAATTCTATTCCTACTCAAAATGTTTCACCACCAAATAATTCAACAAATACAAACTCAAGCTTTAATTTCAATCGCCTTGAAGCTACTATTGATAATCTGGTGCAAACTATAAATAATTTTACAACAAATATGACTAGCATGATGCAAGAAATGTTGCGAATGCAGAATATACTGCTTCAAGCATTAGTTAAGAAACCATGAACACGTTAAAAATATGTTTCTGGAACGCAAACGGCATTCGCCAACATAAAAATGAACTTGAGCACTTCCTCACGGAAAAAAATATTGATATAATGTTGGTCTCAGAGACTCATTTGATTCCGAGAAGTCTTTTTAAAATTTCTGGCTACACCTTATATGATTCAAAGGACCCAAGAGGAAGAGCATACGGTAGATCAGCAATTCTAATAAGGTCAAGACTCAAGCATTATATTATTGACAACATTTCTGAAGAACATCTACAAGCAACGAATATATGTATTGAAAATTTTTGCACTAATTTTGTAATATCATCAATTTACTCCCCTCCCAGATTCGCAATTACTGAAGATCAATACGAGGATTTCTTCAAATCTCTGGGTCCTTGTTTCGTAGCAGCTGTGGACTATAATGCTAAACATACGTTCTGGGGTTCGCGTCTTATCACACCCAGAGGTCGAGCGTCGTTCAACATAATTTCAAAAATGGGCTTGGACGTCATTTCGAGTGGGAAGCCCACTTACTGGCCTACTGACATACAAAAAATTCCGGATGTTATAGATTTTGGCGTCATGAAAAATATTTCTAGGGATTTAATTCAAGTTGAAGCTTCTCTAGATCTCTCGTCCGACCAGTCTCCCACGATCGTTTCAATTTGTAGCCCATTAAGAAGTGACTTACCTCATCCTTATGTGAAGATGATAAATCGTGTTAACTGGCTGGGATTCAAAAAATATCTTAGTACTCATTGCACAGAAAATATTACGCTAAGAACACCCGATGATATTGAATCTAATATTGCCAACCTTAATGAAAATATTAAACAGGCTGCTGAACATGCCACTACCTCCCATCCGCAGTCTGGGTTTAATAGAATTTATTCTACTGATATTGAACGTCTCGTGTGTGAAAAAAGAAGAGCTAGAAGGGAATGGCAACAGCACAGATCACCTCAACATAAAACTAGGTTTAAAGAGTGCACTAAACGACTCCAAGAGTTGCTTGCATTTGAAAAAACTGCATCTCTTAAAAATTATCTGGAAGGTCTTGATGTCACACCAGCATCTAATTACTCTTTGTGGCGCGCTGCTAGAAAGCTTAAAACACCCGTCGAGTTTAAACCACCTCTGCGCACATCTACCGGAGATTGGGCAAGAAGCGACTGTGAAAAAGGTAAATTATTTGCTGAGCATTTAAAATCCGTATTTACCCCAAACTCATGTACTGGTGCTGTTGATTTGCCGAGTGTAGTTGCGCTACCCCCTCGACCCATAAAATTTAAGACGCGTGATGTACAAAAACTAATTGCTGTACTCAACCCGAAAAAAGCTCCGGGTATTGATAAAATTAGTAACCAGATGCTGATGAAGTTGCCTCGTATTGCAATTAGAATCCTGTTATTCATTTTTAATGCCATTTTACGTCTGGAATATTATCCAAACAGCTGGAAGCTTGCCAAGGTTAAAATGATTCCAAAGCCGGGCAAAGATCTTACCAAGGCTGAGTCATATAGGCCAATAAGTTTACTGTCAATAATGTCAAAGCTCTTTGAAAAGTTACTCATGATAAAATTGTCCCCAATTCTAACTGATAATGAGTGCATACCGGACCATCAATTTGGTTTTAGAAGTCAGCATAGCACCATTGAACAAACTCATAGATTGGTTCAATTTATAAGAAAAACTTTTGAAGAAAAGAAGTATTGCTCTGCGCTGTTTATTGACGTTTCTCAGGCATTTGATAAAGTGTGGCATGAAGGCCTACTTTTAAAATTAAAGACTTATTTACCGATAAACATTCTAAATCTTTTGGAAAGTTACATTATTGCCCGGAAATTCACTGTTGTGGAAGGAGACTTTATGAGTATGCCTGAAAAAATCTCATCCGGTGTGCCACAGGGGAGTATACTGGGGCCAGTTTTGTATTTGATTTATACTTGTGATATGCCTTTGAGCAGTAATATACACACATCTACATTTGCCGATGATACAGCCTGCCTTAGTATGCACGAAAACCCTCACGAGGCTTCCCGATATTTTCAGCAACATATTACCCAGCTAGAACTATGGTTAAACAGGTGGAGAATAAAGGTAAACGAACAGAAGTGTGCTCAAGTAACATTTACCTTACGAAAAGACACTTGTTCCTCCATTACAATCAATAATCAAATTGTTCCTCAAAATTTACAAGTGAAATACCTTGGTATACACCTTGATCGAAGGCTTACATGGAAACACCACATTGACTCTAAGCTAACGCAAATGAAACTTAAACTAACTCAGATACATTGGCTGATTGGTCGAAATTCAACCCTCAGTCTAGATTGTAAACTTTTGATATACAAGTCGCTTTTAAAACCTATATGGTGCTACGGAATTCAGCTATGGGGTACTGCTTCAGCTTCAAATATAGAAAAAATTTAACGAAGGCAAAACAAAATTTTACGGATAATAACATCGGCGCCATGGTACATAAGAAACTCAAATTTACATCGTGATTTGAATATGCCACAAGTAACTGAAGAAATTGCAAAATACGCAGGCAAATATCTTACAAAACTCGAGTCTCATCCTAATCCGCTTGCTCGTAATATCTTGAATTTTACTGGTCACATCCGCTTAAAAAAGAGGGACACAAGGGCTCTAATACTCAACACTCCAGAAGAAACTGCTTGAAAATACTTTTGTTTTTGCTTATCACTACTTATGTATTATTAATATCTATCACTAAGTTTATGTCCGACACTGGTCGGGCCTAATTAATTATATTTAGATTTAAGATTTGAATAATTATTGTTAGTTCATATTTGAAGATATAATAAATAAATATATGTATTAAAAAAAAAAAAAAAAAAAAAAAATGTGTATTTAAGTACACATATCATATCCTTGAAGTGGTAAGTACCAGCAGCATCGTCGTATTCATACACTCTAGGCGAGAACTCGTGCAGGCTTTTTGGTGCTTCATTATCAAAATGTTGGTTCTAATTAATAAAAAAAGTTTTCCCCACTGTGTTTCATAAACACCAAATGAGATTTTGTGGGCCATATTTTTTAAACTTCTTGCATCTCGGAAAATTTTGTTTGAGATAAAGGGTCACGGTCACAACATTTAGAATTGCATGCACGAAATATTTTATGTTGTAAAAAAAATTCCTTAAAAAAAAATTGCATATTTTTAACATTATTCTATTCGTAAAAATATCGCCAAGGAGTTCAAGTATCGCCAATCGCCATTATACAATTTTCATCGCCAAAAACTAATTTTCGTCGCCACGTTTGGCGAGATATTGCCATATCTGTCAACACTGTGTGCTAGCTAAAATCACAAATTCTTATTCTCTTTCATTTAGTCGTCAATGAGACAGCGGCGATAGCACATGCGTAACGGGTGTATTAAATTCTTTATAGATACAGTGAAAGAAATATAGTGGTATGAGGAAAATATTCTATGAACACCAATGCTTTTCGCGACATTCAATGTGTTTTATGTTATAAATCTTTCAAGAAGAGAAGTAAATATGTATTTAAAAGACATTTTGATATTTTTTGAGCAGTTTCACTAAACTATATTTTCTATCAAAATTTTAAAGACCAATAACTCGGGAAATATAGGTCGCAGCCAATTTCTTTATTTAATTTTTTTTTTTCTTTTTTTTCACGTTTCTATCAGATAAGCTAATTAACACCTTCATTATGGAGATTATTCACAGTTTCCTATGAAAAGTTCAGAACTCCATAACTCGGAAAATATGGGTCTATTGCTACTTTTTTATTATTATTATTATTTTTTATCATTTTTTTTCTTAATTGTTTAATTTTTTACCACATAGGCTCCTTTTAATTTCTTTTGAACTGCTTTACTAAACTGCATTTGTTCCAAATATTTATTTTTTCTATGTACTTCAGAGACGAATGAGCACACAACTATAGTTTTATTTTTGACATCACTGATGTACACATGCATATGCATGTACTTTCATAACCAGCGTTACCGTTGGTGCTACTAAAGTAGCCATTTGCCACTTTTTCGACTGCTTGGATACTATTGTGCTACCTTTACAAAATGCACCCAAATTTGATACTTTTTCTAATTTTTGCCACTTTTTGATACTTTTTACTGAATGAAGATATACTTTGTTGTACTTTCGGTTTTATTAATATAAAAGTTGTGCTGTTTTAATATATTAATACTCGTATGTAAGCAAGCTTATACGAAACCTTTTTTTTGTCATGCTTGGTCACCAAGCTTATATTCCTCTGTCTGTAGGGGTATGTAAATATAAATACGTACATATTTATGTATGTATGTGCAATGTACATACATATATTAAAAAAACCCTATTAAAATTTTTATACTCATACTTCAGAAAATTGTTTTAGTCAGGAATTAATAGAAGCGATAAAAGACTCATTGTATTAAAGTGTTTATTTGGATCCGGTATTTATTAAATCAATTGAGGACACTAACTAATCGCTCGATTAATTAATCGAGGTTCTGACAGGTATTAACCGGTTACCGATTAATAAAGTCTTTTCATAAATCAAGTAATTTGAACAAATAAAAGTGCATAAAATATTTATTAATTTGAGTTTATTAGTAAAAGAAACAAAAAATACACCTAAGAACTCTTAAACTAAATCAAGCAAAAAAATCATATATATGTATATATATATATACTATACTATACTTCAATAGTTTAAAGAGCTCTTCTAACACAATCTTTCGGAAAAAAAATTTGGTTTAATTGTTTAGGATTTAAGCGAATTAGTTTTGATAAAACTTGACTTGGAAAAATCCTTTAGCTTATCGTAGATGTTGAGAAAATCGAAAGTAATCCATAATACAGATATCTAGTTTCTGAGTTTTTTCCCTAGATTTCTCTAAATATATAAAACTTTTCATTATGCCAGTATAGTCCTGTTTTATTTTTTATTTTTTATTAATTAATTTTGTTAAAACATTTCTTGTATTACTATCGATAGTTCCTTCTGTTGGCGGGTCATAATCTGACCCATGGCAGAGGTCAACAACTAAAATTCTGCAAAAATGTTTAATTCCGAATTTCTTAGTTTTCGTTTTTGTACTTTAAAACACTGTTGCTTGAAGAAAATATTTCACAGTGTAGGTACAAAATAATTGAATTCGTCTTTCTTAAATCTAATCCTTAAAACTTAATAATTCCTTCTTGTTTAACTATTGTAGCAGAGTCTTTACTAAACTATTTATAGCCACGTCCAAAGATTTTGATGTTTTACTTATGTAAGAATCACTGAACATACTTCTTTGTTTGTATGAAAAATTTGTATTTGAGACGAAACAAAACACACAGAAAATACCCCATAATACTACAAAATATTTAAAAATTTGTTATTTTGGTTAATCAGTAAGTAAGTATTTTTTATTATAAGCACAAATTATATGAATTATTTTTATATTTTGTGGCTTTATTTTATCATAAAAATAGTATGTTTTAGTCTTTAAACATGCAAAGCCTAATTTTTACTCTTGATGTTTTTAAAAATAAACAGATTTGTTTTAATTTCTCTTATTTTTGAGGTTGCCCCTTTTTTTTTAAAAAATCCCTTTTTTTGTGCCACTTTTTTTTAATCGCCTTTTTGTGTCACTTTTTGAAATTTTACAACGGTAACGCTGGTCATAACACAGCGTCAGATGAGAGAGATGCCACTTTCATATTTTTTGTTTTCGATGATAGGACATGAGTTGTGGCACCCAGTTAAAGTCGATTCAATTTAACACACACTTTGTTTTTGACTATAGTAGAAAAATATTTAGAAACAGATTTTTAATTTTAAGTTATTTCTAAAACGAACCGACTTTATTCTGTGACTATGGTTATGGCCCATTAACTTACACTATATTAATTTATTTTAATTGCTATAATAATTTCTTTTGTTTTATTATTTTGTTCTAACATTATATTGTAAATTCCTTCATCATGTTATCAATCCATTCTCCTACTCCCAATACTCCAACCACACAAACTAATAAGGGCATTACAGAACAGTATTGTGTCTTTATATAAACTTACGGCAAATAAATTGTAAATTTTTACAAATAAGCAGCGTTGCCGATTTGCTTGAAATACATTGATCACTTATTCACAAATTTGTGTTAAAATTTTTTCTTGTAATTTTAAACGCACTAGTGATATTCACTAACGCTTTTGTCCAGCAAGTGTGCATGTTTTATTTCATTTTTGTAAATGGAATTTATTTTTTTAATTTTTTATGAAAAACAGGTAAAACAAAATCACAAACAGCTGCATAGAAATAATCAAGTGGTAGTGTTATTATTTATCAAGAATTTGTTTGCTAATTGCACTACAACAAAAACAGGCCCTACTGGCTTAAAATGGTGATTTTCAGTAAAATATGCACAAGGAATTTTAAAAGTATTATTGTTGCGTGGGTATTTTTTTTGAATTTGTTACGGACCGGTTGACGCGGCGAGGTTTCCAACTAGCTCGGAGGTCCCAGGAGGTCACAACCCTTCCCGCCGGCCGCGTATCTGCACACACAAAAAAATTACATAACAAAAACAACAAATTATCACCCGGACTCTACACTGCAAAGTACCACATTAATAATAATACGGGAAACAGATGGTGTTGTTTCCTCAGTCCTCCTATCCTTGTCGCGAAACTCTCCGTTCATTATTTTTCCTGCGAGCTATAAACCATCCGACCTTTATTTCCTCTTACCTTTCCATTTTCTCCTTTATTTTGAACTTTTAAGCCGACAGTTTTTCTTTCTTTTTATAACAATTATTACATTATTTATTTATTCTATTTATATATAAAAAAAATCTAATTCTTGCAATATACTTATATGAGTTTTTGTGATTATTTTTACTTTTTATATGTAATAAAACTTTTATACGATTTCTTAAATATACAATTATGCTATCTAAAACAATTTACTTTGGGTCACTTTTTATTTGACTTCCCCTTGTTTTTTGAGGTAAATATTTTAATATATAATTTATTATCTATCCTATTCTTATATCCGTTACAAATTTATTTTCTTTTTATTTTAACTAATTTTTATTTCTTTTAGCGCTATTAGGCTGTTTTCATCATTTTGTCTATAAAATAAAGTTATTTCTTCTTAAATTTTTTTTCACACTTTTCCAATACTATTACATTTTTTCTTTCGCTATATTTTCTCTCTATTCAGTCAAATCCTATTCAATATATCCTGCAGGAGCTCCCAAGATTACCCTGTAATTTGGAGACACACAATTCTACGATTCCTACAATTTATTCCTCGAAATCAACTTTACTCTTATCTAATATTATTTTATAGCAAATTCTGGTATGATGCTGATTTATACTGTTCAGCATCAAACCTAATAACGGCAACAAAAAAAGTATTGCCTATCCAAGGGGATTTCTATTTGGGTACTGTACAATGAATTATGCTAATTATAATGAATTATACTAAATCAAAATACATTCATAAACTTAAATATTTAATATGGAGTTACTAATTTTTTTCTTCATTTCACTCTATCTTTAATTATTTTCGAACATTTTGTCATATATTTTTTTTGGCAAACTCTCTATCACTTTGTTAACTTTTTATTTGCTCATACTCGGTAGATTATTCAAATTATTAATTTATTTCTAGACCGAGACCCAATCACTCAAATTTTGCCTTACTTGGAGCGTTATCTTACGACCGGAAATACAAAAATTTTCTTGCTACCTTGTTTTTTTATATTTTTATTCTTATAGGATTTCAGATTTACCCTCGGTCTGACCAGTTTATATTTTGTTCTCGCTCTGCTGGATGATATGCAGCTGCATATTTATCGTGTCATTTGTCGGGACCTTTACGTATTGCGACCTTACTCACGGTCAATTTCTCCAGACAAG
Organism: Nowickia ferox; assembly: GCA_936439885.1. Classification (NCBI taxonomy): domain Eukaryota; kingdom Metazoa; phylum Arthropoda; class Insecta; order Diptera; family Tachinidae; genus Nowickia; species Nowickia ferox. Next base: position 47,216,343 of record OW387026.1, read on the forward strand.
TTCTTGGCTTTATTACCTTTAGGTAGGTTTGTTCCCGATCCTATACCCAAACAAAAGCACTCTTACATTTTTTTCTTTAACATCTACTCACTTACTTTTATTTTTTTATGTAATTTTGTATTTTATTAATTTTCTTTATTTTAGTTCTTCCGCTTTAGATGAGGCTACTTTGACTGATCTTTACGTTCAGTCCTGTTGGTATTAAGTTTCATTCCCTTCAACCTGATTTTTCTTCTTAGTTTTTCCAATTTTCCAGCCACTTTCTAGAATTTTCCGTCATTTTTCTCTATGTATATGTATACACACACACACACACACATATATATATATATATATATATATATATACACATATCTACATAACTATATATATATGTCTGCACTGCTTATATGCTTATATTTTATACGCTAAAGCGTTTTCATTTTAGATTTCTAGAGTTTTCGGTAATTTATTGAGCCCCGTTACTTTTATTTATATATGTGTACCTATAATATATATCTATATAACATTTTTCTGACTTTTCCTACTTGCTAAACTTTTCTTTTACTAGGATCCCATCTTAGTTTAATTTGACCGTTTTTCCTTTTTGCAGTTTGAATGAACACATACCGTCTCTGTAAAAATCTTACGTTCCACACTAAAAAAATAACACTACAGTATTGACAACTATATAATGTGTAAACTTTGTGCACTCACCACTAGCTGACATTCCATTTTCTCATTATCTACTACACGTACTGCACACGTCATATTTAGAAAAAATTTTCAAGTTGTATTAAAAACAAGTAAAAATATTTACAAGACTGGTTTATAAAAATGGAATGGTATGTTGGCACCAAGTGGAAAATTGAACGCAAAGGTATAAATAAAAAAAGTTTTGGCATTGAAATTCACTTAAGTGGGAGAACCTCATCAAATTGCTAAAGTTGTAATAAATGTTGAAAAAGAGAAAAATCTGAAGTCAAGAGAAATCCAATATCTCAATGAAAATACATTAAATTCCGATCAAATCTTGGGAATGGGTACCGCATTAACTTCAATTGATTGCTATTTGGAATTTCTGGTGCAGCAAATGATGTTAGGTGAAACGGCAGAGTGTACTATCAGACCAAATTTGTAGACAGCATTGACAATCCCACGGAAAAAAAAACATTTATCGAAAAGCTAAGCTATATTATCACATGCACGAATATGAATTGGCTTAAAATTCCATCGAGACAGTAGCTGAGTTTTAGAATAAAAAGGAATTTTATTGCTTGTATAAAAAAGTTTTAGATAGTTGGAAAAATAGCAATGCTCATATAAAGAAATGGTCGTGTATGGGAAAAGCGGCCTGTGGAAACGTGTGAGGCTGCATATAAATAAATACTCATACATATGTATATATGTATATATTTAGGTGCATAAAGATAGCAAATTTTTGGGTTTGTTCATGCCGCAACAAGTTACGCTATCACAACGATGCATGGTTTTGTTGTTTGTTTTTATTGTAATACTTTGTTTGTTAACACTCTTCAATTGTAAATCAGTTTTTCTTAGAAATTATATATTTGTTTTTTATTTCAACATTGTTTAAAACTTTTTCATTCTGAATTGTAACGTTAATTTTGTTAAAACCAAACTTCAATAAAATTATAAAATATATAATTATATATTTGTTTTTTATTTCAACATTGTTTAATAACTTTTTCATTCTGAATTGTAACGTTAATTTTGTTAAAACCAAACTTCAATAAAATTATAAAATATATAATTACAAACGCTTATGGACGACCAACGAAAGGAAGTTTCTCGTGGTATAGTTCAATTTAATGGAACTGGTTATGAAAACTGGTCTTTTCGGGTAAAAATGTACTTGGATGCTATACACATTTTAGAAGCAGTGGAAACAAATCAACCAGAAAGCCCTGAAAAGAGAAGGAAATTTACAGAAAAAGATAAAAAGGCGAAATCGGTGCTGGTAAGCTGCATATCAGATGATTATTTAGATTATGTTCGTGATAAATCCACGTCAAAAACTATGTGGAATGGATTAAAAGACGTTTTTGCTGTAAAATCATCAACGAGCCAAACGATTATAAGCTGTCGGATAATACAAAAATGAAGTACCATTTTATTGAATTTTATAGCCTTGTAAGGCAACTGAAGTCCGCTGGTGCAGTATTAGCTGAAAGTGATTTAGTCTCGCAGCTTTTTGTAAGTCTTCCTGATAGCTATGATCCATTGGTGACCGCTTTGGAGAATATAAAGGAAGAAGAACTAACATTTCAATTGGTAAAACAATGCTTACTCGCAGAAGAAAGAAAAAGATCCGATCGAAATGATTCAAATGATGAGTGCAAGGGAGCTGCTGTGGCTAAGAAGAACAAATTTTATAAATTTAATGGTAAATGCCAAAACTACGGAAAGGAAGGACATATGAAGATAAATTGCCGATTCAAAAGGGAAGCTAATTTAGTAAAACAAATGCAAGAGTACCATCAAGATGCCCACGGTATAAATTCTCAAGAAGAATAATTACATGATGATCCTGTTTGCTTTATTGCTAATGAAGTAGATGAAAATTATGAAATGAATTTTATTTTGGATTCGGGGTCGAGAGATCATTTGTAAATGATCGAAATTTTTCAGCAACGTAACTGGTTTAAATAATCCGGTAAGAATAAATGTAGCAAAGGAAAATGAAATGCTTATTGCTAATGAGGTTGGTGATATTACTGGATACACAAATTTTGGGAAGCAAGTAAAGTTGAAGGATGTTCTGTATGTACCAAATCTCAGGGAGAACCTTTTATCAGTCAGAATATTGACGAAACCACGATTTGAAGTTATTTTTAAAGAAAATAATGCAACAATTTTACATGGAGTTAGTGATTTAGCTTTAGCAGAATTGAAAGGTAATATTTTTGAAATTACGTTAAATAAATTTAAAAGTGTAAGCTTATGTAATTGTGATGAAAGTAAATTATGGCATAGTAGATTAGGTCACATTAGCCAACAAAGTCTTGAGTGAATGAGTCGTAATGGAATGGTTTTCGATATCGGTAATGTTAAACATTTCGGTTTATGTGACATTTGCATTAAAGGGAAACACAGTCGTGATCCATTTAATGGTGTCCATAACCGATCTACTCGCGTTTTAGAAAGAATTCATACTGATGTATGTGGTCCGATTTATCCTAATACTAATGACGGATATCGGTATTTTGTATCGTTTATTGATGAATACACTCATTTTGCAATGATTTACTTATTAAGAAAGAAATCTGAAGTTTTTGAAAAATTTAAACTGTACGAAGCTCTTGTAACAGCAAAATTTGGTGTAAACAAATTTCTATTATACGTTGTGATCAAGGAACCGAGTATCATTCCAATGAGCAAATGTTATATTATCAACAGAAGGGAATACAAATCGAAGATTCTATTGCGTCTTCACCACAACAAAATGGGATTTCGTAGCGTTTTAATAGAACAGTTATTGAATAAGTGAAATAGTGTTAATAGAATAAGTGTTAATAGAATCAAATGTTCCTAAATGGTTGTGAGGATAGGCAACATTAACGGCTGTATACCTTATAAATAGATGTCCAACTAGAACTATAAAAGAACCGAAAACAACTAGCATAAACAAATTGCGAATATTTGGTTGCAAAGCTTACGCTTGGATACCTGAACAAAAGAGAAGAAAACTCGATGAAAAAAGTCAAGAAGGCGTCATGACAGGTTATACAAGTAATGGTTATTGAATTTTTAATAACTCAACAAAAACAAATTTTACAGCTCATGATGTCAAATTTGACGAGTCAGGCTTCTCATTTCAGATTAGTATTAAATTAGAAAAACCTCAAATTATTGCTATTTGCAGTATTGAGCAAGAGAGGGAAAATAGTGATGATGTCATAGCTGCAAATAAAACATCCGAAACAAATGATGTGGAAGATGTCTCTTCTAGAATTCAGCCTGAAGTTTAAGCTTTACATGAAGTAACAATATATCAGAAAATAGTAATGATGCTGAAGTTATTTCTTCACATAATAGTAAAAATGTACCAGAAAAAAATACTGTCAATAATACGCAGGATGCTGTTAAGACAAATTCAATTCCAACGCAGAAAGTGTCCCCACCAACAACAAGTAATTCGACAAATGCTAACACAAGCTTTAATTTCAGCCGCCTTGAAGCCACTATTGATAATCTAGTGCAAACTATAAACAACTTTACTACAAATATGACTAACATGATGCAAGAAATGCTACGAATGCAGAATACTCTGCTTCAAGCATTAATTAACAAGCCATGAACACGTTGAAAATATGTTTCTGGAACGCAAACGGCATCCGCCAACACAAAAATGAGCTCGAGCACTTCCTTATGGAAAAAAATATTGATGTAATGTTGGTCTCTGAGACTCATTTGACATCAAGAAGCTTATTCAAAATAAATGGTTACACTCTATATGATTCAAAGGACCCGAGAGGGAGAGCATGCGGTGGATCAGCAATTCTAATTAAGTCAAGACTCAAGCACTATGTCCTTGACAACGTTTGTGAAGAATATATGCAAGCAACGAATATTTCGTAGAAAATACAATTTTTAACCCACTAAGGAGTGATTTGCCGAACTCATATGTGAAGATGATAAGTCGTGTTAATTGGCTGGGGTTCAAAAAATATCTCAGTAGTCATTGTACGGAAAACATTAAGCTAAGTACATCCGATGATATTGAATTTAACGTTGCCAATCTTAACGAAAATATTAAAGAGGCTGCTGAACATGCCACTACTTCCCATCCGCAGACTGGCTTTAATAGAATTTATTCTGCGGATATTGAACGTCTTGTATGTGAAAAAAGGAGAGCTAGAAGAGAATGGCAACAACACAGATCACCCCTAAATAAACTCAGACTTAAAGAATGTACTAAACGACTCAAAGAGTTGCTATCGTCGGAAAAAACAGCATTACTAGAAAAATTTCTAGAAGGTCTCGATGTCACGTCAGCATCTAATTACTCTTTATGGCGCGCTGCTAGAAATCTTAAAAGACCCGTTGAGCTTAAATCACCACTGCGCACTTCGACCGGAGGATGGGCAAGAAGCGATAGCGAGAAAGGTAACTTATTTGCTGAGCATTTAAAAGCTGTATTCACTCCCTATTCATGTACGGGCGCTGTTGATTTGCCGAATGTAGTTTCTCTACCCCCTCGTCCCATAAGGTTTAAGCTGTGTGATTGTGTGAATTACAAAAAATAATTGCTGAACTCAACCCGAAGAAAGCTCCAGGTATTGATGGAATTAGTAACAAGATGCTGATGAATTTGCCTCTAATCGCAATAAGAATCCTGCTATTTATTCTTAATGCCATTTTGCGATTGCAGTATTTTCCACATAACTGGAAACTGGCGAAGATCAAAATGATTCCAAAGCCGGGTAAAGATCTTACCAAGGCTGAGTCATATAGGCCTATAAGTTTACTATCAACAATCTCAAAGCTTTTCGAAAAGCTGCTCATGACTAAATTTTCCAAAATTTTAGCTGATAATGGGTGTATCCCAGATCATCAATTTGGTTTTAGAAGTCAGCATAGCACAATTGAGCAAACGCATAGGTTGGTGCAAGTTATAAGGAAGACATTTGAAGAAAAGAAATATTGTTCTGCCCTCTTCATTGATGTTTCTCAAGCGTTTGACAAAGTATGGCACGAAGGCCTAGTTTTAAAATTGAAGACATACCTGCCAGTAAACATTCAAAAACTTTTGGAAAGTTATATTGTTGATAGGAAGTTCACTGTTGTGGAAGGAGACTTCATGAGTGTGCCCGAATCTATATCTTCCGGTGTCCCACAGGGTAGTATTCTGGGGCCAGTCTTGTATTTAATATATACTTGTGATATGCCTGTGAGCAATAATATCCATACCTCTACGTTTGCCGATGATACAGCCTGTATGAGTATTCACGAAAACCCTTCTGAGGCATCCCGCAATCTCCAGGAACATATTACCCAGTTGGAAATATGGTTGAACTTATGGAGAATTAAAGTAAATGAACAAAAGTGTGTCCATATAACGTTTTCCCTAAGAAGAGATACTTGTTCCCCCATTCGAATAAACAATGAGAATATTCCTCAACATTCTCACGTGAAATACCTTGGTATTCACCTTGATCGAAGGCTTACGTGGAAACATCATATTGACTCTAAGCTAACTCAAATGAAACTTAAGTTATCTCAAATACATTGGTTGATTGGCAGAAATTCAACACTCAGCCTAGACTGCAAACTGTTAATATACAAGTCGCTTTTGAAACCAATATGGTGCTACGGAATTCAGTTATGGGGCACTGCTTCAGCTTCAAATGTTGAGAAAATCCAACGAAGACAAAACAAAATTTTACGTTTAATAACATCGGCTCCATGGTACATTAAAAATTCAAATTTACATCGTGATTTAAATATGCCACTAGTGACTGAAGAAATTTCAAAATACGCAGGCAAATATTTAACTAAACTCGAGTCCCATCCTAATCCCCTTGCTCGTAACATCTTGAACTTTACTGGACACATCCGCTTAAAAAAGAGGGACACCAAGGCTCTAATACGCAATACCTCAGATGAAACTTTTTGAGAATAATTTTTTTTGCTAGTACATAATTATTGTATTAATAACTACTATCACTAAAATTGTTTTCGGCATTGGTCGGACACATTAATTATATCTAGACTTAAGATTTGATTACTTATTGTTAGTTCATTTTTTTGAAGATGCAATAAATAAGTTATATGTATTAAAAAAAAAAAAAAAATAAAAAAAAAATAAAAAATAATACGCAGGCATTAAGACGGAGTACTCGAGGCTTAATTCCCAAATTATTTACAGACTATTTTACAAGTTACGGTGTAGAAATACATGAACACCATATCGATGATGTTCCAGAAAGCTGATGAAATAGCAGGTCGTAAAGATAAGAATATGTGGATGGAAGCTATAAATTAAAAAAGTTGAAAAACCTAAAAATGTAAAACCATTAACATCAAAGTGGGTATTTCGAATCAAGAAAAATGAAAATAGAGATCTCTCAAGATATAAAGCAAGGTTGGTAGCAAAAGGTTTTTTACAGAAATATGGAATAGATTATGAAGAAATTTTTGCACCTGTTGCTAAGCTAACAACAATTAGAACTGTATTAGCTGTTGGAGTTCAAATGAAATTTTATTTTCATCAAATGGATGTGAAAACCGCGTTTCTTCACAGTGATCTGAAAGAAAATATTTACATGCAGGCACCAAAAGGAGTAAAGATAAAAGATAATTGTGTTTATAAATTGAATAAGTCACTTTATGGTTTGAAACAAATTCCAAGGTGTTGGAAGAGAAAATTAATAATTACTTGCTTGAAATTGGCTTCACGAGATCAAATCATGACTACTGCTTAGAGATTATTTTACGAAAATTTGATATGGAGCAATGTAAACGTGCTAGAACGCCAATGGAAAAATTTTCTGAGGTACGTAAGTCTGAAATAACTAATAAACCATATCGTGAGTTATTGGGAAGCTTAATGTATGAAATGCTTTGTGTGCGTCCTGATATATACTTCCATATTGGATATATGGGTCGTTATCAACAAGCCCCTACTGAAACTAACTGGAAAATGCTTAAACAAATACTCCGATACGTTAGTGGAATAAAACGTATGAAATTACAAATAATAAGAAATAGTAATACCAAACCTTTAATAGGGTATGCAGATGAAAATCAGTGAGTGGATACATTTTTCAAATTTATGGAAATACTATTTCTTGATCAAGTAAAAAACAAGCAACAGTAGATACGTTGTCTTCTAAAGCAGAGTACATATCTCTTAGTGCTACTACATCTGAAGCTATATGGCTCAAAGGAGTTTTGGATGTTTTGAGGATTTTAAATAGTAATTATTCAGTTCCAATATACGAAGATAATCAAGGATGCATTTTTATGTCAAAAAAAACCGAATGCAAGAGATCCAAGCATATCGATATTAAATACCATTTCATTTGAGATCATATAAAGCAAGGTAATATAAATGTAGAATATATTACAACAAATGATCAACTTGCAGATATTTGTAAAAAGTGTTAGGAATTGTAAATTATCAAATTTTTAAAAATAAATTGCAATTATCAGAGTGAGAGAGGGTATTGTAAAACTTTGTTTGTTAACACTCTTCAATTATAAATCTTATAAATTATATATTTGTTTTTTATTTCAAAATTTTTTAAAAACTTTTTCATTCAGAATTGTAACTTTTATATTGTTAAAACCAAACTTCAATAAAATTATAAAATATATAATTACATAAGTTTTTTATAGTAAACATTTTTAGTAGAAAGCAGGGGGGGAAATTACGGCACTCGTTATCGAACGAAATTACGAAATATTTCAATATAGTTTATATGGAAATATTTTTAAATTTCGAATCGTATCGAATGCCGTAATTTTACCGCATCATAAAATTTTTTAAAAAAAATATTTTAGTTTTCCTGGATATGCGCATTATATTATGATTTATATTCTCTGCTTCAGTATAAGTGGCTGCAACTGGCTTTTTTGGTAAATAGTGCGCGTACGTTGTAGGTAAAAATTTGAAATATACCAAAAAACAGTTAAACCTGGAAAAATTTGTATTGTACGACGAATACACCAAAAAAAATACTTATGTCATAGAAACGTGCAAAAAAGAATTATCCGGTAAATCAAAAAGTAATATTAGAAGACATTTCAAACTTATTCATAGGCGTGACTTAGGCAATGATGAGAGTGACAGTGACGATATTCCAGTTTTAAGAGAATTAAAAAACAATAAACTTAACCACAAGTATTGATAAAAATTATTTTTTGCAATGTTGCGTTGGTTTGGTGACAAAAAAATATCCCTTTTAGATTACTTTATGACCCAGAGTGCTTTAAAATTCAATACAAATCTAAATTCTAGTAACATTGGTATAATACTAAACAAAGCTAGTAGCCAATTTAAGTTCCAAATTACAGCTCTAGTAAACCAAAATATGATATATGATATGTCTAAAAATTTATATTGCCAGCTAGTTTTTGATTGCAATCAAAATCGTAAATTTGATTTGATTTGGCGATTTGTAGTGAATTTTAAGGAATGTTTCCGATTTTGCGAATTTTCTCAAAATTTCGCAATATTCGCGATGTAAGAAGTTTTTTTTTATTTTTAACAGTTTTGGCGATTTGTAATAAAGTTTTTGCAAATTTAAAAATTTTTAATAAAAATTATGGTTTGTTTAAAATTTTTATTTTTTTTTTTGCGAATTTCTGCTATTTTTGCAAGTAATTTTTGCCGCAGTGAGTATTTGCATAATTTTGTATCCATGGGATACAAAAATATCCATAGCCAGACAGAGATTTTGACTAGCGCTGTTAAGTCGTCAAATTTAAAGGTTTTGTAACGAATTCTTGAATTCGAAGTTCATCGTTGTTCCCAATTGTGTTTTTAGCATAACTCTTGAACGTAAAAGAAAATAATATTTATGTAAAATAAATAGCAGGCTGAAAAAACATAGATAACAAAGTTTTATTGTCATATAATATTTTATATGAAAAATATGAGCAAGATTTTATGACAGTCATAAACGTTTATGACTTACAACAAATATGACGCAATAGAACACTTTGTGAATTGGCTATATATAAAGACTAATGGCATGTTTCTACATTCCAAGTTACGCACAAATTTTGTTCACATGAGTACAAAAGTTGGCTTTGGGGTTCCATAAAACAAGTGAGTAAAAAACGTAATACTTTTTTATTTTGTTGTTTCTACATAATAATTCCAATTGTATCTAATGTCAAATACAGACAATCACAAAAAGGTACTTGTGTGGAAATTAAAATAGGTTTTTATTTCTAAATAAATTCTTCATTAATTTTCATGTATGATGTATAGCATGTTAAAAAACAGTATATATCGGTTTTATGTACATGAAATATATTTTTTATATCTCTAATACATTTTTCCACATTTCAAACCTATTGAAAGATATTAAACTCTAAAGTTTACTCATCCATAATTTTCAAGTTAACTAAGCATTGCCCCTTATTGTGTTTGGCGACTTTGCCGCGAAAGTTAGGCGTATTGTATTAGATTACTTGATTTTTTTCTTTAATTAACTACAAATAGTCGAATTTGAAGTCGAAAAACGGCAACCACGATAAGGACAATTATTTTGTTTGATGTATAAATTGCTGTGCTTTGAATCACATTTCAATGTAAATTTTTTTTATTCATTATTATCTTGGATCTATATGTATTCAATGCAAGAAGATTGAGAGCATTTCCATTAAATGCGGCAAATTAGTAACCATCTGACGATATACATATGTACATATCGTATATAATGGATGCAATCCTTATTTTTATGTTTATTTAAGCAAATACAATAATTGAAACTACTTGAAAGACATAAAGAAAAGAAAGCTTTTTGTCCTGTTTCAGCCAAATCTTAATATTTTTATAATTTGTGAAAAAATTACAATACACCGAATGTTATTAATTAAAAATCTACGATGCCGCCTTTTTTAATATATCCAAACATTCTTTAATGCTTTCTAGCAAAAGTATTTAGGATTTATTCAGTTACTCGATTTTGATTGAAAAATAAACGGTTTGACCTAATATTGGATTGTAATTTAAAAGCAGCTGTTTTTTACTTTGTATGATTTTCTTCTAGGGCTGCCATTCAGAAATGTATCTAGTATGGAAAAAAAAATAACTCAAATACCAAATTGTATACCATGGCAATAATGAAATCAAAAATACAAAAAGTGCTACCAAATATAACGTAAGCTAGACAAGTGTACTATAAAAACTCATTTTGTTACGTACTCGCCTATGTACCGCTTGCTTGCCACAGAGCTCACTTGTTATGTACAAACTGGTCATAATGTCCTGTTTCCAAAAGTCAGGCAGGCGACTCCACTAGAGAATTTTCTACTCAAGTCGGCGTCCGTGTTGTGGAAAAAGGGGGTTTATTTTGGTTAAAAATATCCAAATCGGCAACCATTTACTTGTATACCACAATAAGACTAGACTTGTGCTTATCAGCTCTTTTGAGTGACCGCTCTTTTCAGCTCAACTCACTTTACTGAAGTATTTCATTCAGTTGCCTCAGTTCATTTGAAGTGAAACATTTTGTCAAGCATAACGAAAGCGCGAAAACGGAAGCATACAAAGTGACAGATTTATACAGTGTGTCTGTGTGTGTGGTCATACATTACAAAACTAGGCAGACGAATTATAAAAAAATTGTTTTTTTTTAGTACATATATTTATTTATTGTATCTTAATAATTATTCAAATCTTAAATCTAAATATAATTAATTAGGCCCGACCAGTGTCGGACATAAACTTAGTGATAGTTATTAATAATACATAAGTAGTGATAAGCAAAAACAAAAGTATTTTCAAGCAGTTTCTTCTGGAGTGTTGAGTATTAGAGCCCTTGTGTCCCTCTTTTTTAAGCGGATGTGACCAGTAAAATTCAAGATATTACGAGCAAGCGGATTAGGATGAGACTCGAGTTTTGTAAGATATTTGCCTGCGTATTTTGCAATTTCTTCAGTTACTTGTGGCATATTCAAATCACGATGTAAATTTGAGTTTCTTATGTACCATGGCGCCGATGTTATTATCCGTAAAATTTTGTTTTGCCTTCGTTAAATTTTTTCTATATTTGAAGCTGAAGCAGTACCCCATAGCTGAATTCCGTAGCACCATATAGGTTTTAAAAGCGACTTGTATATCAAAAGTTTACAATCTAGACTGAGGGTTGAATTTCGACCAATCAGCCAATGTATCTGAGTTAGTTTAAGTTTCATTTGCGTTAGCTTAGAGTCAATGTGGTGTTTCCATGTAAGCCTTCGATCAAGGTGTATACCAAGGTATTTCACTTGTAAATTTTGAGGAACAATTTGATTATTGATTGTAATGGAGGAACAAGTGTCTTTTCGTAGGGTAAATGTTACTTGAGCACACTTCTGTTCGTTTACCTTTATTCTCCACCTGTTTAACCATAGTTCTAGCTGGGTAATATGTTGCTGAAAATATCGGGAAGCCTCGTGAGGGTTTTCGTGCATACTAAGGCAGGCTGTATCATCGGCAAATGTAGATGTGTGTATATTACTGCTCAAAGGCATATCACAAGTATAAATCAAATACAAAACTGGCCAGAGTATACTCCCCTGTGGCACACCGGATGAGATTTTTTCAGGCATACTCATAAAGTCTCCTTCCACAACAGTGAATTTCCGGGCAATAATGTAACTTTCCAAAAGATTTAGAATGTTTATCGGTAAATAAGTCTTTAATTTTAAAAGTAGGCCTTCATGCCACACTTTATCAAATGCCTGAGAAACGTCAATAAACAGCGCAGAGCAATACTTCTTTTCTTCAAAAGTTTTTCTTATAAATTGAACCAATCTATGAGTTTGTTCAATGGTGCTATGCTGACTTCTAAAACCAAATTGATGGTCCGGTATGCACTCATTATCAGTTAGAATTGGGGACAATTTTATCATGAGTAACTTTTCAAAGAGCTTTGACATTGTTGACAGTAAACTTATTGGCCTATATGACTCAGCCTTGGTAAGATCTTTGCCCGGCTTTGGAATCATTTTAACTTTGGCAAGCTTCCAGCTGTTTGGATAATATTCCAGACGTAAAATGGCATTAAAAATGAATAACAGGATTCTAATTGCAATACGAGGCAACTTCATCAGCATCTGGTTACTAATTTTATCAATACCCGGAGCTTTTTTCGGGTTGAGTTCAGCAATTAGTTTTTGTACATCACGCGTCTTAAATTTTATGGGTCGAGGGGGTAGCGCAACTACACTCGGCAAATCAACAGCACCAGTACATGAGTTTGGGGTAAATACGGATTTTAAATGCTCAGCAAATAATTTACCTTTTTCACAGTCGCTTCTTGCCTAGTCTCCGGTAGATGTGCGCAGATGTGGTTTAAACTCGACAGGTGTTTTAAGCTTTCTAGCAGCGCGCCACAAAGAGTAATTAGTTGCTGGTGTGACATCAAGACCTTCCAGATAATTTTTAAGAGATTCAGTTTTTTCAAATGCAAGCAACTCTTGGAGTCGTTTAGTGCACTCTTTAAACCTATTTTTATGTTGAGGTGATCTCTGCTGTTGCCATTCCCTTCTAGCTCTTCTTTTTTCACACACGAGACGTTCAATCTCAGTAGAATAAATTCTATTAAACCCAGTCTGCGGATGGGAGGTAGTGGCATGTTCAGCAGCCTGTTTATTATTTTCATTAAGGTTGGTAATGTTAGATTCAATATCATCGATTGTTCTTAGCGTAATATTTTCTGTGCAATGAGTACTAAGATATTTTTTGAATCCCATCCAATTAACACGATTTATCATCTTCACATAAGGATGAGGTAAGTCACTTCTTAATGGGCTACAAATTGAAATGATCGTGGGAGAGTGCTCGGACGAGAGATCTAGAGAAGCTTCAACTTGAATTAAATCCCTAGAAATATTTTTCATGACGCCAAAATCTATAACATCCGGAATTTTTTGTATGTCAGTAGGCCAGTAAGTGGGCTTCCCACTCGAAATGACGTCCTAGCCCATTTTTGAAATTATGTTGAACGACGCTCGACCTCTGGGTGTGATAAGACGCGAACCCCAGAACGTATGTTTAGCATTATAGTCCACAGCTGCTACGAAACAAGGACCCAGAGATTTGAAGAAATCCTCGTATTGATCTTCAGTAATTGCGAATCTGGGAGGGGAGTAAATTGATGATATTACAAAATTAGTGCAAAAATTTTCAATACATATATTCGTTGCTTGTAGATGTTCTTCAGAAATGTTGTCAATAATATAATGCTTGAGTCTTGACCTTATTAGAATTGCTGATCCACCGCATGCTCTTCCTCTTGGGTCCTTTGAATCATATAAGGTGTAGCCAGAAATTTTAAAAAGACTTCTCGAAGTAAAATGAGTCTCTGAGACCAACATTATATCAATATTTTTTTCCGTGAGGAAATACTCAAGTTCATTTTTATGTTGGCGAATGCCGTTTGCGTTCCAGAAGCATATTTTTAACGTGTTCATGGTTTGTTAATTAATGCTTGAAGCAGTGTATTCTTCATTCGCAGCATTTCTTGCATCATGCTAGTCATACTTGTTGTAAAATTATTTATAGTTTGCACCAGATTATCAATAGTAGCTTCAAGGCGATTGAAATTAAAGCTTGAGTTTGTATTTGTTGAATTATTTGGTGGTGAAACATTTTGAGTAGGAATAGAATTTGTCTTAGCAGCATCGGAATGCGATACACGGGAAGTAACTGGTTGGCTCACTTGCGCAATAGTGGCGGATAAAGCGTTTGCCAATTAGGCTGGAGCTAATTTAGGTTTTTCCCCATAGTCTGTTTGACGAAATATTACACAGGACAACCTCTGTAGTTAGCGGTGTGATTACCTTCACAATTGCTGCATTTATTATCACTTTGATTTTTTGGCTTATTGCAACTAGCAGTGCCGTGTAATTCGCCGCACGCAACACAAACAGTAGGTAAATTGCAGTAAGTTTTAGTATGGCCATATTCTTGACAATTATCGCACTGTACGGGTCCAGAACGCTTATGTGGTTCTTCAACTGTTATTTTTCGGTATAAAAGATATTTTAGATTATAAATTGGGTGCATCTCATTTTTTCTCAATTTTATATCATTTGGCTCCAGTTCAACGCGAAATAGAGGTTGGGGGATCTTTTCCCTATTTATTATGTTCGATAAATTTTTTACCTTAAATCCCTGGAGGACGAGTGCATCTTTTATTTCTTCGGGAGCGACATAGGAATCTATGCCCTTCAATACGATCTGCAGACCTTTAGCACTCTTGAGCTGGTATGTGTAGAAATTTGTTTTACTTTTTTCAAATTCAGAAACCATTGTGCGAAAATCTTTTTCTTGATAAATTAGAAATTTTCGTTTCATCAATGCTACCACGTTTTATTGGAACAATGTGAAATTTATTCTCACCAATTACCGAAATTAGTTTTTTAATAAGAGAGTGAGTTTTTTTCTCTTAAATAGATTGGTGGCGGCTTGGAGGTTTTGTTCGCAGATTCAGCGGGTTTGTCGTTGTCATCTTGCAATATTTTAAAACGGTTTTGGCGATTAGTAGATGATGCGCTGTTATCCCTAGAGATCTTTGGAGCAGATGAAATTTTAGAAGATTTTGGGCTTCGCCCGCGCTTTACCACAGTTATATATCTGTCCATTCCGACTTGGACCTTGGGTGATGATATCGCTGAGTTAAATGTAGAGGTACTAGGCAACGGTAATGTTAACGAATCACTAGTTGGCATTGGACAAAGCGAAGTTGATCGCTGACGAAAATGCGTCTTTGCCGTTAGAGAAAGTCTATCATCAAATTTTTTATTTTTATTGTTTTTATTAGGAGCTTCAGAACTCACAGTAAGTCTATCATCAGATTTGTTATTTTTATTATTATCATTGAGAGCATCAGAACTCACAGTAAAATAGGCATTTCTGCCGTTATAACTCACTTCACAATTATTTGTATTTGAGGTACTCATATAGAGTATTCCTCAAGGGTACTTTGTCTGTGTTTTTTTTTTGTTTACGGTTTTTTGTTTGTTTTTGTTACTTCTATATGTAAAAATATTAGCAAAGCAAAAACAAAGCTTATTTATCAAAGTTAATATGTACTACGAATATTTTTTTGTATGATTTTTTTTTTTTTGTTTAGTATGTATGTAAGAAAAATTCCGCTATTACGTCTGTTCACTATGAAGGTACAACGAGAACTCGAGAACGAGAAGTGTAAAAAAATAAATAAAACTAAAGTAGTTTAATGAGCGGAATTTGTTAATAAAAAAATAAAAATTATTAAGTATTTCCGATATTTTAATATTATCACAATATATGTATATATCAATTATTTTTTTGATGTAAATACTTGTGCGACACAAAAAATTTGCTAAAAAAAAAGCACAAGACTTGTATGGAACTCTTTCATTAGGTCGTTTTAGACACAAACCTTTAACCAATTTAAATTACATGAGTTTAGTTAAAGGTTTGTGTCTAAAACGAACTGCTGAAAGAGTTTGATAGGAGTCTACATGTAATTTAAATGGGTTTATTACAGGTTTGTGTCTAAAACGAGCTGCTGAAACCACTTAGTACTAAGCTGAAAGCGCTCAGTGTATTGAACGGCTCACAGCGCTCAGTGAAGTGATTCGCTCAAGTGAACTAGTTCGTTCATGAGCTGCACAACTCTAAATAAGACAAGAGCAAGAGCAACAAAATTTCAATAAAAATTTACATATCATGTGCGTAAAATAATAAAAAAATATGCTCACACAAGAATGCCCAATTTTTTTCCAATTACCGCATGAACATGAGTAGAAAAACGGAAACTAGAGTTGTGCACAGTGCTGCCAGAATGATGATTTTAACATACTTTTGATGATCTTTTGAACAAAACATAATTTTATGATTTTTTTTCTGGAATGATGATTTACAATTTTTTAAATTATGATTTTTACTTTATGTACAACTGGCCGTGCTGCCAGAATGATGATTTTATCATATATTTGATGATTTTTTTAACAAAATATGATTTTATGATTATTTTTTTTCTGGAATGAAGATTTTTAATTTTTTAAATTATGATTTTTACTTTATGTACAACTTTTATTATTGTTCTAAAATTAGCAATAGTTACATATATTTAAACGAATTGAGTTTTGATCCGTCTTGTTATTTATGGTTTTTATTCACTATTTTTGTGTTATTGTACAATGTTGTCAACACATTACAAAATAGTTCTTATTGGACAATCTAAATCAAAAGACTTGATTTTATCCAATGTATTGTGCCATATATCAATACAACATTCATGTCAGTTTCATAGCACAATTGTGCTAGCTAAACTCACACACATTCTTATTCTCTTTCTTTTCTAGTAGTCAATGAGACAGGGACGCACTGAAAGAAAACAAGTAGTTTATGATTACCAATGCTTTTCGCAACATTCAATGTGATTTATTTTACAAAACTTTTAAGGAAACAAATGAATATGTATTAAAAACAAATTTTGATTTTTTTGGAGCTGCTTCACTAAATATCCATTTCTTCCAAAACTTTTAAAACCAATAACTCGGGAAATATGGGGCGCAGCCAATTTTTGTATTTAATTTTCTTTTCTTCTTTTTCAATTTTCTATCTGATAAACTATTTAACATTTTTGTAGATTCTTCACAGTTTCCAATGAAAAGCTCAAAGCCACATAACTCGAAAAAAGTGAGTTGCCGGCAAATTTTTTTATTAAATTTTTTCTTATTTGTTAATTTTCTCACACAGGCATCTTATTATTTATTTTTGAACTGCTTCACTAAACTTTATTTGATCCAGATATTTATTTTTTCTGTATACTTTAGAGACGAATAAGACAACTTTTCTCACACATACAACTATAATTTTATTTTTGACATCACTGTTGTACAATATCAATTACTGCAAAATCATGATAAAATTATACAAGGTACGTGCACAAGCCCAGCCTTTTAATGTATACAATGCAGAGTTGTCAAACTTTGTTTACAAGCCGCAAAAATGTTAGTGTGTGCGTGAATAAAATGATAACAGCGTTGCCAATGAATTTGCACATCTTTTGTGTAGGTTAAAATTAAAACAAAAATAAATAAAAATAGAACCCAAAGTAGAATTTACATGCAGATTATACATGAATCTTATTACATGTCCTACACATGAGAGTAGAAATGACACACTGTGTATTACACATGCATGAATGCCGCGTCTGCAATGGTACTTTAGTTACCCTGTGATTGTTATTTTTAAAAACAAAAGACATCTGTTTCTGACACATATTCGTTTGTTTCTACCAACAAAATGCGGGTGTTTCTTGGTGTTGTAATTTTGTTGTAGTCGTGCAAGTACCTTGTATAATTTTAACATGTGCACAATGATATTGCAAATGTGTGGGTACCTTTAAAAAACAAATTTCTGGTTCAAAACTTAATGAATGATATGAATATAAAAATGTGCTTTTTACTTAAAAATTTTGTTTTAAAACCCAAAATTGTAAGTTTTCTTTCGAGAATTTTGTGCTTTAAAACTAATTTTTAAGTAAATAGCAAATATCAATATACGAAAAAATCAGTTTATTAAGGATTATATTACATTTTACATTAAACGATTAATATTTAAATATATATTTTTTTGAAGATACTTTGAATTTTTATAAGTTTAGTTAGTACAAACATTTTCCAAATGTAATTGATGAAAAGGATATTCAAAATTTGAATGACGAGTTTAGAAAACTTTGTTTCATCAAATTTAGTAACCATTTTGCAACTAATCTTAGCTGTGAAGAGTTTTGGTCAATAGTGTCAAACATTACTCGTGCTGATAATGTCCCAGATTTTCTGATCCTTTTAAAATTTATTAAAAATTTATTTTCCCTTCCCATATCTTCTGCAAATGTTGAACTTTGATTTGATGGAAATTGGAGTTGCTTTTTTATTTTAAAATCAAATTGGATTAGTGATGATTTTTTTCTTCAAAATATGATTTTTTCCCGGGATATGATGATTTTTAGCCCAAATTTTCTGGCAGCGCTGGTTGGATATAGTTGTTCTTTTTGGGGATTGTTCTTTTTTGTTCCTAACAAAATAAAAAAAGAACTAGTTTGTTATTTTCGTTCAGTTGTTTAGTGAACAACAGTAACAGAGATGGCAAAGTCATCAAATCCACCTTCATGTTTTCTTCATGTGTTGTTATTGTAAAGTATTTTTATTTTATACTTAGTTACGCACTTTTTTTTAGAAGTAAATGGTAAAAATTAATATTCTTGAAAGAAAATTATTAAATAAAGTCTGCAATCATTTGAAAATAATTTTTTTTAATACGTATATTAATTTATTGTATCTTCAAAAATGAACTAACAATAAGTATTCAAATCTTAAATCTAAATATAATTATTAATCCCGCCCAGTGTCGGACATAAACTAGTGATAGTAATTAATAACACATAAATGTCGTATTAACCACAAAAATATTTTCAAGCAGTTTAATCTAGATTGTTGAGTATTAGAGCCCTTGTGTCCCTTTCTTTTAAGCGGATGTGTCCAGTGAAGTTCAAGATATAACGAGCAAGAGGATTAGGATGGAACTCGAGTTTTGCTAAAAACTTGCCTGCGTATTTTGCAATTTCTTCAGTCACTAGTGGCATATTTAAATTACGATGTAAATTTTAGTTTCTTATGTAACCGATGTTATTAACCGTAAAATTTTTGACGCTGAAGCAGTGCCCCATAGTTGAATTCCGTAGCACCATATAAGTTTCAAAAGCGACTAGTATATCAAAAGTTTACAATCTAGACTCTGGCTGGAATTTCTACCAATCAGCCAATCTAACTAGTTACTTTTAGTTGCATTTGTGTTAGCTTAGATTTAATGTGGTGTTTCCATGTAAGCCGTCGGTCGAGGTGTATACCAAGGTATTTCAAACGTGAGTGTTGAGAAACAATTTGATTATTGATTCTAATGAGGGAACAAGTATGTTTTCGTAGGCTAAATATTACCTGAACACACTTCTGTCCGTTTACTTTTATTTTCCATAAGTTTAGCCATAGTACCAGCTGGGTAAATTGTTCCTGAAGTTAACGAGATGTCGCGTGAGAGTTTTCGTGCATACTGAGGTAGGCTGTATCATCGGCAAATGAAGATGTGTGGATGTTACTGCTCACAAGGATATCACAAGTATAAATCAAATACAAAACTGGCCCCAGTATGCTCCCCTGTGGCACACCGGAAGATATACACCCTTATGCAAAAACGATTGTTAAAGTTAAAGCATGCGTTAAAACCGGTTTTGCCATACAAAATTCATTTGTTAAATCAACTTTAAATTTAAAAATCGTTTTTGCATAAGAGGGTAAGATTCGGGCACACTCATGAAGTCTCCTTCAACAACCGTGAACTCCCGGGTAGTAATGTAATTTTCCAATAACTTCAGAACAATTTATTGGTAGATATGATTTCAATTTTAAAATAAGGCCTTCATGCCACATTTTATCAAATGCCTGAGAAACGTCAATAAACAGGGCAGAACAATACTTATTTTCTTCAAATGTTCTTCTAATAAATTGAACCAATCTATGTGTTTGTTCCACTTCCACTTCCAGTGGTGTGGATAATACTCTAATCGTAATATGGCATTAAAAATAAATAGAAGTATTCTAATTGCAATAGGAGGCAAATTAATCAGCATCTTGTTACTAATTCCATCAATACCTGGAGCTTTCTTCGGGTTGAGTTCAGTAGTTAGTTGTTGTACATCACGCATCTTAAACTTCAAGGATCGAGGGGTAGAGCAACTACACACCGCAAATAAACAAACTCAACGGGTCTTTTAAGATTTCTCGCAGCGCGCCACAAAGAGTAATTAAATGCTGGTGTGATATCGAGGTTTTCCAGATAATTTTTAAGAGATGCAGTTTTTTCAGATGCAAGCAACTCTTGGAGTCGTTTAGTGCACTCTTTAAACCTGATTTTATGTTGGGGTGATCTGTGTTGTTGCCATTCCCTTCTTGCTCTTCTTTTTTCACATACGAGACGTTCGATATCCGTAGAATAAATTCTATTAAACCCAGTCTGCGGATGGGAGGTAGTGGCATGTTCAGCAGCCTGTTTAATATTTTTATGAAGGTTGGTAATGTTAGATTCAATATCATCAGGTGTTCTTAGCGTAATATTTTCTGTGCAATGAGTACTAAGATATTTTTTGAATCCCATCCAATTAACACGATTGGTCATCTTCACATATGGGTGAAGTAAATCACTTCTTAGTGGCTTACAGATTGTAATGATAGTGGGAGAGTGATCGGAGAAGAGATCTAGAGAAGCTTCAACATGAACTAAATCCCTAGAAATATTTTTCATGACGCCAAAAACTATAACATCCGGAATTTTCTGTATGTCTGCAAGCCAGTAACTGGGCTCCCCACTCGAAATGACGACCAAATCCATTTTTAAAATCGTAGTCTCCAGCTGCTACGAAACAGGGTCCAAGCGATTTGTAGAAATCCTCGAATAGATCGTCAGTGATTGAGAATCTTGGAGGGGAGTAAATTGATTATATAATGAAATTTGTACAAAAATTTTCAACACAAATATTAGTTGCTTGTAAATGTTCTGCACAGATGTTATCAAGAATATAGTGCTTGAGTCTTGACTTTATTAAAATTGCTGATCCACCGCATGCTTTTCCTCTCGGGTCCTTTGTATCATATAAGGTGTAGCCATTCATTTTGAAACGGCTTCTCAAAGTCAAATGAGTCCCAGAAACCAACATTATATCAATATTTTTTCCGTAAGGAAGTGCCCGAGTTGATTTTTGTGTTGTCGAATACCGTTTGCGTTCCAGAAACATATTTTTAAGGTGTTCATGGCTTGTTAATTAATGCTTAAAGCAGAGTATTCTGCATTCGCAGCATTTCTTGCATAATGTTAGTCATATTTGTTGTAAAGTTTTTTATAGTTTGCACGAGATTATCAATAGTGACTTCAAGGCGACTGAAATTAAAGCTTGTGTTAGAACTTGTTGAATAATTTGGGGGGGGGGCACTTTCTGCGTGGGAATAGAGTTTGTCTTAACAGCATCGGCGTACGATGCACGTGAAGTACTTAGTTAGCTCATTGGAGGAAAATTGGCAGAGTAAGCGTTTGCTGATTGAGCAAATTTAGGTTTGTGTCCCATAGACTGTTTAACGAAAGAATATACAGGACATCCTCTGTAGTTAGCAGTGTGATTACCTCTACAATTACTAAATTTTTTTCAGCTTGATCTTTTGGGTTAGTACAGCTAAGAGAACCGTACAATTCACCGCAGATAACACAAACTGTAGGTAATTTGCAGTAAGTTTTTGTGTGGCCATATTCTTGGTAATTATGGCACTGTACTGGACCTGAACGCTTATATGGCTCTTCAAATGTGATCGTTCGGTGTAAAAGAAACCTTACGCTATAAATTGGATGGGTTTAATTTTTTTCAATTGTATGTCATTCGGCTCCAGTTCAAACCGAAATAAGGGTTGGGGTATCTTTTCTCTGTTAATTATATTAGTAACATTTTTTACCTTAAATCCTTTGTCGATAAGAGCACATTTTACTTCTTCGGGGTCAACATATGAATCTATGGCCTTTAATACTATTTGTAGGCCTTAAGCATTGGTATGTGTAAAAATTTGTTTTATTTTTTTCAGATTCACTAACAATTTTTCAGAAATCTTTTTTATCATATACTTGGATTTTAGTTTCATCAATATTAACTCGTTTAATTGGAATGATGTGAAAAGTATTTTCACCAATGGCCGACAATAGGTTTTTAGAAACGCGTTCGAATTTTTGCTCTCAGATACATAGATAAGTGGTGGCTTAACAAGACTTTTGCGATGATACAGCGGGCTTGTCGTTATTGTCTTGCAAAATTTTAAAACGGTTTTGACCATTAGTAGATGATGCGCTGTTATCTCTAGATATCTTTGGGGCAGATGAAATTTTAGAAGAATTTCGCCAACGCTTTACCACGGTTATATATCTGTCCATTCCGTATCTGTAGTGATAAGTTTGTTAAGTGATGTACACGAGCTCGAAGGGGATGATATCGCTGACTTATATGAAGAAGTACTAGGCAACTGAAATGATAACGAATCACTAGTTGGAATTGGACAAAGCGAAGTTGATCTCTGACGAAAAAGTGTCTTCGCCGTTAAAAAAATACTATCATCAGATTTTTTTATTTTTACTGTTTTCATTAAGAGCTTACTTCACAATTTTTTGTTTTTGAGGTACTCATGTAGAGTACTCCTCAATGTCACTTTGTTTGCGGTTTTTTGTTTGTTTTTGTTGTTTCCGACTATGTGAAAAAATATTAGCAATATTTGCTTTGCTTATTTATCAAAGTTAATATGTATTACGAATATTATGTATTACGAAAAAAATTTTATGATTTTTTATTTGTTTAGTATGTATATAAAAAAACTCCGCTAAGACGTCATAGTGAGAAGGTTCAACGAGAAATGAAAATAAATTAATTAATTAATAATAATGAAAATAAATTTACAAAATTTTTTTGATACTAATAATCGTTTTTACAGTTTGTTTTTAATTCAACATAACAAATTCTCTTTATTTTGTAAGTGTTTACTTGTGCAATCGTATTTTGTACTTTGTGGTCTCATTTGCTGTATACTTTTTGTAAGTAAAAGGTAGAAATTAATGTCCCTATTACGGTTTACAACTCAACCAGGTTTAGTTGAAATTGTAACAACTTAACTTTAAAACAACTCAACTGTTTTTTGGCATTCTGAATTACAACTAAATCTAGTTGTATTCGAAACAATGCTCGAAAAAAAGGTTTTTATCTATGCTATGTTTTTTGAAACCATAGTAGCCATCACAAAACATTTTAAGTTTTGGCCTTGTGTTTTATTTTTAGATTTCACGTTTTATGAATATGGCAACAATATTGGTTGACAAATGGGATTGGTTGGCGTCTGGAATAATGAAGCAAAACAAATACAACACTCTAAATAAAAACCAAAATACAACTGATAAAAAGCAGTTGTCTCATGGTAAAAAAAAGTTGTAATGCATAATAAAAATTTTACAACTACAACTAAACTATCCATTTGGTTGTAAATCATAATAGGAGCCTAAACTTTTTGAACGAAAATACTTAAAATTAAATCCGTAATCAGTTTAAAACAAATTTTAATCTCTTTTTTAATTCTAATAACATTTTTCACAATCTAGTTTTTATTTCAACGCTGCAAATTCTTTATTTTAATTTAATAAAACTCGCTTGTTCATTTCACTAATAATACATTTTCTGTTGTTCGTTTTGATTATTGTGCTAAAAATTTAATAGGAACACTATTTTGTATACTTTTAACTTTACGCAAATCAGAAAGTATAGTCTTTTAATTGAAATGTTTTGCTTGTGTATTAGTCAGAAACAGAGAATAAGATAAACAAAACGAACTAAAGACCAAAAACGAAAGAAGGAACAAAAACGAATGAAAGAACAAGAACGACCAAAAGAACAAGAAAGACCAAAAGAACAAAAAGGAACAACTAGACTGAACTAGTTCACATTGTTCACTTAGGAGAATAGCTCAATTGAACTAGTTCTTTTATCTGTTTCTCTAACAGAAACAGATAAACGCATCCATGTGCGTTGATTACGGTACATTTACACATGAAATAACTTTTTTGAAATTTCTGTATACGTATTATGAATAAAAGTTTTAATGAAAACAAATACTTTCATGAAAATTTCTTAATCGTTTTCACAGGAAAGTGAAAGTTCATTTAAAAATGTCATCGAAACGTAAAGTTGCAAAAATTTCTATACTTCTAGAATTGAAAAAAACTAGAAATGGTAAAACCGTTATTAATAAAAAGATGCGAATTAGATGTGGAAGCGCATTTACTGAAAGATCTCCTTTGGGGAAGACGACGACAAGGATTTTTAAAATTTTTGCAGATTAAACGTCCATCAGTTTGAGAAAATTTTAAATTTGGTTAATAAATAAATTGGTTATATTGTAAGAACAATGTTATAATATACATATATGTAATATAACCTGCGTTTTCAGGTTGAACACAAAATGAAAAAAAAACACGCATATGCGAGCACCGATTTCTTCTCGGACCAAATTGGAAATAACCAGGATTTGAATTTGCTTAACTATTTTCAAGCAATTCGTTTTTGCTGAACTAAAACTAACGCAAATGCATCAGCAGCAGCAATCAGCATCAGCACACAATGTAAAAAAAACTATTTGCTAATGCTGTGCTGTGAAATGTTTGAAGCACAAGCAATCAGCAAAATGAAATTACTGAAAGAAAGTGCTGATGTAAGCATCAGCAATAGTATTTTTTTGAAAAATTGCTGATGCTGACTTGCTGTGCTGTGAAAGTTTGTCAGCATCAGCAATGAACAGAAAAAAACTCATAACATCATTGCAAAGGTTATAGTGTCTGAACTTTAAAGCTCCATACTTAGTGAACATAAACTTATTTGACTCAATTTCTTTTTAAAGCAGTATCTGGATAAAAAATCAACAAAAGCTGTGCATTTTAGCTGACGTATATAGGTATATAAGTATATCTGTTGGTTCTCTGACTTACCTCGACTGAGTTATCTATAGTTTTTCTGATAACAATCGAACTATCTAAAAAGAACATTTCATCCACCTTTATGTTTAATTCTGAAGTTGCAAGTATTAGAGAACAAAATACGAGTAAAAGTAATATGGAAGATTTTGTAGAAAATTTAACCAAAATTTAATGTGAGAATCAGAGAACAACAATGAGTAGTGAAAAAGTGAGTAGAGTTGAATCATGATTTATAATTTCTTGTACTAATGAGTACTCATACTTATTGCAATGTTCTCTATGAATCATATTCACTCGGAAGTTTGAAGTGCGCATCGAACTCATACTTAGCAACATTTATGCCGCTGTCGATTTCAACTCTCCTTAACTCAATGCCTATGAACGATGCAAAATAAGTACGATTCACAATGCGAACTTCGCATACGAACCAGTGCTGCCAGAACGATGATTTTATCATATTTTTTGAAAAAAATACGATTTTATGATTTTTTTCTCGAATGATGATTTTCAGTTCTTAAAATTATGCCTTTTACTTAATGCACATACATACATATGTACAACTTTCATTATTGTTTTAAAATTTTTATCAATAGTTATATTTAAACAAATTTAGTTTTGTGCCGGCTTGTTATTTATTGCTTTTATTCACATTACTTTTACTTTACAACGTTGTCAACACATTACAAAATAGTTTTTATTGCGCAATCTAAATCAAAAGCCTTTTGATTTTATAAAATGTATTGTGCCATATAAACAGGCAATTTTATTGTACAATATTAATTACTGCACAATGATATTACAAATGTGTGGGTATCTTTAAACAACAGATTTATGGTTCAAAACTTAATGGGTAGTATGTATATAAAAGTATTTGATTTTTACTTAAAGTTTGTTTTTAAATCCAAACTTTTAAGTTTTATATTTAATTGTTTCCAGATTTTTGTGTTTTAAACAAATTTTTAAGTAAAAGGCGAATATTTTCTTATTCATACATGCAAATGAAAAAATCAATTTATTGAGGATTGTGTTAAATTTCACATTGATTTATACCAGCCAATACTAAAACAATTAAATTTTAACGATATTTTTTAAAGATCGTTGAATATTGTTTGTTGGTTTGTTTTAAATACATACATTTTCCAAATTTAATTGAGGAAAAGGATATTCAAAACTTAGATGACGAGTTTTATCAAATTTAGCAACCATTTTGCAAGTACAATAGATAATCTTAGCTGTGAAGAGTTTTGGTCAATAGTGTCAAACATTACTCGTGCTGATAATGTCCCTGCTTTTCTGATCCTTTTAAAATTTATTATTAAAAAATTTATTTTATCTTCCCATGTCTTCTGCAAATGTTGAACTTTGATTTTACGGATCGATATTGGTATTGCTTTTTTATTTTAAAATAAAATTGGATTAGTAATGATTTTTTTCCCCGGCAAATGATGATTTTGATCCCAAAGTTTCTGGCAGCACTGATACGAACATTTAAGTTCTCATTTTGAGGTTATGTGTTTCTCGGTTGCCCTTTTTTTTTTTTGTTTTTTTGTTTTGCAGGAATTGAAAAACAACTCTATTTACTACTATTGTATACTACTTGCAAACTGTTTAATGCATTGATGTCAGTTTCATAGCACAATTGTGCTAGCTAAAATCACACACATTCTTATCAGAGTTACCGTTAGGAATTTTAGAAAAGTCAAACAAAGGTCGTTTTGTAAAAATAAAGTCGCACAAAAAAGTCGTTTGAGAAAATAAAAGTTGCACCTCTTTTTAACGTTTTTTTATTAATAAAAAGCATAAAAAAACGAAAAAACAATTGAAACAAAACAAAAAGATTATTTCAGCATCCATTTTTATCATATTTCATAACACATACAGTTACATTATACATGCTTATATATGTATTATTATTTGTACTTAAAAAAATTTTTCTTAACATACATACATACTACTTTTTAGAAATTTCATTCCTTTATTTAAAAATAAGTTTATCACAGAGAATCCAGTCTTCTATACCTTTGTCTATTAAATTTAAAGCTGACAACATTGAGTTACATGTTTTTACTTTTAATTTATTAGTTAATTTGTTTTTAAGTAAAGATAATTTTGAAAAATAAGCACACGCATAAACTCACAATTTTTTATTTTAAAAAGATTTTAGCTAAAACTGTTCTTGGCAACTTCTATTGAAAATTTGTGAAAAATTTCTTGAATACATTTTATACATGACATCAAGGCGAATTCACATTGATTCGCTTTGCATGACATGGTTGCAAAAAACTGATAAGTGTTGCCAAATGAACAAAAATCTCTGAATTGCTTTTAAATTTTGCCGACGATATTTTGACAATTTTTTTGATAAAAATAATCAGAAAACTTTTAATTTACTGCAAATTAACTGTTTTTTGAGAAGCTTCATAAAAAAGGGTAAAAACTCGCAACAAAATTAGAAAAAGTCGGAAAAGTCGGTGATGAAAAAAAGTCTCACAAAAAGTCACAGACCGCTAAAAAGGGTAAAATTGCGAATTTATTCGTGTAAACGGTAACCCTGATTCTTATTATCTTTTGTTTATTCGTCAATGAGACAGCGACGCACTGAAAGAAAACAAGTAGTATGCGATAAATATTTTACGATTACCATCTCACATCATGATCTCGACATTCAATGTGTTTTATGTTGCAAATTTTTTAAGGAAAGAAATTAATATGTACTAAAAACAAATATTGATTATTTTGGAGCTGCTCCACTAACCGTGAATTGTTTCCAAACTTTAAGGACCGATACCTCGGGAAATATGGGTCGCAGCCAATTTTTTTATTAATTTTTTTTCTTATTTTTAAATTTTCTATCAGATAAACCTTAAAAATGTTTTTTTTAGATTCTCCACAGTTTCCTATGAAAAGTTCAGAACACCCCCCCCCAGGAAAAAATTGCTTCAAATAAAGCAGGTTTTTACTATGAGAGACTAAAAGTAGAGCTGACAAACATGCTGGTATCGCTGCTGATTTTTGTATGGCGAGTTCCCGGTTTGAAGTACTACATTTTTTGCTCACAAAAGCGCTTTATCTTTAAAGGATTAATAATATAAACGTATTTACTTATTTAAAAAGCACTTTTCAAGATTACATTAGCAAAATCTATGGCTTTAAAACCTGCATTATTGTGGCGCTGTTAAATCACCTTTTTTATAGTTTGCTTCATATATGTTCACTGCTTCTAAACAGCTCCTATTTTAAAGCGAGTTATGATGCGCTTTATTGCCTTATTGCTTCAAAAAACATGAAAATATTTTACTGGGCCATTACTAGGAAAGTCGGGTCGCCGCCAATTTTTTTATTCTATTTTACTGAACTGCATTTCTTTCAAATATTTATTTTTTCTGCGTACTTCAGAGACGACTTTTCTCACACATACAACCATAGTTTTATTTTTGACACCTCTGGTTTAATGACTAAACATACATGCATGAGTTGAGTGAGCTGAATCAATGTGAGTAGTACAAGTATTTTCCTGAAATTAGAAATCAATGATTAAACAGAATACCGGCATAAACACATTTTCCATACAAATTGGCACAAAAAAGCAGCCGCAGAAATCAGTCGTGAGATAGAATCTATTTTATTTTGGGAGCGTTTTTTCTTATGCTATCACATATAAGTACTCATTCTCTCAAAAATGTTACCATATTTTCAATAAATTTCATACATTTTGTAAACAAAACTACAAAGAAAAATAAGAACAAAAGAAAATAAAACAAAAATTAGAGTATTTGAAGTTGCTGCTGACGATGTTATTATGGGCTTTATTAAACGATTTTCCTGAAGTTGCACACTTTATTCTGTTTCATCATTCAAACTCAGGTGACTTATGAATGTGATGTTGAGTCGCATTCATATTTATTTCCAGCTATACTTATACATCAATGTCATCGTGAGTATGCGTAAATCAGAGTAGTTGAGTTTAAATGATGTCTACTCACTTATATTTAAAATTTCATGAGTCAGTATAAATAGCGAAAAAATTATTCATTACCGATCACTGGTGAGAATATCAACAAATTGTCTATAGAAGTGAATGCTATTAAAGTTGAATTAAGAGATAGGCAACCACGTACACCTTTTAGGAATAACTACAGGAGAAATTCTCGCTCACGAGATCATAGAAATAATGATAATTGGTTATGTAGGTATCACTACCGTTTCGGAGATAAGGCTGTACGATGCGAAAAACCATGTTCTTTTTCAAAATTATCGTTAAACTAATTTTACCCACTGTTGATGCGACAAACTGTGGTGAAAGTTTTATATCTCTTCGCCTTTTTGTTTTAGATAAAACAAACAAATTGCATTTCTTGATTGATAGCAGAGCAGAAGTTTCTGTTTTACCCTCTTATAAATTTAGAGATAATAATAAATTATCTGATTTCTTTTTAACAGCGGCTACCGGTACCAGTACTCCAACATATGGGAAAAAGTTAATTACTGTTAATTTGGGCTTACGACGTGAATTTACGTTTATATTTCTAATAGCTAATATTTCAAAGCCTATAATAAGTGCAGATTTTTTTAGAAAAGTATGGTTTACAATAGATATTAAAAATAAACGTTTATTAGATGCCTTAACTAATTTATCTGTTAATGCAATTTCTTGCCCTTGCAACATATCTCTACCAAAGTTTTTTTCAGTAAATAATAAATATGCTCATTTATTAAAAGAGTTTCCTTCTTTAACTACCGAATCTGATTACACTACACGTGTGAAACATTATTATAGATTAGATCCATTAAGATATAAGGCAGCTAGGTCAGAATTTGAGTTTTTAGTTAAGGCAGGTATATGCAAACCCTTAAAGTCTACGGTAGCTTCTCCTCTTCATCTTGTCGCCAAGAAAGATCCTAATGAATGGCGCCCTTGTGGTGATTTTAGACGTCTTATTGTTGTAACTGTTCCTGATCGTTATCTGTTACCACGCATGCATGACTTAAATATGAATACACGAGATAAGAGAATATTTTCTAAATTACATTTAATTCGAGCTTATCACCAGATACCTATAGCTAAAGAAGACATATATAAAACTGCCATAACTACGTCTTTTGGCATGTTTGACTTTCAACGTATGCCTTTTAGATTGCGTAATAAGGCTCAAACTTTGCAACCTTTCATAAATGAGGTATTTAATGGACTAGATTTTGTTTTTGCTTACATTGATGATGTCTTGATAGCTAGTGAGAATGAGGGACAACATATTGTACACTTAAGAGAAGTATTTAGACGTCTAGATCAATATTTCTTAAATATTAAACCAGTAAAATGCATATTTGGAGCATCAAGTATAAATTTGTTTGGTTCATAGCATTTCTGAAAACTTTATTTGTCGGCGATGTTCACCCTAAAGTTGGTAACGCTAATTAAATGCAAATATCCCAAGCCTAGAGTAGAAGCACTATTTTGTTATTAATTACGTGGCAGGGCAGATATATTTTCTTCTTGCTGTACCCACAAAATAAAGAATAAACATCAAGTAAACAACAAAGTCCGCCGTTGTGTACAGTTTATTTATAACAGCAAGAGCAACATATTTATTCTTTATTTGGTAAGCTGTTTGCGTCATATTCTAATTGCCGCCTAAGTAAATGTTTGGATATTGAGTCGTCGCACTACTTAGTGATCGTGCCTGGTTTTATGTCACAAAACCAAGATCAGCCGAGGAAACCAGGTAGACGAACTCAAGGAATTCCGCACGCCCGATTCGAATGTTATATTACCGATATGCCGACAGAGCGCTCGCCAGTAAAAGACATTCCAAATAAAGGCGATCAGCCCGTGACACAACATACGTCTAATACGCCTACAGCAAACTTACCCGCAACAACGAATGCGTCCGCTAGTGGAAAAAATCTGCCGTCACAAACTAAGCCGTCTGCCAATAAGTCTCCAGCGCCAGCGTTAAAATCAACAAATGATATGAGTGAGTTTAAGCAACAAATGGAGCAGCTTCAACGCCAAATGAAAAGAATGCAAACCGAGTTTCTGGATTCAACCCGACAAATGCAGGCACAGTTGCTCAGCACAACGCAACAACTGCAAGCATACTTGGAAACAACCAGCCTACGTTGCAATTATATGAGCCACCTCCATTGACACAAAACCCGCCGTCATTGCCACAACTACAGCCGTCATCGTCCCAACAGCCGTCACCACCCTCTGAAGTTTCAGGACAAATACCTTATACACACAGTTCCACACTTATTCCACACAAGAAAATTTACCCTCTTGCTATTTTCACAGGTCTTCCAGACGAATGGCACACATTTTTTTAGGCCTTTAAGAGCACGACGACTAAATTCGGGTACACCGATCTTCATAACATTATGCGCCTTAGAGAAGCTGCAAAAGATCGATCCCGCGAAACGGTTGAGTCACTTCTGGCTAGTTCTGCTAACGTCACAGCTATAATAGAAATGCTCAAAGAAACATTTGGTCGACCTGAACAGCTAATTAGAAGCCAAATTAAAAAAGTGCGAGCTCTTCCACCGTTAGTCAGTGATAACTTAGAGGCCCTTGTTAATTTCGCCAACAAAATCTCCAACATGTCAACATTTTCAAAGAACGTGCGTGGAGAGCACCACAAGTCAAACCCGTCTCTGCTCAGCGAATTAGTATCCAAGTTACCAGTTAACCGCCAAATGCAGTGGGCAGAGAAGTCCATATTACTAGAACGTCCTGCTACAATCGCCGATTTTAGTGACTGGCTAACATTGTTACGTCGACTTGCCAATATTGTCCATGACACCCTTCCATCAACATCCAACGCTGCCAATCGTCGCCAGCCTGCACCAAGCACATCCCATGCCCGCAAGTATGCCTGTGTCACTATTAGTCGTAATTGTGTTATATGCCAAGGTGAGTGTATCAACATAAAAAATTGTCATCAGTTTTTACATACGTCAATAAGTGAGCGTTGGAACAAAATTAAACAAGCTTAAGTTTGTTTTGTTGCCTGAAAAAAGGACATCAACTAAAATATTGCAACAGTAAAAGAAAATGTGGCTTAAGCGAGTGTGGAAAGTTTCACCAGCATTTGTTACATACTGCAACAACGGAATCAGTGGCAATACCACGGCAACAATCACAATCTGAAATAGAAATTGCCATGCCGCTAACAGCACGGACCGTGTTTTGTTACAAATATTGCCCGTAACACTGTATGGTAAAAATAAAGCAGTAGTAACATACGCGTTCGTCGATGATGGTGCCAATGTGTCCATGCTGGACTGTAATATCGCTAGAGAACTCGAAATTCGAGGAGAACCTGATATCCTAGAGTTGCAGTGGCTTAACGAACACAGTGTTTCACAAAGAACTGAAAAGATCAATCTTACTGTAAGCGGAAGTGGTGAAAACGACAAAAAATTTACAATTTCCAATGTTTACATTTCTTCGGATTTGTCATTGCCAGTGCAGAGCTGCCACATTACCCAGTTAGAGAAATATCTTGATAGCAGTAAAATCGCCAATATACCTATGCAGGATTATTCGAATGTGCAGCCGAAACTAATTTTGAGTTTGAGTCATTCGTTTTTAACAGTGCCACTTGAGGCTCCCCGCATGCTGTCAGATTCTGGACCAATTGTTTCAGTTACTAGACTGGGAGCAATAATTTATGGCCCACTACCTGGTGAAAAGCCCATAGTTAAAAAGCGCAGTCTGCACGTTCGGCAATGTTTTGATGAATATAACAACGACTTAATTAAGGAGTTGCACAGTATGATGTGTTGTTATTTCGACATGGAAACTCTGGATACAAAGGTAAATACAAAGTCGTTAATGTCAAAGGAAGACGAGAGGGCACTAACAATATTGAAAGAGAAAACAAAGAAAATAGCTGGACGATATGAATGCCCACTACTATAGAAGGAAGAAGTTCCGCCAATATCAGACTCCTACCAAATGGCTCTGGACAGGCTGTACTCAGTTGAGCGAAAAATGGCGAAAGACTGTGAGTACTTTACACAATACTGTGAGAAAATTAAAGATTACTTGAGAAAGGGCTACGTCGGAAAACTGACTCCGATGCAAAGAGATAGAAGAAGCGATAGAATTTTCTATTTGCCGCATTTTGGTGTCAAGAATGCTAATAAAAAGGGAATCCGCCTCGTTTTCAACGCAGCAGCCGAAGTTCAAATTTGTTCTTTAAACAAAGCCCTTATGCCAGGTCCGGATCTAAATAATTCGTTGATTTTTATTATTTTCAAATTTAGGGAAGCTCCGATAGCTGTGTGTGGGGATATTCAGGAAATGTTACACTAAATTGCCATTGCGAAAGAAGATTGTGATAGCCAACGATTCCTGTGGAGAAATGGTGATATCAATCAGCCGGTAGATATATATAGAATGGAACGCATGATTTTTGGCGCCACCTGCTCACCCATAGTAGCTCAATACGTAAAGAACGTAAATGCAAATAAATTTTTAAAAGAGTCACTCAGAGCCGTCAAGGGAATAATCGACCGTCATTATGTCGACGATTATGTAGATTGTTTCCAATTAGAAGACGAAGCGTTGTTAAGGATGTTATTCGAATTCATAAAGCAGGTGCCTTCAATATCCGTAACATTATATCCAACTCTGGAAAACTCAGAAAAATCTTTGGCAACCCTGTTTCGGACACTGATAATAGTGGCAAGTTTCTCGACCAACATGAAATTGAAAGGGTGTTCGGAATGTATTGGCTGTCAAAACCAAATGTTTTTTGTTTTCAATTGAAGTTACACAAAGTCAACCAGCAAATATTATTATTTCAAAAAAAACCCACAAAACGGGAGATGTTGTGTTTAAATATGTTCATTTATGACCTATTTGGGTTTATTGGTGCTTTTATGGTGACATCAAAGTCTTAATGCAGCAAGTATGGAAAGCTGGTGTTAAATGGGACGAAGAATTGCCGGTCGAAATATATTCTCGCTGGAAGATATGGCTGAGAGAGCTAACGAAACTGCTAGAATTTTCAGAGCCTAGGTGTTATTTCAAAGATTTCTGCAACAAGCCAGTGGACCTTCATGTATTTGTAGATGCGAGCGAGAGACGATGGCTGCAGTAGCGTACTGACGAATAGAAAACGGAGATGATATCAAAGTGGCGTTCCTAATGGGAAAATCTAGTTGTGCTCCTACAAGGTATCATACGACACCAAAACTTGAACTACAATCGGCTGTAAGGGGTATTCGGATGAAGGATATGATATTAAAAAATCATACTAAACCCGTTAGTACCATATATTTCTGGTCAGATTCATACACCGTCATACAGTGGATACGTTCGGACCATCGCGTTTATAAACAGTACGTAGCGAATAGAGTGTCTGAGATACTGGAAAACAGCAACATCGGCGAGTGGAGGTGGTGTCCCGGAGCTGAGAATCCAGCGGATGAGGCCACAAGAGCAAAATTATCAGAATATCATGTGGGCGGACGGTGGCAGAATGGGCCTGAATTTTTGAAATGGGATAAAGCGAGGTGGCCGAAAGAGACGCTAATGGGTGGTAAGACTGACCACTCTGAATCAGAGCTCAGATCAAAATACAAAATTTTACTGACGCCCCAAGTAAGTGGTATTGTACCAAAATATAATCGTTTTTCTAAATATCGTAGGCTAAAACGTAGCATGGGATGGGTAAAACGGTATGTACAAAATTTGTTGCACAGAGTAAGAGGTGAAGCTGCCATTATGGGTGAACTTAGGGTTGAAGAAGAGCTTGATGCCGAATTATACATTTGCCGCTGTGTACAACAACAACAATATGCTGATGAGTTTTTAGATATAAAACAAAAGGGTTTGTGTCGCCCAATAGTGATATAAAAATGTTGAACCCCTTTATTGGTAAGGACGAACTGTTGCGTGTCTCTGGAAAAATTGAAAATGCGACCTGCCTGTCTATCGAAGCCAGACAGCCTATAAATTTTACCGAAAGATCATCCGTTTACAAAACTTTTGGTTGAACATTACCATGTAAAAATTTGTCATATCAACACGGCTACTACTATGAATGAAATTCGACAGCGTTTCTGGGTACCTTCACTTCGTCAACTCTTGAACCACATACAGTCCAGATGTCACGTCTGCAAAATCCGCCGCGCGAAGCCGCGCCAGCCACAGATGTCCGCCTTACCTGTAGAACGTGTAACACCATATGTACGAGCCTTTACCTACACAGGGCTTGATTATTTTGGTCCGTTGATCGTGAGAACTGTTGTCAGATATGGCGATATTTCGCCAAACATGGCGACAAAAATTTGTTTTTGGCGATGAAAATTTTTAAATGGCGATT
This sequence comes from Nowickia ferox, assembly GCA_936439885.1. NCBI lineage: Eukaryota > Metazoa > Arthropoda > Insecta > Diptera > Tachinidae > Nowickia > Nowickia ferox. The sequence goes on from OW387026.1 coordinate 47,251,938, forward strand.
GGCGATTTACTTGGCTATATTTGTAATCCTTGGCGATATTTTTGGCTATATTTTTACGATTTTAATAATATGAATAATGTTCAAAACATGAAATTTTTTAGATAAGGTTTTTTTATTCAATATAAAATATTTCATGCAAAAGATTATAAGATTATAAGCTCTTTATCTCAAAAAAAAAAATTTTCTTAAATTGAAGAAGTTTTAAACAAAATTATAGACCATAAAATCTCAGTTAGTGTTTATGAAACACAGTGGGGAAAACTTCCTTTTATAAACTGGAACCAACATTTTGATAAATTGGCGATATTTGGCGATATTCGACAAGTAATTTGGCGAGGAGGCTGAAAATAAATCTGACAACACTGACCGTGAGTATTCGTCGTAAAAAAGAAAAGAGATGGGTCGCGTTGTTTACGTGCCTGTCAGTCCGTGCCGTTCACTTGGAAATCGCCGCCGACCTGTCGAGTGATGCTTGCCTTTTCTGTATTCGAAATTTTATAAATAGAAGAGGCGTACCTGTAATGGTTCGTAGTGATAATGACACCAATTTCGTGGGCATTGCTAAGGAGCTAAAGGGCGTTAATAATTTCCTTGATAACAACTACATCACCGCATCTTTGACATTTGGTATAAAATGGGTATGCAATACGCCAGCTAACCCCAGTGAAGGTGGTGCTTGGGAACGCCTAGTTCAGTCAGTAAAGAAAGCGCTGCATATCATGTTAAAGGAGCAGGCACCCAAGGTAGAAACGATTCAGTCTCTCTTCATAGAGACGGAAAATATAGTGAACTCTAGACCGCTGACGCATCTACCAGTCACACCAGATGACTCCGAGCCCCTGACCCCGAATCATTTTTTATGGGATTGCCCCAACTCTACACAGACGCCTACGCCACAGGAGCCTCGTTTAATGTGCTTACGAAAGCAATGGCGAATAGCACAAAACCTGAAAAACGGATTTTGTCAGCAATGGATCAGAGAATATTTGCCTGAACTGACGCGCAGAACCAAATGGTGTGCTCCATCAAAGCCCATAGAAGTAGGATGCCTAGTACTGGTATGTGAGGCGGATCAACCGAGATCGCAATGGAAACGAGGGCGATGGTGTAGTCCGATCGGCGGAAGTTAGAACTAGCACAGGACTTTATCGAAGACCCGTATCGAAGCTGGCCATTTTAGATGTGGAAGTCAATGAGAGTGAATCCTCCCCCACTGGATCGGTTCACGGAGGTGGAGATGTGGGCGATGGCCACCCTAAAGTTGGTAACGCTAATTAAATGCAAATATCCCAAGCCTAGAGTAGAATCACTATATTGTTATTAATTACGTGTAATTTACGTTTGTATGTATATATTAGTATTTTTTTTGTCGTATAAATAGGCCCTCAGGGCAGACATATTTTCGTTTTGCTGTAACCACAATATAAAGAACAAACATCAAGTAAACAACAAAGTCCGCCGTTCTGTACAGTTTATTTATAACAGCAAGAGCAACATTATTCAACCATGTGAAGAGAAAGTGTTGGCTATTAAAAATTTTGAGCGACCAATGTCTGTCAAACAGATGCAAAAATTTTATCGGTATGGTAAATTATTACCATCGTTATATACCAAAGTTAGCATATAAAACGTCAATTCTACACGAGTTAATTAATAGTGCCATTAGAAATAAACATAAAAATATTGAATGGAGTGATGATGCAGTTAATATTTTTGATGACATTAAACAGAGTTTTGCTTCACGAGTTATGCTAAATCATTTTAACAAAGATGCTGTAGACGGTGTTTTACACCAGAGTTATGGATCCAAAACTGAACCTTTGGCATTATTCTCAACAAAAAACCTTACGCCTGCAGAAACTAAATACAGTTTTTTTGATCGTGAACTACTTGCTATTTATTTGAATATTAAACATTTTAAGTATCTTTTGCGAGGTTTTGTGGTTTATACAGATCATAAACTATTAATATTTGCAATGAATTCTAAAAAAAGTTTAAGACAGACGCGGCATTTGGAATATATTTCTCAGTTTACTACTGATATTCGGTACATAAAAGGTGAATCAAATGTTGTTGTTGATAGTCTTTCAAGGACTTTTGATATTGATGTAGTATCAGGTAGTGATTTGAATTTAAAAACTTTATATGAAGAACAACAAAGATTTGGAAATAAGGAATTTGACAATAGGAAATAGGTTTTTCAATTTGAGTTTAATTAAAAAAGTATCATTAATTGGTGTGAATTAACACATGATAATACTAGACCATATGTTCCCTGTAGCCTTAGAAAAGTAGTATTTAATAAATTACAGTGTATTTCTCATCCTGGGACTCGATCAACACTACGTTTAATAACAAAAAAATATTTTGTTATGGTCCAATATGAATAAAGAGATAAATGAATGGTCGAAAGAATGTTTAAAGTGTCAACAGTTTAAAATAAATAAACATACCAAATCTCCTGTTGTTATAATACCAATTCCGAAAGGTCGTTTTGAACACATACACATACAGGGGTGTTCTGTAACTCGCGCGTGTTCAAATCGCCTAATTTCTAGGAAAGAGCTCAGTTAAAATTGACTTATTGCAGCTTTTTAATTGGTTTTAATGTTTAAAATGTTTAAGTTATTGTATTCCAACTCTACTTCGAATGCACTAAATCGTCCGATCAGTATAACACTGTTTTGCGATTTTGGAAATCGCACGATTTTAAAACTCGCAGTTTACAGAACACCCCTGATAGATATTGTTGGGCCACTTCCTTCTTCGCATGATACAGGTATCTGTCAACGATAATAGATCGTTTTACACGTTGGCCAGAGGTTTATCCACTTAGGAATATTAACACAACAACAGTACACAGCAAAAAATAAATGAACGCGTTCAAAATGTAATAGTGTTTCATGATTTCTTGAGCATTTGTTTCTTCGAATGCATTCTGAATGCCATCGCAAATTGTAAATAATGCTATAGTTTTTGAACTCATTTAAAACGCATACGACAAACTGGGTAATATATTTAAATAAATATCCAGCAAAAAAGGCATGCAAAAACGGAATTAAATCATCACATTGATACATTTTCATAAAACAAGTTTTATCTCCAATAATTATCAAGAATACAACAGCTCAGTGGTAAAGAGTATGCCTTGACAGTCTGAACGGCACGGTTCGTATACTGGCTGCGACATTATTTTTTTTATGTTTTGTATTTACGTGAAAAAACGTCATCGAATCAGGGAACTTCATGGGTTCTAAGCACTCATTTAAATGATTAGCAGTTTTGTTAAATGTGAACCCATACTCGTCACTAACTATTTCTTTTGAATGTCTTTTTTTGCTGACTAGTAGATAAATTATTGCGGATCTATATTTTCAGATTTGGTGTACCACTAAAAATAACGACTGATCAGGGTAGACAATTTACATCACATATGTTTTCAGAACTTAAAAAGTGTTTAGGATGTCATCATATTACTACTTCAGCATACCATCCACAAGCTAATGGTATTATAGAGAAATTTCATAGACAAATTAAAGCTACATTAATGGCTAAATGTGATTCTTCAAGATGGTATGATGAACTCCCGATAGCATTACTAGGGCTAAGATCTATTTATATTTATCTGATGTTTTATTTAAGTTGAAAAATTGCTTTCAAATTGTTAGAAAAAAATGGTTCATCATAAGAGCTCTGAATCAGGTTTTTACGTTCCAAAAGATAATAAAGTTGCAAATTGGCATTTTTGCGTGTGATAAATAAAAGGTTATTACAACAGCCATATGAAGGCCAGTACAAGGTTATCGAGAGAGATAAAAAATGTTTTAAAATTGAGAAAGATGGAAATAAAGTGTCCGCCAGATAACTTTTTTTTTAAATGCTATAAAAAAACTACTGAATATTTTCTCAAATTTCTTTTTTTATTTGAAAGTACAATCCTTCCGGTTAATAATGAAAAATACTTTCATTCAAATGGCTGCCTCGGCCGGCCATGCAGTAGCCTACACGATCGGTCCAATTTTTAAACACATTATCGACTGTGTGCAGCTGTATTGCACCAATGTCTTCACGAATATTGTCCTTTAAAGCGTCAATTGTCTCTGGCTTGTCGGCGTAACGGCACCCACAAATAATAGTCCAACGGTGTCAAATCGCAGCTCCGAGGTGGCCAAACGAATCAGCTCTGCGGCTGATAATGCGATCTTCAAAAACAGGGCGCAAAACATCGAGTGTAGCTTCGGCTGTGTGTTACGTAGCGCCGTCCTGTTGAAACCAAATGTTGCCAATCCTCCTCTTCAATTTTTGTGAACAAAAATTCGTTCCACGTGGCCCGATAACGATCGCCATTGACTGTAACGGCCACTCCTTGCTCATTGGCCCAATTATGCCTCTGGACCAAAATCCGCAAAAAACAGTGACTCGTTTTGGGTGCGTCGGCTTTTCAATGTATGCGTGCGGGTTTTCTGCGCCCCAAATGCGACAATTTTACTTGTTTACATACCCGCCAAGATCAAAATGAACTTCATCTGAAAAGATGATTTTTTTTTGGCAAAATCGGCATCTTCTGTAAGTCGATCGCAGGCAACATTTCCCAGCGTTGTTTAAGCGTATACACAACCATATTCGTTCAGCGGAAGGATAAAACTAATTATCTGTCAAATCAGACATAAGCTAAGTGTTACCATTCACGAAATAAGCACTAGTTAAAAAAACATTAGATGGCGGACCCGTTATTATAATTAGAGAAAGAATTTTCATGTAAATACATGTTTTCTATCATTGGTCGTAGTTCAACGTAAATAAAATATCTTTGCGAATCAACCAATTTGTGACAAAATGGTATCGATTTGTTAGTATATATTTTTGCATATTTTAAAATAAATACATATTTTTGCATATTTCATTATAAATGTATATTTTTAATAAATTTTTTAAATTTGTTCATGCTATAAAACAAATTTTCGTGTTTTTGGATTAGTTGCAAAGTATTTTTGCAATTTTCACGATTGTGTAAGAAGAAAAAAGAGGAAAAAATAAAAACAATTTCACTGAGATTCATTTGAAAAGTGCAATACAAAAAAAAATACAAAAGCATGTTAAACCCAAAAATTTTTTTAATTTTTTTGAGCGCTCTTTAGCGGTTCCGTATTAATTTCATGTGGACTATTTTTATATTAACAAAGTTAAAGAAATTTTTAATTAACTAATGAAGATTTTTAAAAACAAATTTTTTTCTTGGATAGATAACATCTTAAGCTTTTATCCAGTTTTAGTTTCATTAAAATCAGTACAGGGGTTGTGGAGAAATTTAAGGTTAAAGTTGAACTTTCAAAATTTTTTTAATTTGCTTAGAAATGCGCGCTTTTTATTTTTTATTTTTGTTGAAAAAAGGCCTTATAATGAAACTTAAATAATTTTTATAAAAACAATAAAATAAGTTTTTGAAAATTTAATACATAAGCCTAGTTTTTTCAGTCATAAATAGCTTATAGACTCTTGGTTATATGAATATATATATTTATAAGTATGTAAGACATGTGCAGACATAAATAACTGAACCGTTTCTACTAGATCAATATCTGCAAGACTCTGAATTAAAAAAATTAACTTAAACACTACTTATTGGAATCATAAAACTAGTTTAAAATAACTAAGTTTCACTTAAAGCACAAATTACCTGTTAATATTTAAAATATACATATAATCAGGTATCATAAAGCCCTTACGGTAAGTATTATATAATAAGGGATTTTTCCCAAAATCTGGCTATTAGATTTTTTTATGAGGGACTTATGAGAAATTTTAACCATAATTCAAAACTAAATATTAGTACCTGAAGAAATGTTAATCTATGGATATATCACAGATATTTATATTGTGACCTCTTTTTATACAATGCACAAAACACATTAGAAACACGTTATTTTAATATCATTCATTAAATATTAATATTTTTATACTTTGTTTCACTCAAAATATTGCTTGGAAATATTCAGTTCTGTATTACTTCTGTCGTGTAGCAGTCCCTTAGCTTCGGCTTCCACTTTCGTTAGTTGTTTGTGTGATCGCAATTGGCAAAGTAAATTATCTTTAATGTTTTCACATCCGATTTCTTCATTTATATTTTTCAGTTTTCGCCTCTTATATCTATCGCTACACTTATCTAGCGATTTTTGTGGTCTTCCTCCACTGTTTTTACCTGTAGTTTCAGAAGTTATCTGGATAGTAAGTTTACCTTGTAACTATTTTGCAAAGCACATATTGAATTTACTTTTACTCCAATCAGCTTCCTTGTAGCGTTTCTTCAAATTTTTGACAAAAGCAGATAAATTTTTTTGTAAGTCCAATTCTGTTTCACTGCTGCAATAATTTAAGTTTAATTTTGTATGAAAGTATCGTGTTTCCTAAAACGCTATAAAGTAAAACTTGCACAAATTTATCAATCTTTTAGAATCAAATATTTGTATGAAACTTATTTTTAATTCTAAATTATTGTCCTTATATACTATACTCAATATAAAATTTTTAAAGCTAATCTAGGTTACCTACTTAAATTCTCAATTTTCAAATGAAATTAAGTCCTCCGCTCGCTCCCTCTCGCTCCTTCTTTATTTTCTTTCAGGTAAGCCTTCGAAATTAACATGAGATTACAGCTATATCTTCGCAGCAACCTGTCTACCTAACCTAATATTCACAAATCAATTAACTATACAAAATTACAGGAAAACCATCAACATAATACGTTTTGCTACCTACTATTTGAACTTATGATTGTTTATTTGGAGTGTGCCGTATTCGGTTTTAAATATAAATCTCTATTGTTTTTAATTCAAAGTTATGTATATAATAATAAGTTTGCTATTGTTATTTTTATTTTGTTCAGGTAGAATGGCATTTACATGATTTCTAAGGTAGATTTCCTAGCAATTTGGGTACAAATTTTTGTTAATAATTTTTGAGTATTTTCATTAAAATAAAAAAAAGTGTTCCACAGGCGGGTCGTGGCGGGTGCAAAAGTATATATACGCTTAAAGAATACACTTTCGTCTTTCTCTGGAAGGTTACAGTTTTTTAATCCCTTTTGATCATCAAAAGTTGTATTCTACTAAACTTCAAGTTTTAAGAAAATATGGGGGATTAAAATTTCTTACATCGCACTCTAACTACAAATAATAGAGGGTGTGCACATATGTATCATTTCTTAAAAAGAACAGCTTACCCAACACAACAAAAAAGACCGCAGCACTTTATCGATAATAGTTTTCGAGGAATTGTAATTTATTTCAGATAAAATATGAGAAATTTTTGTTTTTTTTTTCAAATTAATACAAATTTGTTGTTTTTGGCAGCATGCCACGCCCACAAATAAGAATATTTTGACCAAATTTTTTGGCTACCTTAGTTTTGATATGTTTCCTTTCTAATGGAGTAAAAATTTTTAGAATCTGTGTCAAGAAAAAATATAGGTTTTGGCCGATGAAAATTGATTTTGAGCCACCGTGCGTCGGTTGGTTATTGGTTTGTGGCACAGTATATTTAAAATACATTACGACTGCAGCAAACCAATAACCAACCGACGATTTGTGTACCCAGAGAATGGCTTTCGTGTTGACACTATAGCCCAATTAGATGGTTTTGATTCTTTAACAGCTCAAGTTGAATTAATTGAAGATGCGGTAAAAAAAAGTTGTGCTCTGAAAGACAGAATAAGTGAAGAAATTAAAAATAAATTAGATAAAGTTATACAAAAAATTATAGACTTAAAAAATGCAACAAATTGCATCAATATTTTATAGTTCAAACAGCTCTAATTTAGAAACTGAATACTCCACAAACGAACTAGCAGCATTTAAATATGCACCAATAACTTTTGCTGACGTAGAATGTTAATTTTTCCAATAAAAATATTTTTTTCGTCAAAAATTTACCTTTGACAGTTTACAAAAACACTTATTCATTTACGTAAATAAAAGTTCTTCTTAACTTTATTTTGTATTCCATAAGAAAGCAATGAAGCTGATTTTTTTAAGTTTTTAATGTTATTAAATGTTGAAAAAAGAGTTAATAAATGCATATTTTGTTAATTTTTAATAAATATTGTTACATTTTTAATGTATATTTTATGTACATAATACGCGATTTTAAATGCATGAAAATCCTTTCCCTAATTATAACTGTCCCTATTGATCGTCTTAAGCCCGCTATTACAGAAAATGTTAGTAGTAAATATCTAAGCACTTGCAACAACAATTCATCATATAAAAATAGATGTGTAACTTTTAATTTATTCGATGTTAATATTTTTCGAAGGGGGAGTAATGTGGATACTATCTAATTAAACACTTTATAAATTGATGTATGGGAATGTATAGAATTATACATTGGGAAAAGTATTATATATGAAATCATATATGGACTAATATATGAAATATATTATAATTAGGGAAAGGATTTTCATGCATTTAAAATCACGTTTTATGTACATAAAATATACATTAAAAATATAAAAATATGTATTAAAAACTAATAAAATATGCATTTATCAACTCTTTTTTTTAAATTTAATAACATAAAAAACCAAAAAAAAATCAGCTTCATTGGTTTCTCAACAAACATATTTCCAAATCATATGGAATATAAAATAAAGTTAAGAAGAACTTTAATTTACCTAAATGAATAAGTGTTTTTGTAAATTGTGAAAGGTAAATCTTTGACTATTTTTTCTGAAAAAATTTTTTATTGTAAAAATGAACATTTGACGTCAGCAAAAGTTATTGGTGCATATTTAAATGCTGCTAGCTCGTTTCTATTATATTAAGTTTCTAAATTTTAGCTGTTTGAACTATAAAATATTGATGCAATTTGTTGCATTTTTTAAGTCCATAATTTTTTTGTATAACTTTATCTAATTTATTTTTAATTTCTTCACTTATTCTGTCTTTCAGAGCACATATATTTTTACCGTATTTTCAATTAATTCAATTTGAGCTGTTAAAGAATCAAAACCATCTAATTGGGTTATAGTGTCAACACGAAAGCCATTCTCTGGGTGCACAAGTATCAATTCAGTGCTTAAGTTTTTTTTTAATTTCTTTAACTTTGTTAATATAAATATAGTATTCGATAGCATTCAACCACGTTGCCCATATAGTTACTCTAGGCTGTAGGGGAATTTGTATCCCTGAATATCTTTCTTTAAAGGCTGTAACACGCAAAAGAGTTTTTAAAAACACTTTATATCCACATGAAATTAACACGGAACCGGAAGAAAATGTACCACCGTTAACAATATTAAAGTGTAAAACAGAATAAATACACGAAATTATGAGAATAATAAAAATTGTCATTTATTTTTTATTCAATTGGAAATATGTCTATTGGTCCTAAACTTTTCTGCGCAAAGAAAAGCGATTATGATACCGTGATTAAAGCGTTAGAAAAAAACGTGATTATGAATAATTTACATATGCTCCCAAAAATGATAAACCATTTAAAGCTGCTCTTTTAGGACTCGATAAATGCGACCAAACAAAAATAAAAAGTATCCTTATATCTAAAGGTTTAAAGTGTATTTATGTTAAAATAGTTACCAGAAACAAAGCAAACAGAGGTGAGCTGGTCATATTCATCGTATACTTTGAAAGAAAGTCCATTACTCTGAAAGAATTGAGACAAAACTACCAGTCAATTAGCTACATTAAGGTGAGATGGGAATATCAGAAACCTAGGAAATCGAAAGTGACTCAATGCTACAACTGCCAGATGTTCGGACATGGGTCTAGCAGATGTAATGTCAAAACATACTGCGCAAACTGTGCTGGTAACCATAAAACCTCAAGAGTGCAACTGAAATGTTATTAAATCCATTAATTGTCAGGGTTCTCATAAAGCTATGTATCCCGATTGTCCAAATAGGGCCACTTACATTGAAGTCAAGCAAAGAATCCAAAATAAAAAAAATTCTATACCTATTAAAAATTACTTAAACAATAGTAGTACAAATTACACTGCACATTTTCCAAACTCTTTAAACCAGAAATCAATGCCATCTGCAAATACCTGGGGAAACTTGCACCATTCAAGCCCAAATAATAATGATAACCTCTTCCCACCCGAAGAACTAAAAACTTTAACTGTCGAGATCATAACAAATCTGAGCAAATGTAAGTCGCGAACTGATCAATTTGACGTCATAACAAACCTTGCATTCAAGTTTCTTTCACGATGAATAATAGTGTATTAAAAATGGCATTGTGGAATGCCCGTGGTGTTCGATTAAAAAAAGAAGAAAGAACTCTTTCAGTTTATAAACATCAACAAAATTGATATATGCCTTCTATGTGAAACGAGGTTAAATGATAAAATATATATAAGCCTAAAAATTACAAGTGCTACAGATACGATCGTCAACAAAGTAGAGGAGGTGGTGTGGCTGTGCTTATTCGCAAAGATATTGAACATGAATTACTTCCCCTAAAAAACACAAAGATTATTGAATATATTGGTGTTAAAATTAAAATTGGGAATAGCTCTTTACATCTCTACGGCTGTTATTTCCCAGCAGGAGCAAGTGCAAACTTAAATCGAAAACAGAAATTTATTTCAGATCTCCGCATGTTGCCAAATCCAAAAAACAATTTAATTTTGGCTGGTGATTTTAATTGTAGATACCGCTTCTGAGGATGCCAGAGAAATAACAGCTGGGGCAATATTCTCTATGAGAGACTTCAACCAAATCTTTTGTAGACATATTTTTAACAAACAACCAAATGATAATATCATCAATTAAAGCTTTAAATGACTTAAGCTCAGATCATCTCCCTGTCAAGGAAAGATAAATATAAATTACAACCAAGCTGAAAGCAAAACATACAATTTTAGTAAAGCAAAGTGGTCTAAGTATGCTCAATTCATAAACAGATATATTACTATACAACAGAATTATACTGAAATAACTGATGAATCACCAATTGGTGAGATGATTTCTTCCCTTATCAGCACAATCAAAGCGGCAATAGAACTCAGTGTTCCCAAAAGCAAGCAAAACTATTATAAAAAACAGCTCACATAAAAATATCACGTAAAAATATTAATACAATTTCGAAATATATATAGAAGAAATTGGATAAGATATAGAGATAGAAATGATCCAGGCAATGATTCGATTGAATAAATCTATCACAAATGAAATTGTTAAACATAATAACATCTCGTGGAACAATTCCCTACGTTCATTGGACAAATGCTCACCGCCTTTTTGGAACTTAACTAAAAAAATGAAAAGAAAACACAAAAATATTCCCATATTAAATTGCAACAGCGCAAATTTTAGCACACTTGAAGAAAAATGTAATTTATTGGCAGACAATTTTGACTATAATAACAATATCTCAAATCATCTTAGTGACGACTCTACTGTACACGAAGTTAATAGTGTCGTAAATAGTTTCAACGATAATGAAATAAACACAATTAACCCAGATTATTACATTTCCGTTCCGTATACGCTGTCTTATTAAAAATTTAAAGAACAAGAAATCACCAGGCGTAGATGAGATTGATAATATATGTTTAAAAAATCTACCAAAAAGACCATTAAACCACTTAACAAATATATTCAATTCTTGTCTTAAACTCTGTTATTTCCCAATAAATGGAAAATATCAAAAACTATAGCTATACTAAAACCAAAAAAACCTGCCAAATCTCCACAATCATATCGTCCTATTAGTCTATTGCCATCAATTAGTAAAATTTGTAGAAAGCCATTAAAGAAAAAATACTTAGTTACGTTGAATCAAACGAAATTCTTCCACCTTATCAGTATGGTATCAGAACACAGCACAACACAACCCACCCACTCCTTAAAATCAGGAAACTAGTCAAAAATCATTTCGAAGAAGGAAAATCAACGGGAATGGTTCTACTAATAAAATTTAATTTCTAATAAAATTTAATTTTCCTGCTAAAATCAAAAATGTTTTGGGTTGAAGTCTACTAATGAGTTCCAAAAAGCGGGAACGAAATGCATATAGACAATCGCTTAACCATAAAAACAAGCAAAATTTTCAAATTATTAAAATCATTCAAAGTTTTCTCAATGAAAGATCGTTCAACATTTTCATTGGACAAACTAAGTCGCGTGAAGTTAAAATAACGGCAGAATGTCCACAAGGTGCTTGTCTTTCTCCAATTTTATACAACATTTACATCGCTGATCTCCCATCACTTCCTTTTTTTGTATTCTAATAATATAATAAATAATTTGGAGTCTGCCTTAGTCGACCTTGACAAATATTTTATGAAATGGAAAAAAATTATAAATCCCGAAAAAACAAAAGCTATTTTTTCACAAGGAAGCGTAAATCCTGCTATCAGCTGGCAAGAAAGTGTTAAGTTTTTAGGCGTTATTCTTGATCAAAAATTAAATTATAAAAATCATATTTCATATATTGTCAACAAAATTAACAAAACTACACAAATTATATACTCCTTCGTAAACAGAAAACAAAAAAATATTAATCCAATCTAGCAACTTGTCATAAGAAAAAGCTGCAAGTGGCTCAGAACAATCTTTTAAAAATGATATTTAAGCTCCCTTGGCATCATTCAACGCAAAGACTACATACTCCTGCTGAATTTCCTTCTGTTAACACAAAAATAAATATTCTGAACGAAAACTACTTGAGAAAATGTCAAAATTCTCAATATAATCATATAAATGAACTTTCCTTTTCATAAATGTTTTATACCTTAGCTTTAGTTTTTCTTTTTATATAAACCCAAAAAAACGATTCAAAAAGGTTTTTGATTTCTATTTTTTCCTTCAAACTAGATATATATTAATTTAAGTTATTTTAAAACTATCATAATTAAATCAAAATGTTGAAGTAGAAAAGGATAATATATTTCTAACCTCTTTAAACAAATAAGCCAAATGTAAACACAATTAATATTATTGAAATACAAGTAAATAAATTATAATATATGAGCTCATATATGAAAATTTAATTATGAAGCTGCTAAAAAAGCTAATTATGGAGCTAAAAAAATATGTATGGAGCATATAAGTTAACGTAATTATTAACTTGTTGAAATTTTTTTTTTTTAATTTTTTTTTTTTGAGACATTTTGATTCAATAACAACAGTTAAATAAGGCAAAAAATTTACATGCAATTGACTCTCAATGTGGTCTCTTCTTATTGATCTTTTCGTAATATGTTGTCAAGTGAACTAACAGTTCAGGTACAACATATCAGAAAAAATTAATATTAAATTTACTCTCTTCTTTTACCTTTTTCGTTTTTGTGCTAGATAACAGTTCAATAAAATCATAAAATAAATTAATATTAAATTTACTCTTTATGTTTTCTGCGATTTGGTATTTTTGGTACATGCTTTATCATTCTTAAAAAATAAAAAGCCAGTCATTAATAATTGTGCCTTTAATGAGGAACCTTAATACAAATTAAAAAGTTTAAGAAAATATTGAAATTTAAAAGCATTAAAATTATAAAACAAAAAGTTTAAGAAAATATTGAAATTTAAAAGCATTAAAATTATAAAACAAAAAGTTTAAGAAAATATGGAAATTTAAAAGCATTAAAATTATAAAACCAAAGGTTTAAGAACATACTGAAAATTAAAACCATTAAAATTATAAAACAAAAGTTTAAGAACATATTGGAAACTAAAAGCATTCAAATTAAATATTTAATTAACAAGTTCTACATAGTAGAAAATAATATTTAATAAACAGAAAACATAAATTCATGAAAATTTAATTAATGACTATTTATCAGAAAGCAATTTAATATTCGAATTCTACATGGTAGAAATAAATAATTAATTAACAAATTGTACATAGTAGAAAATAATAAACATAATAGTATTATATTATAAAAGAAATGTTGAACTCTGAACTGAAACTGAATTTTACTAGGAAATATTAAAAAGAAAAAAGAAACCCTATTAAAATTAAAAAGAACCAACAAACATAATAAAATGTAATAAAATTAAAGACGTTTATGTAAAACTTATTTTTCAACTTTAATATTCTGGAAATAAATCTCTTAAAAACAAATTCTTGAGAACGACCATACCAGTTATTACCAGAGGAAAAAATTAATTTATATGATATTCCATATATGGCTCTGATCCGAAAAATGATGGTTTATGGACATATATGATAATATATATTCATACATTTTCATACATGTATGAGTAAATATTCCCTATAAAAAAGAACACTGCTGTTCAATAAATTAAATTACTAAAATAATTTTTTTGTAAGCTTTTGTACAGAAGGCACAACCCTTTAATGAAACATTTGCTCGAACAAAATAATTCAAAACGAACTAAAAGGCATTACATTCGACATTTTAAAAGAAAGGGTGAATCGATTATTAACAAAACACAAAATCAAAGTTTATGTTACTGAAAAAAATTATATTGAAAACTAGTGTTAGCATAAAAACTGAGTATTTTTTCTTTTATAATTGCACAAGTTTTTAATCTGGTTTCTTAAATTAAATTTTATGTACGAATACCAGTTGTTTTTTCTAAATAATCGATACAACTTTTCGCTTGATTCGTTTTCAATTATTTGTCAAAACAAATGTTTCATTAAATACAACCTCCCTGTACAAAATCTTACCAAAATGAAATTTTAGTAATTTAATTTATTTACATCAGTACGCTTCCAATATTTGAATGAAGGGAGTATGAATATGAACTCTGCATACTGTATAGGAAATATTTACACTTACATGTATGAAAATATATTTTCATATATTTCCATATACCCTCATTTTTCGGATCCGAACCATATGTGGGATATCATATATGCTCCACACATATTTTTTGGTCCATATATTTTTAATATATGAATGTATATAAATGTATATGAGTATGTCTGAATTCATGTATGAAAATGTATGGGATTATACAGGCAAAAAGTATTATATATGAATTGATATATGGACTAATATATAAAATGTATTATAATATATGAGCTCATATATGGAAATTTAATTATGAAGCTCTTCATACATAAATCCATATATAGAAAATGTATGCATACATGATATCTCACATAAGATCGTATTTGCAATCAAAAAAGCTTGCATTTTATTTACTCGATCTTTTTCTCTCTTTTTTTATCACTGGTGTATCTATCTATTAGAAAATACATACGGAATGCAAAGCTTATATGCGTACAGAGTCAATGTTTAAAAAAGTAAACACATTCTTGTACGATTTTATACATTGTGTCCCTATTTAATAAATCAAATAATCAAAAGGATAATTCAGTCATTAATTTTCTAAAAAATAACCGAATACTCTAGATATTTCTAAGAAACAAAGTTTATATTACTGCAAAAAATTATATTGAAAACTAGTGTTAGTATAGCACAACGGGACCTCTAAGGACCCAAGTGGGCTGGTTTACTATAAATCGGCAGCCTGTTATAACCTAGTGTTAGTATAAAAACGGATTATTTTTTCTTTTATAATTAATTGCATTATTTATTTATTTCAGTCTATGGACAGAAGGTCCTTTCAGACAACGATATAAAGGTAACATTTTTAATAACTTAGAATAAATAACTTATATAAATAGTAAAAGATCAACAAAAAATAAAGAAGGCTAATTAATTTCTTAATGAATGTATATATAAACAAAGTTATGAAATTAAAGCAAAATTTCAAATAACAATATTATTTTATTAAACTTAAAAGAACAAGTTTAAAATCATTTTACGCAGTGCTGAACTCTATATAAGACTTTGATTCTCTTTGAAATTTTAAGTTAATTTCATTGAGAAACGCGAAAGCACGTGTTAGTGTGCCATTACGAGCATAATTAGTTCGATGAAAAGGAACATCAAACAGCTTAGTTAATCTGAAATTTCTAGGAGGTATAAAAAATGGTACAGCATGAAGCAAGTCATGACAGTCAATGTAACCATTGATAATAACGTAAACCAGAAGGGCGGATTGGAGTTTTCTACGTCCTTCTAGAGTGCGTAGGCCAATAAAAAGGCACTTAGATTCATAAGGAACAGAAATTAAATATTGTAATGAGCGTGTAACAAATTTAAGAAAGATGCGTTGAAGTCTCTCGATACGAGAGATAAGATTTGAGACATGAGGATTCCATATAACGGCAGCATATTCCAACTTTGATCTAACAAAGGACGTATAAATGTATTTAAGTGTGTACGGATTAACAAACTCAGAGCAGTTTCTCTTCAGAAAACCAAGCATTTTATACGCTTTAGGAAGTATATACTCAACATGGGCTATAAACGACATTGAACTATCAAAAACAACACCTAAATCAAGTTTAGAATTCGATGTTTTCAAACTAATGCCATTAATATTAAATATCAGTACAATGGGATTCATGGATCTATTTGGCACCAATTGCTTAAATTATTAAGCACATTTTGCATAGTGCGAATATCACTCAATGCATCAGATTTCACGAAGAATTTTAAATCATCGGCATATAACAGATATTTTGATTTAATAAAGCAGCCACCAATATCATTAATATATAAATTAAACAATAACGGGCCAAGAATGCTCCCTTGGGGCACTCCAGATGTTTGACAATAGAGCGCGGATTGAAAACCTTCAATATATACTGAGCAAACTCTATTAGATAAGTATGACTTAAACCATAACAAAAAATTGGAATGGAATCCCATTAAACTCAATTTCGACAACAGAATGGAATGAGATATTTTATCAAACTCTTTGGAAAAGTCTGTGTAAATAACTTCTACCTGGCTACCATGCTCGAGAGCATCTAGACAATATTCACTGAAGAGCGTAAGATTAGTAAAAGTTGATCGGCCGGAATAAAAGCCGTGCTGATACGGAAAAATCCAAGGTTTAATTTGGAAAAATAATTTTTAATGCACAATATGCTCAAAAATTTTAGAAACGCAAGAAAGCTTAGAGATAGGCCTGTAACATTTTACATCATTTCTGATGCCATCTTTAAAAACTGGAGTGCCTATGGCAGACTTCCACCTACTTATAAATTCCCCTTCTTTCAGAGACAAATTAAAAATAAACGTTAGAGCCTGTATTAAGGAGGTACCCGATTTCTTTAGCAGATAAGTACAGAGACCATCACAATCAGATTTTAATGAATTTTTTACCTGAGTAATAGCGTCAGATACATCAGTCTCAGACAAAACTAGGCAGCCAATATTTAATTTGCTAAATCCTCCCGAAGTAGAAACATTATAATTGAACGGTTCAAAATTTGAACTAAAAAATGATGCAAACATATTTACCGCCTCCTCACAAGAATTAGAATGTCTGACGATTTTTTTTTAGATTTGACAAAAGTCCAAAACGCTTTGGGGTTACGTATAATTTATTGTTCTTTCGACAAGAGAAACTGCTTATACAGAAATTTATTTAAAAAGTTAAATTCTCTGCTGTAATGAACAAATTTAGCTTGAGATTCAGAATCACCCATTTCCAAGAACTTTTTATGGAATTTGTTACGCAAGTTTTTTAGCTTTTTTAAGCCATTGGTGTACCAAGGTAGCTTATATGGTTTATTGCATTTGGTTGGAATATTATCTGAACAAATTTTTAAGACATTTTTTATAAAAAGTTCATAGCACTCATGGGTTTTTAATCCAGCAAAAATATTTATCCAATTAATGGAGTCAAACCTAGCGTTCAGCAAATTAAAATTACAAGCATTAAAGTTAAAGTCATTAACCGTGGAGCGTATAGAATTGTTAAAAAACGTTAAATTAGCTATTTCTAATACCAAAGCTTGGTGATGAACATTAGGCGGAGAAATCCACAGTAGAGGACTGAAGACCTCATATTTAAGAAAATCAGGTACAAATATAAGGTCCAAAAAACGATTTAATCTATTAGCACAATTATTTACTTGACACAAGTTAAGCGCCAATATACTATCAATTAAGTTAATTTCATGACTATGATTTACATTACTGGGCATTAGAAAAGCACTGTCAGACACTTTTGACCAAAGAATATTTTTTAAATTAAAATCGCCTAAAATACAAATATTACCATCTACTGTGAAATTCTCACCAAAAGATATGCGCATCATAAAGCTCATCAGTGCTATTGGGTGGTATATAAGATACACATAATAAAAATGAAGAATTTAAATCAGAAATAGAGACAATTAATTGATCAAGAAAACCATTTTGGTAATCAATATTACATAAAGATGACTTAATTGAAGTTTTACGGCAATTAATACTCCTCCACCCAACGATAAGCCAGTAGAGATAGCATTCCTATCTTTACGGAAAACATTATAGAGTTTGGTATCGAAAAATTCAGCATCGTAGAAATCTGAGTTGAGCCAAGTTTCAACCAATACAAAAACATCATATTCATTTTGTGATGAAAAATCAAATGTAGTCTTGGATTTGGTTCGCATTCCGGACAGATTTTGATAATAGATTTTAAAATGAGTATCGCTATTAATTATATTGGATTTGCATGTGGCGACTGATTTCGAAAATTTAGGAAAGGTCGCACTTTAATATCAGCTGGCCAGATTGCAGAATTTAAAATTTCCTTGTAAAGATTATTGGAAATACCAATTTTAAAATTCACACGTCTTATTTGATTTAAATCAACTCTCTTTTTTACAAGCTTATAGCAGGCCATATCAGATTTACTAATCTTAGCTGTTTTCTCAACATAATTTAATATTTGATCGGTAGTGACAGTTGGCTTAAATGAAGAAATATGAATCCATTTCTTCTGTGGTATTACATCCAACTCATTAGACGAATTAGCGCCATAAATAGTAGAGCCCTTCTTGTTAAAGCGATTCTGCTCTGTAACATTTAGATTGGTATGTTTACTAACATTATTGGCATTTGAGACAGATGGTAAAGAAGAGACAGATAACACAGACTGCTTAAGTAATTTATTACAAGGTTGTTTTTGTAATTGTATTTTTGGTGACTCAGTTACTGCATTAATATTTTGCTCATTATTAATGATAGAATTCAGGGAAGACGGGAGATTGGTTTCAAAACAATTTGTTGTTATCGGTGCATTTAACATGGCAAATGAAATATCCTCTTTCTCAGCAGTAACAGTATCAACATCACTCAAAACTACAGTACTGTGAGATAATGCATTGCTATTAAGTTGTTGTTGATTAATTATAACATTTCCATTATTGTTGTTGTTTGAGAACTTGGCAAAATTATCACTCAATAGTTGAAAATTATTTTTTATAGTTGTACTTATGGTTTCTTTAAGCGCGCTCATCATGTTAATGTTGTTAGCTTCAACTGTATCAGACAAAGTTTTATTAAAAGTTTCAAATTTATTTAGAGTACCATGTAAATTTTTTAATTCTGCCATATTTCGCTCACACGATTTTTGAACCACATCAATTTGTTTTAGTCTTTCATCATATCTCTTTTCTATCGCCTCAAGCAATTTCATTATTTCCTTTTCATTTTGTGCTAATGATGATTTAAATTCATTTTTATAGTCAGCTAAGTGTTGTTTGTTTTTGTTTACACCATCTTGAATATCACTTAGGACCAAATCAACATTGTGAATATATTGTAAACAATCATCACATATAAATCGAATAAAATTCTTTGCCTCCAGAACACCAGTGGAATATTGATTCAGATAAGAACACTTCATAGTGGAGTGATAAACCTTTCCACAGACACCACTACATCCAGATTCACCTCGAATAGAGCCCTTGCATTTAAAGCACTTAGACATAATATTTTATTAAATAAGCTAGTTGATAAAGTAAAATAGCGTCCGTTCACTGCAACTGATTGATACTTTACATGAGTTTTTACTCTGGTTTCTTAAATTAAATTTTGTGTACGAATATCAGTTGTGTTTTCTAAATAATCGATACACCTTTTCGCTTGATTCGTTTTTAATTATTTTTCCAAACAAATGTTTCATTAAATACAACCTCACTGTTCAAGATCTTAAAAAAACAGTAATTTTAAAAATTTAATTTATTGCACAGCAGTGCGCTGTTTTGAATCAAGGGAGTATGAATATGAACTTTGCATACTTTATAGGAAATATTTACACATACACACATGTATGAAAATTTATGAATATATATTATCATATATACCCTCATTTTTCGGATCCGAACCATATATGGGACATCATATATGTATGATCCATATAATTTTAATATATGAATGTATATAAATGTATATGAATATGTATGAATTCATGTGTGGAAATGTATGGGATTATACATGGCAAAACTATTATATATGAATTGATATATGGAAGAATATATAAAATGTATTGTATATGGAAATATAATTATGATGCTCTTCATATTTGGATCCACATATAGAAATAAGATGTAATATTTTGAGCCATATAAAAATTTATGCATACATGATATCTCACATAAGATCGTATTTACAATAAATAAAAAAGCTTGCATTTTATTTACCTGATCTTTTACTTTTTTTATCACTGTTGAATTGAAAATCTATTAAAAAATACATACGGTATACAAAGTTTAGATGCCTAGAGTCTCAACGTTTAAAAAATAATAACTCTTGTAGCATAAAAAACCATTCTTGTACGATTTTATACATTGTGGCCCTATTTAATGATGAATAAAATATCTTTTAGTTCGTTTTTAATTATATGTCAAAAAATATTTCATTATTTATTTATTTATTTGTTCCTTTAATCTTACGAATAAATTCTAAGACTAAACTTAAAGTATATAAGCACTAGCTATCGGCTTTAAAAAGTTTAAATACGAAGTCGGTTTTGTTTAATAAAATTGTATATTGTATTTATGTTGTTGATGGTTGGATCGCCAAGAAGACTGGAGTATGGAGTACAAGCAGGGTTTTTACGTCTGAAGTTTTGAGTTGTCGGACATTCATCCAGAATATGTTTAATAGTGAGGTTAATGTTACATACAGGGTGGGCCAAAAATTACCTTGCGGTTTAAAAGTTTAATAACTTTTTCGTTTATTAATTTTTTTTTTATTTTTTTCTCAGATTATATAATATATAAAATGGAAAATTTTTTACACTAAGTATGAAAAATAATGTCTCTTAAATTACCACTTTCATTGCATTTTCCATAATATCTTCCAAAATTTCTGCAACAGTGTTTGCCTTGAGTTCAAGGATTGTCTCTGTCTTGTTCACATACACTCGCTACTTCAAATAACTCCAAAGAAAATAGTCGGGTGCTGTCAAAACTGGCGATCGTGCTGGGCCAAATTATTTCCGAATTTCTGGAAATTATTCGCTCTCCAAAAATTTGACTTAAAAGTGCCATTGTGTCTCGGGCAGTGCGGGCAGTGGCTCCGTCCTGCTGAAACCACATACCAGGTATGTTTTCAAGAGCAAGACGTAAAAAATTTTCATAAACCGATACCGCTCTCCATTTACGGTTACAGCACTTCCATCTTCATTCTCGAAGAAGTAAGGCCCAATGATATTTTCAGATGTGATCCCACACCATATTGTACACCTAATGGGGTGCAATTGGCGTTTATGAATGGCTCTTGGATTTTCAGAACCCCAGAACCTACAGTTCTGCTTATTAACAAAGCCATTCAAATGAAAATGAGCTTCATCACTCATAATCATAATCACCCATCAGTGCGAAGCTGAAAACGGTGGACATTTAAGAGACATTATTTTTCATACTTAGAGTAAAAAAAATTTTCCATTTTGTATATTATATAATCTGAGAAAAAAAATTTAAAAAAATTAATAAACGAAAAAGTTATTAAACTTTTAAACCCCATGGTAACTTTTGGCCCACCCTGTATATTGCAAATTGGGTTAGATGTTTTCTGCATAAGGTGTTCGTGGGAGAAGGAAGTATGCCCAAGTCTTAATCTTGAGAAAACTCTTATTTTGTTTTTGTCTATTGTTGTTGGATATAATGGGCTGATATTATCTGGATTAATGACAGAATAATGGTAATGCTTAGAAATAGTCTCCCTGAATTTATTTTGCCATGCATAGGATGCATATTTTGCTGCGATATCAGCTCTTTCATTCCCGGAAATGCCAATATGGCCAGGTACCCAATGTATTTTGATTTTATCTTCGTTGCCAATGATCAAGTCTCTGATTTTAATTATTGTATTCCAGGTATTATTGAATGGATTTTCAATAGCTTTTAACACTGAAAGGCTGTCTGAAAAAATGATAGTTTTCTTTTTAGACGAAATCGCTAACTGGACAGCTCTGTGTATAGCACAAGATTCGGCTGTAAAAATTGAAGAGTGGTTGTGGAGGGTACGAAGAATTAGGTTATTACCATCATCGTTAACGACTGCATAAGCTGTTGAATTAGTCAAACTTTTAGTGCCATCAGTGTAAATAAAATGCCAGCCATTGTTCTTAAAAGACGCTTTCTTTTCTGCTAAAATACTCAAAAATTCTTCTTTAGCAGTGTAATTTTTTTTCATATAAGATAAAGATGTATCGACAGACGTGGTACACAGTTTCCAAGGAGGTTTGTTATTAATTTTTCTAGAACATTCAAGAGGAATTCCTATTGATTGAGCTAGCAAAAGTGATTGGGCTATTGCCGATTTTATGCGCTTTGTTTTATTTGCAGTAAGGAAAGACGGTATATCCTTGTCTATAATAGAGTTGGTACTAGTCAAAAGTTTAGGGATAATTCTTGCTGTTATTTCTTGAATTCTATTTTCAATGGATGGGAGGTTAACTTCAGTAAGGATATTGTTGATCGGAGTCGTCCTATAGGCGTAAATAGAAGTCCTTGCGATTATGTGATAAGGTGGTTTTAAAATGTTGACTGTAGATTGGCTACTGTTCCCGTATAGATACAAGCCATAGTCTATTTTACTCAAAACAAGGGTTTTGACTATATGTGAGTATATTAATGTGCACAAAGCTTTTTATTGACAAGTAACGAATAATGTTACCTCTAAATAAAAGCGACCTCTTTAAGTAAGTGCAATGTTCCTTCCAGCTGTATCTATGTGAGAATATAATACCAAGGATTTTAAGCTGCTTAACATTTTGTATCCTCATACTGTCGACTAGTAATGTGTAGTCGTCTGCATCGCAATTGAATTTTCTACATATGTGAAGTTTCTTCGTCTTTTGAAAAGAAATTTTGCTGCCTGAATAATCTGACCATTCACTTATAGCTTTGATAACTGCCTCTAGTATAGTAGTTGTTTCAGTGTTACTATTTCTCTTACATAGTATGTATAAATCATCTGCATATAAACAGTGATCCACAGATGGGTTCATGTTCAGAAGCTTACTTATTTCGCTAAAGGCTATTTGAAATAGTATTACCGAAAGTGGCGATCCCTGTGGTATTCCATTTTGCAATGGAAACGTCCCCGATAAATATTAATTTATCCTTACCTTAAAGCGTCGGTTAGACAAGAAAGACTTGATAAAATTTAACATCTTTTTCCCAACATTCCAAGATTTTAAAACATTCAATACAACATGGCATCCTGTTCTATCAAAAGCCTTTTCAAAGTCAACCGATAGCACGGTGATGTGGTTCCGAGCGGAGAGCGCTTTAGATATAAACTTGTCTAGGTGAAGGACAGCGTCATCACATCCCTTATTTGCTTTGAAGGCTACTTGCCTTTTGTCAAACAGTTTTTTCTTTTCAATAAACCACGCAAGTCTAGTAGCAATTATTCTTTCTATTATTTTCGAAAAACAAGGCAGCAAAGAAATAGGGCGGAATTCTGATACTGAAGAACAATTATTACGTTTAGGAATTGGAACTACGATGGCTAGTTTCCATGAGTGAGGTATATTTCCGCTTTCAAAAATTGTGTTGTACAATTCCAATTATTTGAGCTTGGTGGTTTTTTTTAGCGGCTTGATCATTTGGTATGTGATACGATCGAGACCTGGAGAAGATCCCTTAACTTTTTTCAAACTGTTATTTAGCTCCAGCAAATTGATTGGTTCTTCTAAAAAGGATGAGGTTCTGTCGTTTATACCACTGGGTGAATAATTGAAATTGAGTTTAGATGAAATGAAAGATTGAGAAAAATTTTCGTCTGAGGAATACTTAGCCCATTCACTGCCAAACTGATTTGCAATTTCTAATGAATCAACTAAGGTTACGTTACCATCATTTACGGCTTTAATGCTGATAGAATTGTGTCTTTGTGTAATACAGTTGATTTTATTCCAGATGTTCGATATCGGTGTGTTCCTATTAATGGTTTTTGTGTATTCCTCAAAGCATAACTTTTTAGCAGATCTCATTTCTTTTCTAAATTCTAAATTTCTAAGATTATCTAAAATAGGGTTTGATTTAAACGTTCTCCATTCCTTGATCTTTTGACGCAGTAAAGTAGATAGTGTGGTGCTCCACCAAGGAACTTTTGGGGATTTCTCTCTATTTGAAACCTTCTTAATTTGGGGGATATATATATTTGCTGCGTTGTGAATCGATTTTGTTATTGTTGCTGCATCCTTATTGCTAGAGTTAGTCAGAGCTCTGGTTGCGAGTTCCTCTTCTACCCTTAAAGAGTATTTTGGTAAATCGGCCAAATCAGTGATAAACTTTTTAACAATAACAGCGTCCGGGTTTCTATTATTTAATTTTATTGAAATCTTTATTGGAAAATGATCACTATTGTGTGAATCCTCTAAAATCGACCAGTGAATTATTGGGAGCAGGGAGAGGGAACAAAATGAAAGATCAATATGAGAAAACGAACTGTGTGTAGAAAAGTGTGTTGGGCTGCCATTATTTAAGAGGCAAAGTTCAGAATTGTTTATTATTTTTTCAAGAAGTCCCTTATTGTTACTAGAGTAAGACCCGCAGATTGTGTTCCAACAGTTAAAGTCTCCAATTACCAGTATTGGACTATTGAAGGATGTAATAATAGATGTTAATTCTTGATCCGAAATGTCTTCAGTTGGTGGGATGTAGAAAGATAGTATTATAAATGTTATATTAAGCTTTATTTCTATAGCAATTACTTGATAATTAGAGTTAACTTGCAGGTGTCGGTGTGGGATGTTTGATTTCACTAATACTCCTATACCTTGTTTAGACGTTGTGTTCTGTGTAGAATTCGTAAAATAGCAGCAATAGTTTTTGGGAGGAATTGGTGTGAAATTCCAAGCACAGTGAGTTTTTTGAAGTGAAATTATACTGGGATCCATTTCCTTCATTAAAACCTGAAGATTGCAGTAGTTACTTTTGAAGCCGTTTATATTCCATTGTAGTATTACGAAATCCATTTTGTATGAGTTAGGGAATGTTATACTTTTTGTATTTTGTGTAGTTTGAGGTAAACGGATTTTTTGTGATGTTGAGATGGTGATTACAATTATAGTTATTGATCCATTGTCATCCCATCGGGAGATTCCATTGGAAAATAATATTGATTATCCTTTATTAATTTCTGGGTTATGGAAGATATTGGTGATGTAGAAGAATTTTGGCTTGAGGTTTCACAAATTTTGTTTTTTTCAGAGGTTTGAATTATTTCAGTAGAAATGTTTGGTGATTCAATTGAGATAGTGTTATTTTGTTGTGAAGGTGTGCTTATTATTTCTGTTGATAGTTGTTTTTCTTTTGAAGATTGGGTTTTATTTAGGTTTTGATTTGAGGTTGATGGTCGGCTATCTAAAGCTGGTGAAGGTGCTTCGGCTATAGATTGGGGATTGGTAGTTTTATTTTGAGACGTGGCAGACGAGTAAGTGATGAATTGATAAGCTGTAGTTTCGGGGTTATATTCCTTGTATTTACGGCGGGCTTCTCCAATGCTACAGTAATTCTGTGTTTTTAGTTTTAAAATTTCTTTCGTTTGAAGATATCGTGGACAGTTCTTATCATTCGAGGGATGGTCTCCGGAACAATTCGAGCAAAGCACACGTATGCAATCCGTGTTTTCATGTGGGGGTAAGCTGCACTTTGGGCAAGTAGGGCTTCCCTTGCAACGTTTTTGTGTGTGGCCTAATCGTTGACAGTTCTTGCATATCATTGGATTCGGGAAATAAAACTCAACTTTACATTTTATACCATGCTACATCAACTGTAACTGGCAACCGATAAAGATCAAACGTGAGAACCATTTTGCCTGTTGGTATTCTGGATTTACCGTCTTCGTGAAGTTTTGTAAATTTGTACACATCTGTCACACCTTGTTCCTTCATTTCCTGCACAATTTCGCTTTCTGGGACTTCTTTTAGGCATGGAGCAAATATAACACCTTTAATGGAGTTTAACGAATCATGAAGCTTACAAGAAATTTTGCATATATTTGCTAAAGTTTTGGTTTTTATAAATTTATCAGCGACGCGTCTGTTACGAGTAAGGATGAGCAAGTTTCCGTCTCTTAGTTGTGATATAGAGGAGTATTCAGTAATGATGCATTCGATGCCTTTCTTGATTACCAATGGACTTAGTTTCGATAGTGGTTTATCAGGTTCAGTTGATGATATCAAAATATATCTCGGATTGTTAAAGTTATTATTATTTTTTGGAGTTGGTAAATCAGGATAGTCATTTAATTTATGCTTTTTAGATGGGTTCTCAATAAAGTCTCCCAATATGTGAAACCTATTGTTAGAGAATTTGTCCGGAGGCCCCGGAGCCATTTTGTTTATTCTTTTTATTTATTTTCAATATACGTATGTATTTGTTCTTTTTACTTTCATATATAAAAAAAAATTAAATAAAATATGCAATCCAAGAATATAAAGCATCAACAATCAAAGATTAACCGTTACACTTCTTTACACCAATAATACTTGTGTGTTTGTTACTAGTTAAACGAGCGAGATTAAACAACCGTATGCTTTGACTGATAGCCGATGAATGAATATTTCATTAAATACAACTTCCCCGTTCAAAATCTTAAAAAAGTAGTGATTTAAAATATTGCACAAAAGTGCGCCTTATTGAATCAAGGGAGTATGAATATGAACTTTGCATACTATATAGAGAAGATTTACACATATGTACATGTATGAATATATATTATCATATATGTCCATATACCAACATTTTTCGGATCCGAACATATATGGGATATCATATATGATCCATACATATTTTTTTTAGCTGGGTGGGTGGGTTACAACACTTCTGCGATAATAGCCTCATATATGTATATTTATATACATTCATATTTATTTATTTCATAAATACTTTACAAAGTAAATATGCAAAGTATTGTTGCACAAATATGGTCGGGTTAACTGGACCATATGTGCAAGATGGTATTAATAGTATTTTAAAAGTTTTTGTGACTGACATATACACTGAACCAAAAAAGCATTCTTAAAACAAGAATTTTGCGTTTTTGTTTTAAAAATGCTGCATTTTTAAAAATAATTTTTAAAATAAGAATAAGAAATCAGTTCTAAAATAAAAATTTGCGCTTTCATTTTAAAAATTTTAAAAACTATAATGTTTTCTTATTAAAATAAAAATTATAATTTTCGAAATCATAATAAAAAAGAAAATGTATTTTTAAACATTCTAAAAACAAAAATATTTTTTTTATTATATTACACTACGACCACACGAGCAATTTGTTGTGTCTTAACACAAGCAATAACGCCGGCAGAATAATGACATCAAATTGCTTGTGTTCAACAATGTATCTAGAGGTGGCGAACACGTACATTCAAATATATTTGCTTTCTTAAGCATATACATACCTGAATTATCTTTAATTAGATTTTTTGCTAATTTTAAATAGAACTTTTTTTTATTTTATTTATTTAAAACAATTTTTCTTACTTTTTTGTATAAGAAATATTATATTGTTTTAATTTGACAGCATGTGTTAAGAGATTATTGCTCAGCAATGTATTTTAACATTTATTGCTTAATATATATTTGAACACATATTTATACGGTCCACACGCTGATATCTTGTGTCGGAAATCGAATTTGACAATTGCCACAGCAATAATTGCCAAGATTATTGCTCGTGTGGACGGCTAGTCAAGAATTTTAAAATTTTTAAAATAAAAGAATTATATTTTTTCCCAAGTAACATTATATATTTGAGTCGTGTAGAAAAAAAAAATTTTATTATGACCAAGTGTATATTAATGTCCATTGTCCTGTATGATCCTTGAGCACAAAATCTTAAAATTATTTCGAAATTTTAAAAAAGTTTAACATATTAACTCTAGTTGTTCTAAGAAATTTTTGGGTAAAGGTTCCCTGATGATCTGCATTAGCAACAGTGAAATGCGCATAGGATCCAGCTAAACCCCTCAATAATCAATTTCAATGTATTTTTATTAAAAAAAAAATAATAAGTAAATAATAAGTAAAATAATAATTTGGCATTACTAGTGCGTTAATAAATTTTAAACATAATCTTTTAATTTGAGTAAGTTCTACTTTATATCAAGGTTGTTGTTTCTTAAAACAAAAATAATAAGTTTTCATTCCAAAATAGTTTTAATTTTTAAGCAAAGAATGAAAATTTTTAAAATAACACAAAACAAACTAAGTTCTACTTCATAAAGGTTTCGTTTTTAAAATCGAAATGTTTCTTTTTGATTTTAAAACTTTATTTTTTGGATGTACATTCATATATTACAAATATATGGAAGTTAAAATTGTCGCTTCAATTCTCATTACGTGCTGCTTTTTTTACCCAATAAGCCCTTCTTCACTTCTACGGTCTAATTCATAAAAAATATTTTAGGTTTATTACAGGTTTATTTGACAAATTTCCCATAGAAATATGTCAAATAAGCGCTTAATAAACCAGAAATATTTCTTATGAATTAGGCAGCTGCCTATAACCACGAGTCGCAATCGACTTGTCTCAGCTATGTCACCCTTCTTCTAAAGAGGCTATATGCAAATGACTGAATATGTACATATATACATTATCATATATGTATGTTCATATACCCTCATTTTTCGGATCCGAGCCATATATGGGATATGATATATGTATGCTTCAGACATATTTTTTTAGCTGGGTGGGTGGATAATCTAATAATATTGATTAGATAATAAGATTGGATTGTCTTACCTTCCGAAAAGTGGATGCCATAACGGCACATTTGTATCAGTTGTTATTTCGGTGCCATCGTTATCCAATATATGATTTTCGTATGATTTAGGTTTTTGTTTATTAAGCACGCCGGTTGAATCTATATTTAAATTACTACAAGATCTATGGTATGCAGGCATAACAGATGCATTGCACGAAAAATTTTCTGTACTTTCTACATTGCTACCGTTTGTTCCGCATTCTGTTGTCTTACGTTTTATTACTTTAACACTTTTAGGAAAGTCGGACGATAAATTCTGTGCTAATGCGGTGGAAGAACTTGATGATGTTAATATACTGTGTTCAGGGTCCAAAAGATTAGACAAAGATTTACATGTTAGCCTGGGTCTGTTTTCTGCAATTTGTTTTTCGTTGGTAGTGGAATATCGTTTTGATTCAATGGGATAACGAATTGCGTTTGAACTTCTTAAATTATAACACTTTTCCTGTGGTAACATGTTGTTGCAGTTATTTATTTGATTTACACAGATAGATTTCTGTATTTGTTTATTATTTAAAAAAACTTTTTGCTTCTTTTGTTCAATTAAATTTAATGACTCATTTTCTGGTTTGGATTTTTCAATATTAGGTAATGAAGTCTCTGGCGGTTCTGAAATTATATACTGTGAGGGATTTTTTTTAAGTTTATTTAAATGAAGTACACTTTGCATCTGGTGTTGAACGATTTTTTGAAAAAGTGACATCTCTTTATTTTCTTTAAACTGCTGGTCAAAGCCGTGCCTAACAGTGTTTAAATGAGATTTGCTAGAGGTTTCATTATTGGTAGTATTTTTTAAAGTATCCTCAAAGCTAGTTATACCATTTAGTTCAATGTTTGAAATCTTTTTCTGCAGTGCTATAGGATTTTTTACGGATTCTGCTATTCCTTGAGAAATCGTATTAAAGTAGGGAAGCCAAAGCATCTGATTAAGTACCGCCATTGTAGTCGAATTCATATTTGATGGGGACGAGTCTGACCGCGATTTTTTGACATATTTTTGATTTGTACCAGGCACAGAGTTTAATACACTTGTCTGAACTGCGGCTTTGTTATTAGGATTTGTCAACATATTTATTCGCTGTTTTGACGCATGTTGAAGCTGTTGCCTTAACGATTGCATTTCTAAATCGTCAGTCCTATCTGAAATCCTGACATCTATTTGATTATTAGGTAACTGTGGGCTGACATCCGGCTTCAAGCTTTTTGAAGTCTTCAGTTTTTCAATTTGATCATTTTTTAATATAGCTTCAAGCTGAGCCATAGAAATAACAAGTATATTTGGATTCTGTATTATTTCTGGATACGCAAAAGCGTCCGGCAACTTTAGTTCGGGTCTTGTAGTAATCAACAGTGGAATTTCTCTCGCAGGCGATGCTAAAACGGCGTTTAGTCTGTCCTTTGGAACAAGTATGGGATCTGGAACTTTCCACTGAGTATGCCTTATGAGCAACCGTAGCTGCGTCAATGGATCAGGATCTTGGTCTAAAATTGGTAATTTTACCACGTTTTGTGGTAATACTTTATTATTGATTCTTGAACGTTTCTTCAGTGGTTCTACATGCTCAGTATCGCCTAGATTTTCATCATCCTCGATAACTACAGTGTCAATAAAATTATTAGAGTGTGTGGATTTCAAATTATATATATTAGTTATATGTTGTTCAAGATCTATAGGTTCCTTTTGATGTTGTGTTGACAGCGTATTTAATGTGATAAATTGGTCCATGAGATTTTTTAATGAATCCGATGGTGACATTAGCCTTTGTCGTGGCGAATTTACCACGTCAGAACTGGAAGTCACAGCACACTGACTACGAGATTCCGAAGGAGGACAAACTTCTTCACGTTTTTTGGAACTAAGATCTTTTGGTGTGTTTTCAATTTCGTTTACTGATAGTAAGTTACTGGATTTTATACCCATATCACTTGCAATAGATTCAATATTTTCACATGAACGTGTCCTTTGAAAAATAGACGTTTCTTCAACCGATGTTGTCGAGTGTAACATGGTTGGGGATTCTGTCATTATTACATGTGACTCCTCTTTATTAAATGATCCAGTACATGTATTTGATTGGAAAAGCTCACCATTCAGACCTTCTATTTCTCCAGCTTCATTGAAAGACAAACATTTCGGTGGATCACTTACGTCGGCTATAAGCTGCACAATCATTTCATTTTGGGAATGCAATGTTTTATGATTTATTTGGTCCACAACTGTTATGTCATTCGCCTGAATCAAGTTTTTTTCACAGCTTTTCATTACAAGTGTATCTATTAAGTCTGCATCAATGTTTGCATTGTCATCGCAGTTTTGAAGAAGATCGGCATTGTCTAGCAGATCTTGTAAATTTTTCGTTTTATCCTCTAAGCTTTCTGCGTTTTCTTCCGTTATTTGTATCCTGGAGCACGCAATGATTTTTTCAATGTCACTATTTTGCTCTTGTTCTGAAGTATTTTCTTCATATATGTTTTCATTAGTTTTATTCTCATACTCAGTATTAGAAATATTATTAGGCAAAAACAACCCAGTTTTTGGGCACAGATGAAAAAATTGTTTCTCAGAGTCTGTTTTATACGCAGATTTTGTCTCATATGGAATAGCAAGCTGGATTAAAGATGAAAAAGTTGAGTTTGTATTAGTTTCTAGATCTTCAGCATTCTTTTCGAACGTATGATCCACAATTTTTTCAAATAGATCATTTGTACAAATAGTATCTAGTAAAGTTATTTCTTTATTTATTACAGATTCTGGTCTATTACTAATTTGTATAGGAGAACCTTGCAATCTTGTAGAGTTTGTATTAAACGACACTGGTGGAGTTTTGATATTTTTGATCATCTCAACATTCACAGCGTTAATGGTGTCAGATTCTTTTCGAAGTTTTTCGCATCGCGATTTCTTAATCTTTTTTGATTTTTTGTTCTTTTGTTTTGATTTTAAGTTTTTGATGGCCAGCGGATTACGTACTTTGCATATTTCATTGAATTTAGAGTTGATGTCATTATCTATACATCCATTAATTATATTAGGCATTAAGAGAACATTGCACGAAGAAATATTTTTGTTTTCTATTTTTTTTCTTATGATTGTTTTTGTTTCATGATCTTCTCTCTTTACTTTCATTAAAGTTGTAGAATAAAAATTTTGTACTCTTGATGTTGTAGGATCAGATCTTGGTATGGCCCGCCACCCATTTGACGTCTTCTTAATACGGATACGGTTTCTTTTGTCATAATCTTCACAGCGAACTTCAATAATACGCGTGTTGTCTTGCTTCGCCCACAAGAATATTGGATTAACTCTAGCAACAAATTCCTTTTCGCTGTCTGTGTAAGAGTGCGTTTCTACTGTTGGGATTTTTAGAGTTTTTACGTTACTCGACTTGCTTGTACAATCAGACTTTACACCTTTAGGGATATATGCTTTGCTACCTTCAGATTTCAGAATTGCTCTCTTTTTGACACCCTTCACAGAATTTGATTTCCATTTCTTATTAAAAATTTTTTCTGGCAATGCGGCATTAACACTTACAGTACTACTGATTGGGTAGTAATTTGGTTCATTTTTTATATCTCTTAAAAGTTCTTTTTGTCTAATTGGCTCCTCTACTTTAAGGTGACCAAACTTTGGTTTTATGTGCTTATTTGATCTAGTTTTCCTCCTGGAATTTGACTCTTCCTCGAAAACCAGAAAAATATCTCGAGGAACTTTCCGGCGCTCAGATTTTCTGTGAAATACTTCCTCGGTAACAGCTTCTTTTGGTGCATGAATCACCCAATCCTTGGCAATGCATTTTTTATTACAATCAATTTTTGGTTTTTTTGAAACCTTAGAAGGTTTCTCTTTAATAATATTTCTACTTTTTGCTTTAGATTTGGCAGTTCTCGTCATATTGTAATAGCAAACTTAAATATTACAAGGTAGTCCTGTTCCATGTATGATTATCATAAAAAGTAGTTTTGTTCGAGTCATACATATGTATATACAAATCCGAAAGCTTTATATATTGCACTCACATATATATATACAAAAAATTTTAAAAACTAAAGTTTTTGAAAAACACCAAAACTGTTATTATTTGCACCATTTCAGCTGAAAAACAAAAATCCGATCGTAAAATCGATTCAATTTTGTATATATTAAAATCGGGCGCACATGTCCAGGTCGCACGTCTAGGAGTCGGCGGCGCCAAACCTTGCGCCTACCCATCGACAAAGGCACATTCAAGGCACATTTACTACAGGTACACGCATTAGAAAAAACACTGTGGCAACTCTGTGCTTCTCACATAGTTTTACAAAGTAATTGTCAAAAAATTGTATGCATCAAACAAGGCACAAAAGTAATTGTCAAATGAATTCTACGTTATAAACGTGTAAACAAAAAATCAGCGGATGAGCAATTTGCCTGCTGCATGTACCTGTTTGATATGCCTTGGGCACATTGAATACAGGTACACTAATTAGGTGCAACTCTGTGCTTCTCACATATGGTCAACACCTAACATAATATGTAAGATGAGATCGTCAAATTCAATCGTAGTGCGAATTATGTTACGTGTAGACCACAAATTAGTGTTATCTCAATCTTATAAGATTTTTTATAAGAGCGATGTTATAACATAGCGTCTACAACTGCGATTAACTCTGACATAATATGTGAGAGAACGTCGGCAGAATAACAAAAATAAAATGCCGATATTTCTCTTCATCTCATACACCAGGACAACGTAATTCTACTTTTCTTATAACATTTCATTTTATGCAAATTCTCATCGAGTTAACATGTATTATTTTTGTATAATTATATATTATGTTTTCACTTTTTCGCACAAACTTTAATTCACAAATTAAATTTAACACATTTGAACATATAAAATCCCAGAAATATTGTCCAAAACATTGTTTTTCATTTATTTTAAGAAACACTCACACATGCATACGAATTTATTTTCATGTACGTGTGTTTTTTGACAATTCATCTCATAAGATTGTTGTTATGGGATTTCTTATAACAACTCTCTCATAAAAAATCTTATAAGATTGAGATAACACTAATATGAAGTCTACACGTAACATAACTCGCTCTGCGATTGAATTTGACGATCTCATCTTACATATTATGTTAGGTGTAGACCATATGTAAGAAATCCTATAACAACAATCTTATGAGATGAACTGTCAAAAAACACAGACATGAAAATAAATTAGTAAGAATATGTGAGTGTTTATTAAAATAAATGAAAAACAATGTTTTGGACAAAATTTTTGGGATTTTATATGTTTAAATGTGTTTAATTTCATTTTTAAATTAAAGTTTGTGTGAAAAAGTGAAAACAAAATAAATAATTATACTAAAATAATACATGTTAACTCGATGAGAATTTGCATAAAATGAAAAGTAAAATTACGTGTTCCTGTTGTATGAGATGAAGAGAAATATCGGCATTTAATTTTTGTTATTCTGCCGACGTTCTCTCACATATTTAATCAGCGTTAATCGCAGTTGTAGACGCTATGTCAAATAGTTTTACAAAGTAATTGTCAAAAAATTGTCATCAAACAAATCATAAAAGTAATTGTCAAATGAATTCTTCGTTATAAAAGTGTAAACAAAAAATCAGCGGATGAGCAATATGCCTAATGCGTGTACCTGTGTGATATGCCTTGCCGCCGACCTTTCATAAAAGGTCAAACGGTCGCCAATATCAACGGGTCAAGGCAAATTAAGGCGTCTTTACATGGTAATACAATGTATTAAGACATGTCGAAAAATGTTGTAGATTATACAGAATCTTATCACGTAAAAGCAAAATGTATACAGTAGAAGAGAATACGGATACTAAATTTGACAAGCGGTCGGTAAATGTTTATTTTCTAAACTATTTCAGAAACTTAAGTATTCTCATCAGACCAGAGGTGTATTTTAAAGTTACTATTTGCAGCACTAATGGAATATATTGAAGGTGTTAACACTTTTACAAAAATAACCAAAATCAATTTATGAAATGTTCATGTTGTTTTTGTAAATATTGTACAACTGCACCTACCAAGTAGCTGATAATATAGCAAAAGCAAACAAACAATAAACAAACCTATAAAAAATTTTAATTTTGCAATAAATTACATTGAAATAATAAATGGTTTTCTCCCATATTTAATTTTACTAGTACACATCGTTTTTTGGCAACTTTCCAATTTTTGTTATTAACTCAGAAGTTTAATATATATGCTTGCATTTTACTTATAGCTAATAAATCAGTGAATGCTTAAATATAGTTTGAGTTAATTTTCATAAAAACTTAAAATGTATTTAAATATACTTTCATTTTTTCAGTGGCGAATTAAAGTTATTATCAAATTACGTTGAAAGTACGGTAGCACTACAAGATTTCCAAATATTATGGAAAGCTTTCCAAAGAACAGCTGTTTAATATAAATAAGAAAGTTGATTTATCAATTTGCAGAAAAGTGAAATAGCAAAAAACACATTTTATGATACAAAAAGAGCATCGGAATGCATTTTTCTATATATATATTTCATGATATGAAAATAGGTGTTACATTTATTGTATATTTGGTAAAATTAAACGAAATTCTTTTCAATACGACCACATGATGTTCATGTACATGCATTAAAAAACACACACATGCACAAAACATATGGTATGTTTGTAAAACTTAAACAACACTTAAATGCACAATGCTGGCTATTTAAGATTCATTTAATTTTGGGGTGAAAAACAAAATTTTGTGTGTAAACATGATTTAAAAATAATATACATATAATCATTGACTGATTTATTAGCCCTTATAGTATCAGTGTAAACATAAAAATACCTACAACAGACGTTTGTTCTCTTTTTTTAAACACGGAAAGAATTTCATAATATAGGATCCGCCAGATAACTTTATTTTTTTTTTTGAAAACAGGGCGCAAAACATCGAGCGTAGCTTCGGCTGTGTGGCACGTAGCGCCGTCCTGTTGAAACCAAATGTTGCCAATATCATCCTCTTCAATTTTTGTGAACAAAAATTCGTTCAACATGGCCCGATAATGATCGCCATTGTTTGTAACAGCCACTCCTCATTGACCCAATTATGCCTCTGGACCAAAATCCGCTCCAAACAGTGACTCGTTTTGTGTGCGTCGGCTTTTCAATGTATGCGTGCGGGTTTTCTGTGCCCCAAATGCGACAATTTTGCTTGTTTACATACCCGTTTCATCTGAAAAGATGATTTTTTTGGCAAAATCTGCATCTTCTGTAAGTCGATCGCAGGCAATATTTCCCAGCGTTGTTCAAGCGTATACACAACCATATTCGTTCAGCGGAAGGATAAAACTAACGGCCTGGCCCACGATGTCGACAAGAAAGTTTCTTTCATTACTTACATTGAAAACAAAAACAAATTCTCTTATTTTGTTTTTGTTTTCAATATAAGTAAGCAAAAGAAACTTTTTTGTCTACATCGTGGGCCAGGCTGTAAATATCTAACAAATCAGACATGACCCAACAGTTACCATTCACGAAATAAGCACTAGTTGAAAAAAAACGTTAGATGGCGGACCCTATATTTGTATTCTACAAAGTCGTAATACTTTGTATTACCATGTAAAGACACCTTTAGGTATACTCAGCTCAATTCGTTTTTAAAAATATATACATACTTTATATGTATAAAAACTGCAAGATGTGTGTTGAAATCCAATATATGTATCATTATACAATAATACAGGAAGCCGCGAATTTACACCAAACTGTCAAAAAACCAAGAAAAAACAAGAGTCATGTACATCCGTTTTCTCTTGTGTTTGCAAAGTTTTATTTGTATTAGTACAATTTTAATTGGCACCATGCGCGTGTATTTGTAAAACATGATTGCATGTGTGCTTGTATTTGTTATAGTTTATTAGGCACTGTATTGGTAAAAAGTAAACAACATATGGCAGATCACATCACGAAACAAACTCCATCATCTGGCGCTTCGAGGTTACCTGTATTATTGTATCATGGTATTTATTCAAATTGAAAGCGACGAAATTAATCACCTGAACCCTTGAAAAAAAAAAAAAAATATATATATATATATATATATATATATATATATATATATATAATAGAGCATTTGAACAGCTTCAATATGTTGTTTCTCCATTTTATTCATTAAATTCAACTTTTTTATTTT
The DNA here is from genome assembly GCA_936439885.1 of Nowickia ferox. Classification (NCBI taxonomy): domain Eukaryota; kingdom Metazoa; phylum Arthropoda; class Insecta; order Diptera; family Tachinidae; genus Nowickia; species Nowickia ferox. The sequence goes on from OW387026.1 coordinate 47,289,205, forward strand.
TATTTTTTTTTATATATACTGCCGCAAAATACATAAACCTGAATCAGAACATTAAAAATAACAAATCAATATCTGTCAAACTACTCCACACATGCAAGAAGTTAAAATTTGACCAATTTTTGTACTTTGCGTTAACAGGCACGTACTTTGTTTATGCGCTTACAGAATGCTTAGAAATATGTCATGTGTTTTCGAAACAAACAAAAAATTCTTGTGCACACATACATACATACTAATTGCCTTGTACCCAGCAGACAAGCATTTTCGATTTCAAATTGAAAGTTCATATATAGTATATAATATTTAAATTCGTTGAGTTCATTTTGATTCATATGTATAAATATGTACTTGTGTGTACATATTTATTTACAAGAGTTATAAGTAAATAATATAAAAAAAGGTAATGTAAAATTAATCTAAGATTTTTGTAATAATTTCGTTGTAATTATTCTAATGGCGAGTATCAGCCTGTTGGAAAAAACTTATAATGAGTTTTTAAAATAAAACATCTTTGTAGAATGAAAATGAGCCTAGACGTCTTAAAAAATATTCACCCTTATCGTGGTTAGCGTATTACAATTTTTACTACGACGTTTTACTAACAGATTAGAGAACACCGTGACACTTCTTCTATAATCTAAGACCAAACTGTCGTAGCTTGCATCAAAATACACGATAAGGGTTATTATTATTTTTTTTTAATGTAAAGTCAATTATAATAATCTTAATGGCAACTGTAACGCTCAAGCCTCTTACAACAATATTTGTCGTTGTATATTACCAGAACAGATTTAGAGCAACTTCATCAGAAAGACGAATTACTTGGCTCCTCCAAATTTTCAAGAATGTTTATGCTTCCAGTAGTACATCGATCATATAAAAATCTTACTTCATCTTCACTTTCTTGTTTTATATTTTTCTTAACAATATTTGCAACTACTCATAATTTATTTTTACTACATAAAATATACATACATATGCATAAATATAAAACATAAATACAGACATATCGTCGGTTGGTTATTGGTTTGCTGCAGTCCTAATGTATTTTGAATATATTGTGCCGCAAGCCAATAACCAACCAACTGACGATATGTACATATGTATGACTTCTTGTTTGCTCGGTGCTTACATAACGTCTATACCTGATATAATATCAAATATATGTCTATCAGCAAACGTCAAATTGCATAGTACAGAGAATAATATTACGTGTGGACTGCAATATTAGTATTATATCAGATATTATAATATTGTTTTCATAATATATATTTAGAAAACAATATCAAGATATCAACTGTCAAAAAACGTACACATATATGGATACGTGAAGAGAATTTTGTGTGTTAAAGTGAAAATTAAAACTTTTTGATAAAAAATTCAGACATATTTTAATTATGCATGATGTATTAAGGAAATACCAACATTTTTATAAAACTAATATTACAATTATAATAAACGAAGATGTTTACTGCACGGCTGCCTGATAATTGTGAAATATTATGATATTTACAAGAGTGCGTTTTCCCCTACATAGATAGTAATATTAATATAAATATATTCTTCTTCTGATTCTGCCGACGTTCTCTCTCATATTATATCAGAGTTAATATCAGGTATAGACGTTATCACCTAAAAAAGGGTAATTCTGCCTTACATAGCGTCTACAATTGCGATTAACTCTGACATAATATGTGAGAGAACGTCGGCAGAATAACAAAAATAAAATGCCGATATTTCTCTTGATCTCATGCAACAGGAACACGTATTTTTACTTATCTTATAACATTTCATCTTATGCAAATTCTCATCGAGTTAACATGTTTTATTTTTGTATAATTATTTATTTTGTTTTCACTTTTTCACACAAACTTTAAGTACTAAATCAAATTAAACATATAAAATCCCAGAAATTTTTTCCAAAACATTGTTTTTTATTTATTTTAATAAACACTCACACATGCATACTAATTTATTTAAATGTACGTGTGTTTTTTGACAGTTCATCTCATAAGTTTGTTGTGATATGATTTCTTACATATGGTCTACACCTAACATAATATGTAAGATGAGATCGTCAAATTCAATCGCAGTGCGAATTATGTTACGTGTAGACTTCAAATTAGAGTTATCTCAATCTTATAAGATTTTTTACAAGGCACATTTACTACAGGTACACGCATTAGAGAAAACACTGTGGCAACTCTGTGCTTCTCACATAGTTTTACACGCAGGTGAAGAAAGCAAACTCTGAAAAAATGGTAAACTCTTGACAGGGTTGCAAAAAAAGTAGTAAATTTGTTTTGGTTTGCATATAAAATGTGAAAAAAATTTACGATTTTGCAAAGCATTTAAAAGTGGTAATTAACTAATTAAATTATAAAAAAATTACTGAATTAGGTACATCAAAGGGCGCAGAACCTAATTATACAACTGTCATTTTTTTCATTGCCATATTCTAGGAGAACAGAGCACTTGAAAATAGCACTCTGGAAAAAGTTTGCAGACCCATAAAATTTAAACCGTTCGATGTACCATATAGCCACTAGTACCATTCGATAGAGATTCAAAATACCTTTCAGAAACAGTATTTAATATTTTCCCAAGTGCTTTCATTCAGAAGTTATAGCCCAGCAAACCTTTGAAAATCACTAAAATGTTAGAAAATTTTTCTTTCACGCTTAAAACAAAAATTATAAACTGTAGCATTAATTAATTACTATTAATTTTTAGAAAACTGAAACAGCTTTCAGAAATACTAATTGTTTATTTCCGAAACACTTTCTTTCAGAAGTTATACCCAGAAAACTTTTTAAAGTCATTAATATAAAAAAAAAGTTTTCTGTTAATAAAACAAAAACAGTTCGTTGTACCATATTGTGACTTATATCAATTGATAGCAAATTAAAATAGCTTTTAGAAATTGTACCTGCCATTTTTCCAGATGCTTTCCTTCAGAAGTTATAGCCCAGCAAACTTTTTAAAGTCACAAAAATTGGGAAATACTTGTTTCACCTATAAATCAAAAACTATTCGATGTACCATATAGGGACTAGTACTATTCAATAGGGAATCGAAATACCTTTCAGAAACAGTAATTAACATTTTTTCAAGTGCTTTCATTCAGAAGTTATAGCCCAGCAAACTTTTCAATTGTACCTGCCATTTTTCCAGATGCTTTCCTTCAGAAGTTATAGCCCAGCAAACTTTTTAAAGTCACAAAAATTGGGAAATACTTGTTTCACCTATAAATCAAAAACTATTCGATGTACCATATAGGGACTAGTACTATTCAATAGGGAATCGAAATACCTTTCAGAAACAGTAATTAACATTTTCCCAAGTGCTTTCATTCAGAAGTTATAGCCCAGCAAACTTTTCAAAGTCAAAAAATTAGTATAAAATTGTTTTGCCTATAAATGCAAAACTATTCGATGTACCATATAGGGACTAGTACGATTCAATAGGGAATTAAAATACCTTTCAGAAACAGTAATTGACGTTTTCCCAAGTGCTTTCATTCAGAAGGTATAGCCCAGCAAACTTTTCAAAGTCAAAAAATTAGTATAAAATTGTTTAGCCTATAAATGAAAAACTATTCGATGTACCATATAGGGACTAGTACCATTCAATTTGGTCTTATTTTAATGCATAATTGCCGTTATCCTTATTTATTTGATATTAAATAAAAAAACCGCACTTACCATGTATAAAAACAATAAATTTCGTTTTGTTTTCTTTAATTATTATTTTATTGTATCGTTTAAATAAAAAACCTAGGGGCAAATTACGGCATTCGATACGATTCCAAATCTAAAAATATCTTCATATAAACTTTATTGCAATATTTCGTAATTTCGTTCGATAACGAATGCCGTAATTTGCCCCCTGGATGTTTTCTTTTTATTTATAGATTTTACATCGGTTTTATGTCGTATTTGGTAAGTATATATTTATATGTATATGCATCCACAAGTGCTCGCCACTGTATGTATGTATGCTTAGTTTAAATATGAAATTAGCCAATGAATAGAAGTTTTGTTGTACGGATAATTCTTGTAAAACGATTTTTTGATTACTTTTGAAAAATGTGATGATTTTATTTTTAAAAGCTGACGATTTTTAAAAAAATTGTCCAACAGTACTGATTATGTGTTGTATTCAAAATTTCTGGCAGAGCCCTCAGTTCTATGGGATGACGTCTTATCTTCATATTTATGTATATATGCATGTATGGTTGTATCTACATATGTATGTATATATGTACTAATGATGTAACGAATGTCAATTTTTGACATTCGCGATACGAATACTTTCCAATTTTTGTTATTAACTCAGAAGTTTAATATATATGCTTGCATTTTACTTATAGCTAATAAATCAGTGAATGCTTAAATATAGTTTGAGTTAATTTTCATAAAAACTTAAAATGTATTTAAATATACTTTCATTTTTTCAGTGGCGAATTAAAGTTATTATCAAATTACGTTGAAAGTACGGTAGCACTACAAGATTTCCAAATATTATGGAAAGCTTTCCAAAGAACAGCTGTTTAATATAAATAAGAAAGTTGATTTATCAATTTGCAGAAAAGTGAAATAGCAAAAAACACATTTTATGATACAAAAAGAGCATCGGAATGCATTTTTCTATATATATATTTCATGATATGAAAATAGGTGTTACATTTATTGTATATTTGGTAAAATTAAACGAAATTCTTTTCAATACGACCACATGATGTTCATGTACATGCATTAAAAAACACACACATGCACAAAACATATGGTATGTTTGTAAAACTTAAACAACACTTAAATGCACAATGCTGGCTATTTAAGATTCATTTAATTTTGGGGTGAAAAACAAAATTTTGTGTGTAAACATGATTTAAAAATAATATACATATAATCATTGATTTATTAGTATCAGTGTAAACATAAAAATATCTACAACAGACGTTTGTTATCTTTTTTTAAACACGGAAAGAATTTCATAATATAGGATCCGCCAGATAACTTTATTTTTTTTTTTTTTTGAAAACAGGGCGCAAAACATCGAGCGTAGCTTCGGCTGTGTGGCACGTAGCGCCGTCCTGTTGAAACCAAATGTTGCCAATATCCTCCTCTTCAATTTTTGTGAACAAAAATTCGTTCAACATGGCCCGATAATGATCGCCATTGTTTGTAACAGCCACTCCTCATTGACCCAATTATGCCTCTGGACCAAAATCCGCTCCAAACAGTGACTCGTTTTGTGTGCGTCGGCTTTTCAATGTATGCGTGCGGGTTTTCTGTGCCCCAAATGCGACAATTTTGCTTGTTTACATACCCGTTTCATCTGAAAAGATGATTTTTTTGGCAAAATCTGCATCTTCTGTAAGTCGATCGCAGGCAATATTTCCCAGCGTTGTTCAAGCGTATACACAACCATATTCGTTCAGCGGAAGGATAAAACTAACGGCCTGGCCCACGATGTCGACAAGAAAGTTTCTTTCATTACTTACATTGAAAACAAAAACAAATTCTCTTATTTTGTTTTTGTTTTCAATATAAGTAAGCAAAGAAACTTTTTTGTCGACATCGTGGGCCAGGCTGTAAATATCTAACAAATCAGACATGACCCAACAGTTACCATTCACGAAATAAGCACTAGTTGAAAAAAAACGTTAGATGGCGGACCCTATATTTGGATTCTACAAAGTCGTAATACTTTGTATTACCATGTAAAGACACCTTTAGGTATACTCAGCTCAATTCGTTTTTAAAAATATATACATACTTTATATGTATAAAAACTGCAAGATGTGTGTTGAAATCCAATATATGTATCATTATACAATAATACAGGAAGCCGCGAATTTACAACAAACTGTCAAAAAACCAAGAAAAAACAAGAGTCATGTACATCCGTTTTCTCTTGTGTTTGCAAAGTTTTATTTGTATTAGTACAATTTTAATTGGCACCATGCGCGTGTATTTGTAAAACATGATTGCATGTGTGCTTGTATTTGAAAAACTGGTTTGTATTGGTACAGTTTAATAGGAACTGTTATAGTTTATTAGGCACTGTATTGGTAAAAAGTAAACAACATATGGCAGATCACATCACGAAACAAACTCCATCATCTGGCGCTTCGAGGTTACCTGTATTATTGTATCATGGTATTTATTCAAATTGAAAGCGACGAAATTAATCACCTGAACCCTTGAAAAAAAAAAAAATATATATATATATATATATATATATATATATATATAATAGAGCATTTGAACAGCTTCAATATGTTGTTTCTCCATTTTATTCATTAAATTCAACTTTTTTATTTTTATTTTTTTTTATATATACTGCCGCAAAATACATAAACCTGAATCAGAACATTAAAAATAACAAATCAATATCTGTCAAACTACTCCACACATGCAAGAAGTTAAAATTTGACCAATTTTTGTACTTTGCGTTAACAGGCACGTACTTTGTTTATGCGCTTACAGAATGCTTAGAAATATGTCATGTGTTTTCGAAACAAACAAAAAATTCTTGTGCACACATACATACATACTAATTGCCTTGTACCCAGCAGACAAGCATTTTCGATTTCAAATTGAAAGTTCATATATAGTATATAATATTTAAATTCGTTGAGTTCATTTTGATTCATATGTATAAATATGTACTTGTGTGTACATATTTATTTACAAGAGTTATAAGTAAATAATATAAAAAAAGTTAATGTAAAATTAATCTAAGATTTTTGTAATAATTTCGTTGTAATTATTCTAATGGCGAGTATCAGCCTGTTGGAAAAAACTTATAATGAGTTTTTAAAATAAAACATCTTTGTAGAATGAAAATGAGCCTAGACGTCTTAAAAAATATTCACCCTTATCGTGGTTGGCGTATTACAATTTTTACTACGACGTTTTACTAACAGATTAGAGAACACCGTGACACTTCTTCTATAATCTAAGACCAAACTGTCGTAGCTTGCATCAAAATACACGATAAGGGTTATTATTATTTTTTTTTAATGTAAAGTCAATTATAATAATCTTAATGGCAACTGTAACGCTCAAGCCTCTTACAACAATATTTGTCGTTGTATATTACCAGAACAGATTTAGAGCAACTTCATCAGAAAGACGAATTACTTGGCTCCTCCAAATTTTCAAGAATGTTTATGCTTCCAGTAGTACATCGATCATATAAAAATCTTACTTCATCTTCACTTTCTTGTTTTATATTTTTCTTAACAATATTTGCAACTACTCATAATTTATTTTTACTACATAAAATATACATACATATGCATAAATATAAAACATAAATACAGACATATCGTCGGTTGGTTATTGGTTTGCTGCAGTCCTAATGTATTTTGAATATATTGTGCCGCAAGCCAATAACCAACCAACTGACGATATGTACATATGTATGACTTCTTGTTTGCTCGGTGCTTACATAACGTCTATACCTGATATAATATCAAATATATGTCTATCAGCAAACGTCAAATTGCATAGTACAGAGAATAATATTACGTGTGGACTGCAATATTAGTATTATATCAGATATTATAATATTGTTTTCATAATATATATTTAGAAAACAATATCAAGATATCAACTGTCAAAAAACGTACACATATATGGATACGTGAAGAGAATTTTGTGTGTTAAAGTGAAAATTAAAACTTTTTGATAAAAAATTCAGACATATTTTAATTATGCATGATGTATTAAGGAAATACCAACCTTTTTATAAAACTAATATTACAATTATAATAAACGAAGATGTTTACTGCACGGCTGCCTGATAATTGTGAAATATTATGATATTTACAAGAGTGCGTTTTCCCCTACATAGATAGTAATATTAATATAAATATATTCTTCTTCTGATTCCGCCGACGTTCTCTCTCATATTATATCAGAGTTAATATCAGGTATAGACGCTATGTTATCACCTAAAAAAGGGTAATTCTGCCTTACATAGCGTCTACAATTGCGATTAACTCTGACATAATATGTGAGAGAACGTCGGCAGAATAACAAAAATAAAATGCCGATATTTCTCTTGATCTCATGCAACAGGAACACGTATTTTTACTTATCTTATAACATTTCATCTTATGCAAATTCTCATCGAGTTAACATGTTTTATTTTTGTATAATTATTTATTTTGTTTTCACTTTTTCACACAAACTTTAAGTACTAAATCAAATTAAACATATAAAATCCCAGAAATTTTTTCCAAAACATTGTTTTTTATTTATTTTAATAAACACTCACACATGCATACTAATTTATTTAAATGTACGTGTGTTTTTTGACAGTTCATCTCATAAGTTTGTTGTGATATGATTTCTTACATATGGTCTACACCTAACATAATATGTAAGATGAGATCGTCAAATTCAATCGCAGTGCGAATTATGTTACGTGTAGACTTCAAATTAGAGTTATCTCAATCTTATAAGATTTTTTACAAGGCACATTTACTACAGGTACACGCATTAGAGAAAACACTGTGGCAACTCTGTGCTTCTCACATAGTTTTACACGCAGGTGAAGAAAGCAAACTCTGAAAAAATGGTAAACTCTTGACAGGGTTGCAAAAAAAGTAGTAAATTTGTTTTGGTTTGCATATAAAATGTGAAAAAAATTTACGATTTTGCAAAGCATTTAAAAGTGGTAATTAACTAATTAAATTATAAAAAAATTACTGAATTAGGTACATCAAAGGGCGCAGAACCTAATTATACAACTGTCATTTTTTTCATTGCCATATTCTAGGAGAACAGAGCACTTGAAAATAGCACTCTGGAAAAAGTTTGCAGACCCATAAAATTTAAACCGTTCGATGTACCATATAGCCACTAGTACCATTCGATAGAGATTCAAAATACCTTTCAGAAACAGTATTTAATATTTTCCCAAGTGCTTTCATTCAGAACTTATAGCCCAGCAAACCTTTGAAAATCACTAAAATGTTAGAAAATTTTTCTTTCACGCTTAAAACAAAAATTATAAACTGTAGCATTAATTAATTACTATTAATTTTTAGAAAACTGAAACAGCTTTCAGAAATACTAATTGTTTATTTCCGAAACACTTTCTTTCAGAAGTTATACCCAGAAAACTTTTTAAAGTCATTAATATAAAAAAAAAGTTTTCTGTTAATAAAACAAAAACAGTTCGTTGTACCATATTGTGACTTATATCAATTGATAGCAAATTAAAATAGCTTTTAGAAATTGTACCTGCCATTTTTCCAGATGCTTTCCTTCAGAAGTTATAGCCCAGCAAACTTTTTAAAGTCACAAAAATTGGGAAATACTTGTTTCACCTATAAATCAAAAACTATTCGATGTACCATATAGGGACTAGTACTATTCAATAGGGAATCGAAATACCTTTCAGAAACAGTAATTAACATTTTTTCAAGTGCTTTCATTCAGAAGTTATAGCCCAGCAAACTTTTCAATTGTACCTGCCATTTTTCCAGATGCTTTCCTTCAGAAGTTATAGCCCAGCAAACTTTTTAAAGTCACAAAAATTGGGAAATACTTGTTTCACCTATAAATCAAAAACTATTCGATGTACCATATAGGGACTAGTACTATTCAATAGGGAATCGAAATACCTTTCAGAAACAGTAATTAACATTTTCCCAAGTGCTTTCATTCAGAAGTTATAGCCCAGCAAACTTTTCAAAGTCAAAAAATTAGTATAAAATTGTTTTGCCTATAAATGCAAAACTATTCGATGTACCATATAGGGACTAGTACGATTCAATAGGGAATTAAAATACCTTTCAGAAACAGTAATTGACGTTTTCCCAAGTGCTTTCATTCAGAAGGTATAGCCCAGCAAACTTTTCAAAGTCAAAAAATTAGTATAAAATTGTTTAGCCTATAAATGAAAAACTATTCGATGTACCATATAGGGACTAGTACCATTCAATTTGGTCTTATTTTAATGCATAATTGCCGTTATCCTTATTTATTTGATATTAAATAAAAAAACCGCACTTACCATGTATAAAAACAATAAATTTCGTTTTGTTTTCTTTAATTATTATTTTATTGTATCGTTTAAATAAAAAACCTAGGGGCAAATTACGGCATTCGATACGATTCCAAATCTAAAAATATCTTCATATAAACTTTATTGCAATATTTCGTAATTTCGTTCGATAACGAATGCCGTAATTTGCCCCCTGGATGTTTTCTTTTTATTTATAGATTTTACATCGGTTTTATGTCGTATTTGGTAAGTATATATTTATATGTATATGCATCCACAAGTGCTCGCCACTGTATGTATGTATGCTTAGTTTAAATATGAAATTAGCCAATGAATAGAAGTTTTGTTGTACGGATAATTCTTGTAAAACGATTTTTTGATTACTTTTGAAAAATGTGATGATTTTATTTTTAAAAGCTGACGATTTTTAAAAAAATTGTCCAACAGTACTGATTATGTGTTGTATTCAAAATTTCTGGCAGAGCCCTCAGTTCTATGGGATGACGTCTTATCTTCATATTTATGTATATATGCATGTATGGTTGTATCTACATATGTATGTATATATGTACTAATGATGTAACGAATGTCAATTTTTGACATTCGCGATACGAATACTTTCCAATTTTTGTTATTAACTCAGAAGTTTAATATATATGCTTGCATTTTACTTATAGCTAATAAATCAGTGAATGCTTAAATATAGTTTGAGTTAATTTTCATAAAAACTTAAAATGTATTTAAATATACTTTCATTTTTTCAGTGGCGAATTAAAGTTATTATCAAATTACGTTGAAAGTACGGTAGCACTACAAGATTTCCAAATATTATGGAAAGCTTTCCAAAGAACAGCTGTTTAATATAAATAAGAAAGTTGATTTATCAATTTGCAGAAAAGTGAAATAGCAAAAAACACATTTTATGATACAAAAAGAGCATCGGAATGCATTTTTCTATATATATATTTCATGATATGAAAATAGGTGTTACATTTATTGTATATTTGGTAAAATTAAACGAAATTCTTTTCAATACGACCACATGATGTTCATGTACATGCATTAAAAAACACACACATGCACAAAACATATGGTATGTTTGTAAAACTTAAACAACACTTAAATGCACAATGCTGGCTATTTAAGATTCATTTAATTTTGGGGTGAAAAACAAAATTTTGTGTGTAAACATGATTTAAAAATAATATACATATAATCATTGATTTATTAGTATCAGTGTAAACATAAAAATATCTACAACAGACGTTTGTTATCTTTTTTTAAACACGGAAAGAATTTCATAATATAGGATCCGCCAGATAACTTTATTTTTTTTTTTTTTTGAAAACAGGGCGCAAAACATCGAGCGTAGCTTCGGCTGTGTGGCACGTAGCGCCGTCCTGTTGAAACCAAATGTTGCCAATATCCTCCTCTTCAATTTTTGTGAACAAAAATTCGTTCAACATGGCCCGATAATGATCGCCATTGTTTGTAACAGCCACTCCTCATTGACCCAATTATGCCTCTGGACCAAAATCCGCTCCAAACAGTGACTCGTTTTGTGTGCGTCGGCTTTTCAATGTATGCGTGCGGGTTTTCTGTGCCCCAAATGCGACAATTTTGCTTGTTTACATACCCGTTTCATCTGAAAAGATGATTTTTTTGGCAAAATCTGCATCTTCTGTAAGTCGATCGCAGGCAATATTTCCCAGCGTTGTTCAAGCGTATACACAACCATATTCGTTCAGCGGAAGGATAAAACTAACGGCCTGGCCCACGATGTCGACAAGAAAGTTTCTTTCATTACTTACATTGAAAACAAAAACAAATTCTCTTATTTTGTTTTTGTTTTCAATATAAGTAAGCAAAGAAACTTTTTTGTCGACATCGTGGGCCAGGCTGTAAATATCTAACAAATCAGACATGACCCAACAGTTACCATTCACGAAATAAGCACTAGTTGAAAAAAAACGTTAGATGGCGGACCCTATATTTGGATTCTACAAAGTCGTAATACTTTGTATTACCATGTAAAGACACCTTTAGGTATACTCAGCTCAATTCGTTTTTAAAAATATATACATACTTTATATGTATAAAAACTGCAAGATGTGTGTTGAAATCCAATATATGTATCATTATACAATAATACAGGAAGCCGCGAATTTACAACAAACTGTCAAAAAACCAAGAAAAAACAAGAGTCATGTACATCCGTTTTCTCTTGTGTTTGCAAAGTTTTATTTGTATTAGTACAATTTTAATTGGCACCATGCGCGTGTATTTGTAAAACATGATTGCATGTGTGCTTGTATTTGAAAAACTGGTTTGTATTGGTACAGTTTAATAGGAACTGTTATAGTTTATTAGGCACTGTATTGGTAAAAAGTAAACAACATATGGCAGATCACATCACGAAACAAACTCCATCATCTGGCGCTTCGAGGTTAACTGTATTATTGTATCATGGTATTTATTCAAATTGAAAGCGACGAAATTAATCACCTGAACCCTTGAAAAAAAAAAAAATATATATATATATATATATATATATATATATAATAGAGCATTTGAACAGCTTCAATATGTTGTTTCTCCATTTTATTCATTAAATTCAACTTTTTTATTTTTATTTTTTTTTATATATACTGCCGCAAAATACATAAACCTGAATCAGAACATTAAAAATAACAAATCAATATCTGTCAAACTACTCCACACATGCAAGAAGTTAAAATTTGACCAATTTTTGTACTTTGCGTTAACAGGCACGTACTTTGTTTATGCGCTTACAGAATGCTTAGAAATATGTCATGTGTTTTCGAAACAAACAAAAAATTCTTGTGCACACATACATACATACTAATTGCCTTGTACCCAGCAGACAAGCATTTTCGATTTCAAATTGAAAGTTCATATATAGTATATAATATTTAAATTCGTTGAGTTCATTTTGATTCATATGTATAAATATGTACTTGTGTGTACATATTTATTTACAAGAGTTATAAGTAAATAATATAAAAAAAGTTAATGTAAAATTAATCTAAGATTTTTGTAATAATTTCGTTGTAATTATTCTAATGGCGAGTATCAGCCTGTTGGAAAAAACTTATAATGAGTTTTTAAAATAAAACATCTTTGTAGAATGAAAATGAGCCTAGACGTCTTAAAAAATATTCACCCTTATCGTGGTTGGCGTATTACAATTTTTACTACGACGTTTTACTAACAGATTAGAGAACACCGTGACACTTCTTCTATAATCTAAGACCAAACTGTCGTAGCTTGCATCAAAATACACGATAAGGGTTATTATTATTTTTTTTTAATGTAAAGTCAATTATAATAATCTTAATGGCAACTGTAACGCTCAAGCCTCTTACAACAATATTTGTCGTTGTATATTACCAGAACAGATTTAGAGCAACTTCATCAGAAAGACGAATTACTTGGCTCCTCCAAATTTTCAAGAATGTTTATGCTTCCAGTAGTACATCGATCATATAAAAATCTTACTTCATCTTCACTTTCTTGTTTTATATTTTTCTTAACAATATTTGCAACTACTCATAATTTATTTTTACTACATAAAATATACATACATATGCATAAATATAAAACATAAATACAGACATATCGTCGGTTGGTTATTGGTTTGCTGCAGTCCTAATGTATTTTGAATATATTGTGCCGCAAGCCAATAACCAACCAACTGACGATATGTACATATGTATGACTTCTTGTTTGCTCGGTGCTTACATAACGTCTATACCTGATATAATATCAAATATATGTCTATCAGCAAACGTCAAATTGCATAGTACAGAGAATAATATTACGTGTGGACTGCAATATTAGTATTATATCAGATATTATAATATTGTTTTCATAATATATATTTAGAAAACAATATCAAGATATCAACTGTCAAAAAACGTACACATATATGGATACGTGAAGAGAATTTTGTGTGTTAAAGTGAAAATTAAAACTTTTTGATAAAAAATTCAGACATATTTTAATTATGCATGATGTATTAAGGAAATACCAACATTTTTATAAAACTAATATTACAATTATAATAAACGAAGATGTTTACTGCACGGCTGCCTGATAATTGTGAAATATTATGATATTTACAAGAGTGCGTTTTCCCCTACATAGATAGTAATATTAATATAAATATATTCTTCTTCTGATTCTGCCGACGTTCTCTCTCATATTATATCAGAGTTAATATCAGGTATAGACGTTATCACCTAAAAAAGGGTAATTCTGCCTTACATAGCGTCTACAATTGCGATTAACTCTGACATAATATGTGAGAGAACGTCGGCAGAATAACAAAAATAAAATGCCGATATTTCTCTTGATCTCATGCAACAGGAACACGTATTTTTACTTATCTTATAACATTTCATCTTATGCAAATTCTCATCGAGTTAACATGTTTTATTTTTGTATAATTATTTATTTTGTTTTCACTTTTTCACACAAACTTTAAGTACTAAATCAAATTAAACATATAAAATCCCAGAAATTTTTTCCAAAACATTGTTTTTTATTTATTTTAATAAACACTCACACATGCATACTAATTTATTTAAATGTACGTGTGTTTTTTGACAGTTCATCTCATAAGTTTGTTGTGATATGATTTCTTACATATGGTCTACACCTAACATAATATGTAAGATGAGATCGTCAAATTCAATCGCAGTGCGAATTATGTTACGTGTAGACTTCAAATTAGAGTTATCTCAATCTTATAAGATTTTTTACAAGGCACATTTACTACAGGTACACGCATTAGAGAAAACACTGTGGCAACTCTGTGCTTCTCACATAGTTTTACACGCAGGTAAAGAAAGCAAACTCTGAAAAAATGGTAAACTCTTGACAGGGTTGCAAAAAAAGTAGTAAATTTGTTTTGGTTTGCATATAAAATGTAAAAAAAAATTTAGTAATTAATATTTTCCCAAGTGCTTTCATTCAGAAGTTATAGCCCAGCAAACCTTTGAAAATCACTAAAATGTTAGAAAATTTTTCTTTCACGCTTAAAACAAAAATTATAAACTGTAGCATTAATTAATTACTATTAATTTTTAGAAAACTGAAACAGCTTTCAGAAATAGTAATTGTTATTTTCCGAAACACTTTCTTTCAGAAGTTATACCCAGCAAACTTTTTAAAGTCATTAATATAAAAAAAAAAGTTTTCTGTTAATAAAACAAAAACAGTTTGTTGTACCATATTGTGACTTATATCAATTGATAGCAAATTAAAATAGCTTTTAGAAATTGTACCTACCATTTTTCCAGATGCTTTCCTTCAGAAGTTATAGCCCAGCAAACTTTTTAAAGTCACAAAAATTGGGAAATACTTGTTTCACCTATAAATCAAAAACTATTCGATGTACCATATAGGGACTAGTACTATTCAATAGGGAATCGAAATACCTTTCAGAAACAGTAAGTAACATTTTCCCAAGTGCTTTCATTCAGAAGTTATAGCCCAGCAAACTTTTCAAAGTCAAAAAATTAGTATTAAATTGTTTTGCCTATAAATGCAAAACTATTCGATGTACCATATAGGGACTAGTACGATTCAATAGGGAATTAAAATACCTTTCAGAAACAGTAATTGACGTTTTCCCAAGTGCTTTCATTCAGAAGTTATAGCCCAGCAAACTTTTCAAAGTAAAAAAATTAGTATAAAATTGTTTAGCCTATAAATGAAAAACTATTCGATGTACCATATAGGGACTAGTACCACTCAATAGGGAATCAAAATACCTTTCAGAAACAGTAATTGACATTTTTCCAAGTGCTTTCATTCAGAAGTTATAGCCCAGCAAACTTTTTTAAGTCAAAAAATGTAGGAAATAGTCTTTCACCTATAAAATAGAAACTATTCATTGTACCGTAATAAATCGTATACCAATAGATAAAGGACAAAAGTAGCTCTCCGATTTGATAGCAGCCAATTTCTGAAATTCTTGAATTCAGAAGTAATTTCCGAATTGATTTTAACAAATTTGCAAAAATTTCATGATAATGCAGTTTTGTACATTAAGTTTGTGTGTGGCAACCTTGCGGTATTCTTCCTAGTAAAATATGTAAACAAACTTTGTAAAAAAATTCAGATTTTGTAACACGATAAAAATAGGTAAATTTAAACTATATTTCATTAAAAGTTATTAATTTTAGTGCTACTGTGTGAGCAAAATCAGATTTAGTAACTGCCATTATTTTGATTTTAGTTTCTAGGGGAGAAAAATGCTCTTGAAAATTGCGTTTACAATTTTTTTTTTCTTCAGTATAAAAAGAAAATGGTTTCTTGTACCCTATTAAGGCATATACTCTTCGATAGAGGGTTGAAATACCTTTCAGAAATAGCATTTGTCATATTCTGAATTGCTTTACTTCAGAAGTTATAGCCAAATAAAAAAAATATGTCATGAAAATTGACCAAAAATAAGTTTATGCCTATAAAATAGGAACTATTAATTGTAATGTATTCATACATATATGTTTCGATAGATAATTAAAGTACTTTTGAGAATTGAGTACTTTTATTGTCTGAATTACTTCATTTCAGAAGATATATCCTAGCAAACTCGTCGAAATCACTAAAATGAGGACGAAAGCTTTCCATTCATAAAATGAAAACCACACATAGTTTCGTATTGCATTATATTGCCATCAATAGAGAACAAAATTTTCTTTCAGAATTGGTGACTGTCATTTTCTGAATTTCTTGATTTCAGAAGTTATATCCCATTAAATTGCAACTTTGTAAATATTTTCCAATTCTCAGATTTTTTATAAGTTGCCAATAATAGTGTTCAACTACTGATAACGCAGGTATGAGATGTAGATAGTAAAGTGCTTCTATTGATAGCACAGTTATATGTGGCAACACAAATAAGAATTAAAGCCAGGAATTTGAACCAATTATAAATATTATTATTCATAATGTTTATTATTAGCTTATATTTGTAATTATTAATAAATATTAAACAAATTAAACATTAAAATTTTAATTTTTTTATTATGTCGATAACAGTGGTCTAACTCAAGAACAGGGATGGCTGAAGAAGATAATATTTAGTGGTTGGTAGCACTACGTGATTGTCGAAGTATTCAGCATGTTGGCAGCACTATTTTAATTTGCTATCAATTGATATAAGTCACAATATGGTACAACGAACTGTTTTTGTTTTATTAATAGAAAACTTTTTTTTTATATTAATGACTTTAAAAAGTTTGCTGGGTATAACTTCTGAAAGAAAGTGTTTCGGAAAATAACAATTACTATTTCTGAAAGCTGTTTCAGTTTTCTAAAAATTAATAGTAATTAATTAATGCTACAGTTTATATTTTTTGTTTTAAGCGTGAAAGAAAAATTTTCTAACATTTTAGTGATTTTCAAAGGTTTGCTGGGCTATAACTTCTGAATGAAAGCACTTGGGAAAATATTAATTACTGTTTCTGAAAGGTATTTTGAATCTCTATCGAATGGTACTAGTGGCTATATGGTATATCGAACGGTTTAAATTTTATGGGTCTGCAAACTTTTTCCAGAGTGCTATTTTCAAGTGCTCTGTTCTCCTAGAATATGGCAATGAAAAAAATGACAGTTGTATAATTAGGTTCTGCGCCCTTTGATGTACCTAATTCAGTTATTCTTTTTTTTAATTTAATTAGTTATTACTTATTTTCAATGCAATAAATATGTTAATTATTTTGCTAAAAGTTGTTTACTTTGAAACAGTACTTTTTTGCATCTCTTAGAAAGTTTGCCAAATAACTGTAAAAGTTTGCCAAAAAGTTTGCTTTCTTCTCACCGATTAGTTTTACAAAGTAATTGTCAACAAATTGTATGCATCAAACAAGGCACAAAAGTAATTGTCAAATGAATTCTTCGTTATAAACGTGTAAACAAAAAATCAGCGGATGAGCAATTTGCCTGATGCATGTACCTGTTTGATATGCCTTGATTTTTTATAAGAGCGTTGTTATAAGAAATCCTATAACAACAATCTTATAAAATGAACTGTCAAAAAACACACGTACATGAAAATAAATTAGTAAGAATGTGTGAGTGTTTATTATATATATATATATATATATATATATATATGTATGTGCAAAAAAATACAAATATATTTGAATGTACGTTTTCGCCACCTCTAGATAAATTGTTGACAAACGCAATTTGACGTCATCATTTTGCCGACGTTATTTCTTGTGTTGACTCAACAAATTGACCGTGTGGTCGTAGTGTTACCTGTGTTAACCCAGTATAGACTGGCAATAAATTCATTAACATAAATTGCAGCAAATGCCACAATATGGATATTGCCAATGCAGACAGCTCATTGCCGGTGCTGGCAATAATTGTCAAAAGTTTTTCGTTGACAATTATTGCGAACATGAAACGTCAAAATTGGTGTTAATGTTCGACTTTTCTGTATTGCATTTGACGTTAAGATAATAGTGAAATTGAGAAAATATACATATACGTTTATTAAAAAAGTGTTGTTATAAGTTTATAAAAATAAAAATTTGTTGAATTAACCAGATATATACAAGTGAATTATATTTTTGTTCTGCACCTTCCTTGTTGACTTTTTCCATAGCTAATTGCTTTACTTACAACAAGGAAGGTGTGCAACAAAAATATAACTCACATGTAAATATCTGGTTAATCAAACAAATTTTGATTTTTTAAACTTATAACAATACAAATTATTTCACTACACAAGTTTTTAAGAACATAAACATAAATGCATTAATTTCATCAACATTATACCACAGAATACACAGAAGTGTTGAAAGTAACAGGTAAAAAAATGCTTCAATCAAGTTTTTTAGAATTCGTGTGAAAAATCCAAATTCTCCATAAACCAACTAAAATTAGTATTAATATATCGAAAGATATCCCTGATTTAGTAACAACTTCATTAAATACTCACAACTATGAAGTTCGTACTAGTATTTTAGATACACCGTACATTATTAAACCTTTTCATATCAGATTATTAGAGTATAATCAAGTTAGAGACCGAATTTTTAATAACAATGCAAAACCTACTAGGTCCTCATTACGCATGCGTAAGTTTTGGCAAAACGTCAAGCAGTTAAAGCACAAATTTATAACATCCGTATGGGATATGCCACATGATGTCAGACCATATGCTGAGGTAATTCCCTTTGGAAAAATATCTTAGGTTTGTTGGATACTGGAGCGTCGATAAGTTGCATGGTCTCTGAAGCGGCAATAGACTTTTTGTCTTCGCAAGCTCCGTCCAAAAAATAAAATCAAGTATTAAGACTGCAGGTGCTAGAAATCAAAGTGTTGTAGGGTTTTTAAAGACTAGTATTGAATTTAAAGGAATAAAAAAAGGATAACAATATTTACTATACCGAGCCTAGAAAAAAACTTGTTTTTAGGAATTGATTTTTGGCAGTTATACGATTTGCTTCCCTGTGGATTATACCAATTCAATTCAGCTTCATCTATTAGTTATTTAGATAATCAGGCTTCTATTTCTTCATTACAACAGCAACGTCTTCGACATGTTATAAATTTGGTCCCATCATTTGCGAAAGAAGAGCTGGGGAAAACAAATATTCTAAGCCATGTAATTGACACTGAAGATGACGGTCCCATTAAGCAAAAGCATTTTCCTGTATCCCCAGCCATAGAGAAGCTAATATATGAAGAACTAGACCGGATGCTAGATCTAGGAGTTATTGAAGAGTCAGGTAGCGCCTGGTCATCGCCGGTGCTTCTGCATAGGAAGCCAGGGATAAATAGGCTATGCTTGGACAGCCGCAAACTTAATGCAGACACCATTGGTGATGCCTATCCTCTTTCCAATATTGATGGCATAGTCAGTAGACTTCCCAAGGCCGAATTTATAACTAGTTTGGACCACAAGGATGCTTTTTGCAGATCCCGTTAGATTTGGGATCTAGAGAGAAAACAGCATTTACTGTTCCTGGGAGACCGCTGTATCACTACACCGTAATGCCCTTCGGGATATGCAATACCTCGCAGACCATGTCACGTCTAATGGACACGGTTATACCGCCGTCTCTCAGGACAGACGTGTTTGTTTATCTGGATGATCTTCTGATCATTTCGGATACGTTGGAAAAGAATCTTGAGGCTCTAGGAGGAGGAAAATTCGGGACTTCGGACTGACTATAAACATAGAAAAGAGCAGGTTTTGTGTCACAGAGTTAAAATATTTAGAACATATAGTGGGTAATGGGGTTATTCGGACGGACCCGGAGAAAGTGTCCGCCGTAAACAATTTTCCAGTTCCTAATCCGTAAGGAAAGTTTGAAGATTTCTCGGAATAACATGGTACGGGGAATTTATAAGGAATTACGCTTCGGTTAGAACGCCTATGTCTAATTTGTTAAAAGGAAAGCGTAAATTTTTATGGACCGATGATGCCTAAATAGCTTCTGAAGTTTTAAAGACCCACCTGAGCACTACTCCAGTTTTACATAGCCTTGATTTCACAAAACCGTTTTTCATACATTGTGATGCTAGTAAAACTGGTATAGGAAATTCGTTGCTTCAGAAGGAAGGTGAAGAGATTCCTGTGACACTTATATCCAAGAAACTCAACCAAGCCCAACGTAACTATTTATTTATTTTTATTTATTTATTTATTTTATTTCTTCAGTAATACATATGGCCTATTGGCTAATTAACAATATATTACAAGTTTTTGATATATTTACAATTATGTATGTAAGTATATAAATACATATGTACAATGTAGCAGATACAATTAAATTCTTGAGATCAAATTATTGGTAATAAATATCATAAGTTATCAGTCAATTTTCAATTTTAACTTCATAAAAACTCTGATGCATAAATAAAAAAAGATTAAAGTAAAAATAAAGCCTGATAATCGATAACTAGGCAGGAGTAAGGAAATCAGTAAGCTTTCTCTTAAAAGTAGTCAAAGACATGTTAAATGAACGCAAATGGATGGGCAGGGAATTCCACAATCGGGCAGCTCGCACAATGAACGAATGTTCGTATGTCATATTGTTTATACGTGATATAATAATTTGGGGATTTCTGGAAGACTTAGTAAAAGATATCATCTGCACAAGATGCAATGGTCTTTGGTGCTTGATAATATTAAAAAGATATATTAATAAGCGAAACTTGAGGAAGTCATCAAATGTTAGGTTCAAAAAATCCTTCAAGTGATTTGAAACATGGGCCCTTAGCCTCAGCGCATTGACAAATCTCACAATTTTATATACAATGGTTTTAATTTATCTCCTATTTCCATGGTTGCTACCCGAATAGACCACGACACAATAATTTACTTGAGACATTAGTAATGCATGAGCTATTATTTTTTTAACATGCAACGGAAGATACAGGTTTAGATGATACAATCTGCGTAAAGTGTGACAAATCCGTGAGTTAATTATATTAGTATGTGTTTCAAATGATAATCGATCGTCAATTACTATTCCAAGACATCGTAGATAATTCATGACTTCAATGGTAGTACCAGACAATTTCAGATCAGGATCGAAATGAGTGGATCTATTAGGTCTAAATATAATGGCTTTAGTTTTGTGTGGGTTGACACAAAGTTTATTCCCCAGCATCCAATCATTAAGCGTTGATAGGTCATTATTAATGGAGGCTTGCAACGCATCTAAAAATTGGAGTTCACCAGACCAAAGTAACTGTATATCATCAGCATACACATAAGGCTTACTAAAGTTCAGTTCATAGAATAAGTCATTAACAAAAAGCGTAAATAAAATGGGGCCAATCACTGATCCTTGGGGAACACCAGATCTACATATAAGATATCCGAATTAAGATCATTTAAAGAAACAAATTGCTTACGACCACTCAAATACGACCAAATTAACCGACAAGCCGATTTAGCGAAACCAAATTTACTATTTAGTTTATTTACTAAACAACTATGATCAACTGAATCAAAGGTCCACAGAGACCATAACGCAAATTTTATCTTCATTTATGTATTTACGAATTGAATCAGTAAGATATGTCAGGAGTAGGATCGTGTTTCGATATTGACGAAAGCCATATTGGCATTCATTACGCATACTTCTGGAATCAATATAATTAGTTATTTGTTCTTTCATGATAATTTCAAAAAGTTTAGACAATGTAGGTAAAATACTAATTGGCCTAACATTATCTAGATTTAGTGTTCGTCCGCTTTAAGGAATGGGAATAATACGCGAGATTTTCCAATCATCAGGGTATGTGCAAGAGGTTAAAACGAAGTTAATGAAATATAGCAAATGTCTAGTAATAAGGGGGTAAATTAACTTTAAAAATTTTATAGAAATGCCATCGACTCCAACCGAAGTCGACTTTATTTTACACAGAGCAAGTAAGAGTTCTGGTTCAGTTATATTCGAAAAAGAAAATTTGTCAGATGAATTTGAAAAAAGTGCAAAATCAGGTTCCTCATCTGTATTATTTAGTTGATTACTAATGAAGTGTTCATTTATTTTATTGACGTCCACATCCGCGTTTATACCCACTTCTTCACTGACACCAGCAATACGCAAATTTTTCCACATTTGTTTAGTATCACTCGATCTGAAAATATTATGACTATAAGTTCTTTTAAATTTTCTTATTTTTGATTTTGTAATATTACGAAGTCTACGATACGTATCCCAGTTTCTATCATTTCTTTCATTATAGAAAGCTCTCAATGCAAAATTAGTTATTGATCTGTAATAATTAATATCCCGTGTAAATCTGAGTATGACGAAATATCCTTTTGATAGGAATATAATTCAAGAGTTCATTAAAAAGATTATTAAAGAAGGAGAGTTGCACATGAGAATCACACGAATAATAAATTTGGTTGAAGTCAGTTTGCATAATATGTCTTTTAATGGCTAAAATGTCAGCATGATTATAGTCTCTGAAATAAGAAATACTGCGTACCTGGTTAACAGGGATATGAAAAGAAGCGCATATCAGGGCATGACGTGAGATGAAAGGAATCTGAAATTGAGCAGATGTATTAACTAAAATACCATGGCTGACAATAAAGTAATCTATAAGGGAGGTGGAATTATGAAAGGCA
The DNA here is from genome assembly GCA_936439885.1 of Nowickia ferox. NCBI lineage: Eukaryota > Metazoa > Arthropoda > Insecta > Diptera > Tachinidae > Nowickia > Nowickia ferox. The sequence continues at coordinate 47,312,378 of OW387026.1, forward strand.
TCATAGTGAGTGGGCAGTGAATTATGACAGCAAGTCATCCTAAATTGGCTACAAATCAAACGCATTTCCATAGATTTTCTTGTATTAAATAAATTGGTTTTAAAATCCCCTACTACAATAAAGTCTTTGTATCGAACAAAGATATCACTAAAAGAATTTTCGAAGAGGTTTAAATTTCCTCTAGGAAGATAAACAACGCCAATAGCCACGGAACTAGAACCAGTGTCAACATCAATAAAAATACCCTCGCAAGAAAAATATTCACTACTCTTATATATGATTTTAAATTTAATGCTCTGAGCTATGTATATGGCAACTCCGCCACCTCTACACCCAGTGGGACGATCATTTCTACACACATTGTAACCAGGAATCTTAATCGCTTGATCAAAAATTATCGGATCAAACCAAGTCTCAGTAACACAAATTATGTCAAATGCAATTCCAATAACTTACCAATTCATCAATTTTGTGAGATCTATCTGAGGGACAGAGGCTTTGTGCATTCAAATGGGCAACTTTGAGATTTTGTGAATCCTTAGCAAAAGTGTGTCTGATAGCATAGTCATCGATTATAGGACCCAAGTTAATGTTAGTGGTCATAAAAAGTTAGTGCAAACGTAATCAGAAGCCGTAATGAAGTTAAATGAATGTATCTTATGAATTGAACTTATTATTTTAGAAGAGTGTACTTATGAATTTTGTAATTTTTATAATCAATAATTAAACTTATTAAAAATATCGGTAATAAAAATAAAAACTATACACGTCTAATATTAGGGCAAATAAACAAATCCAACAGTAAATAGAAATGAATTTATCATAGAATATTTATAAATTTATTCAATTTGCAAGCCATGTAGTACTGCACCAGCAGTTCCCAAAAAATAATGAGTGAAAAAAAATAACATAATAATTAAAATGTATGCAATATTTAAACTGAAAGTGAAACCCAGTTCCAAGTGCAATAACACAACATGGCAAGTGCAGTAACACAACGTGGCTTACAAATTGAATAACAGGGTAAATTAATTCACCAATATAACAATAATTTTTTTTTTTTTTTTATTTCTTACGTTACAGCACGCAGCTCAGAACATTGAGTAGCGTTAAGTACTTTTAATGTGCCATTAGCGAGTTTGATTCTGGCCTTTGGCAAATCTCTATTTAAGATTCGGAACCACGTTACTTTTCCCTCTCTGCGCAATAATCGACATAAATTCTGTAGCTTTCTGCAGGCAGGGGTAAGATTATCATTTAAGTAGATCCTAGTATTTACATCCTCATCAATAATGTTTTTCAGTTGTATCTTCGGTTCTTTGAAATAAGCTTTCATAAGCTCATCCCTCAAATATACATTGTTAAATTTTACTAGCACCAATTTATTGCGTTGAATGTAGAGGCATTGGTTTATATCTTTAACATCAGCAGCAACGTTGTAAAAAGAGCATATAGCCAAGACAGGATCAATAAAATATTTTATGCCCGAAGGTAGGCCAGAAATTAACACATCAGCGCGATTTAATTGCTTTTGCAATTTGTTATCCTCTAGTTCAAGTTGTGAGAATTTTTCCTCCAACATAGTTTCCACCTCTTTTATTTTGTTATTGCATTGTTCTAAATTATTTTGGAACTCTGTTAGAGACATCGACAAGTCTTCCCTAATGCTGGATATTGATGACTCAATAAGTGTTTTTAGTTCCAGTTTTTCAGACCGCATTTCCTTAGCAAAGGTTGTAAAGTTTTCCTGAAACTTTCTATCAACTTCATCAATGCATTTACGCAATACAGAAGTGTCACCTTTATGTACAGGCTTTGTAAGGCAACGTGTACAGCTAAAGCTTATGTTGTCGCAATTACCCATCAATGCATATAGTTCAGCTGAGACATTAGTACAATTCGCATGGAATCATATTTTGCAGTGGTCACATTCCACACCGGCATCAGTTTTTGTAACATTTTTGTTACACTCTCCACACTTAGAGGCTGGCGCCATTTTAAGGATTAAAAAATATGGCGTAGATTTAATTTAAGTGCACAATAATACAAATTCTTATTGTTGTTGCGTGTTAAAATAAAAAAAAAAGATTTTTGCAAGCATGCACTGGGCAAATCAGTTCTTCAAGTAAGTGTTTGTTTTGTATCTTAACAAATTAGTTCACCAAATACAGTAGATTAGTAATAGCCACAAATATTCCGACGCTACTTTGATTACAGGTTCATAACTTAATTTTATATATGCAACAAATATTATTTTTTAAGAAAATTTTATATCTTAAGAAATCAAAAAAAAACATACTTTGAAGAGTGATGCCAATTATTCAGTAACCGGCAGCTTTGTTAAGTAAGTACCTTACTGTTATTACTGACTATGCGTCTTTAAAGTGTCTCATGTCCCAGACAGATTTGAGAACGCGCTTGCTCGGTGGGCCTTAAAACTGCAGGGATAGAAATTTAACATTCAGCATAAACGAGGTAATCTAAACGTGGCTCCTGATACATTACCTAGGGCCAATACTGACGACTTGTCCGGATTAGGGATTGACTGTGTTAGTCGGTAACGATTGCGGGCTGTTTGTAGACCTTGGTTCCGCACATTTTAAATCAGACGAGTATAAACAACTAACTGGTGACACACAGCGGTTTTTCCAAAAAAAATTTATTGATTAATTTAAGCCTTTCCCCAGATCGCGAGCAGGAAATATTGGAAATTTTATCGTCTTAGACCATTTTCGAACTTCCCTTTTTGGAGATATGGTATCTACTATCACCACATTGACGCTAATATCCTTGTTTGTTTACGCAAATTTAGGATTAAGTTGGGAATAAAAGTGGTATTTTTCCCCAAAACCGCTAGGCCACGTCAGCCAACCCAGTTAAATTTAAAGCAGTATCGAATAATTTTTTTGGAACATTTGGATGTCTAAGAACTCTGCTAGTAAGTGCACTAAGGAAGAGGAAAAAATTAATTAAAAAGTTTAAGCCAGCGTTTTCTTCCCAAATATCCCTTTTCGTGTTAAAATTAATAAAAAATGTGAGTAATGAGAAAATAATGTTTAAGGAGAAAACCTTTAAACAAATTGCGTTTGCCTTCTTTCATGTTAATAAAGTGAATATTTTTCTCTTATTGTGTATAATTACATCGTGGTCCAGTAAAACAACAGCTTTCCTATTTGCCTACAGTGTGATTTGTTTATAAAAGAAAAACATTAGCACTAAATTTTGAAGGTAAATTTTATTTTCCCAATTTTTTAATTCAAGTACCTAAGTAGTAGGGGATTGGGGGTTCTGTGGCAATTAAAATTGTGAAATTTGGGTGAAATTTCAAAGAATTCTTTAAAATTTTGCTGAAATTTGTCTGAAATTTGAGAAATTGTGTTTTCGGTGCGCTTTGATGTCCTTTTGTTTACATTAAGTGTTTTTTGTTTACATTAACTGTTTTTTGTTTATATTAAGTGTATGTATGTATGTATGTATGACCGTGGGAACTTGTGCGTGGAATATCTTGTGGGAATACATTAAGGGGGTTTATAGGTTTGAGACTTTTATATGTGTATGATATCCAAATGCCGACGGGAAAACATGTTTATTTTTATTTTATTGCCTACGGGAAAATCATGGAAATGATTATTCCTAATGCAGACGGAAAATTTGTAGGTGGTCTAGCTGTAGGATTTGAAGTCTGGCTGTGATTCTTGGAGGGAGAGGTGTGTCTTGCTGTAGGAATTGAAGTCTGGCTGTGCTTGGTGGAGGGCGGAGTTTGTATAGATTGTGAGTCCTTAAGGCTGACCGTGATTTGGATAGGTGAGGGTGTTTTGTAATATGTAACCGTGGGAATTCGGTGGCGTTTATACCTGTTTGAATTTAAGCCAACCTGTCCTTGGTGGGGGCGGGATGTATTTGAGGTAAATCGACTGGTGGAGGGCGGGCTGTTGTTGTAATATGTATCCGGGGGAATCTGTGTGCATGTATGTATGTATATCTGTAGGAGTTTAAGGATGTGTGTGATTTATGAAAGGCGAGGTGAGAGTGTTCATGTAATACGTGTCCGTGGGAATCTGTGTCTATGTATGTTTGTAGGACTTTAAGGCTGATTGTTATTTGAGGTGGGGGAGGGTGTTGTTGTGATAGATAGATAGAATGTGCGTATGTGTGTGTGTGTATGTGTGTATGTATGTATGTAATATGTATCTATAAGAATTTGGGTGTTTATATGTCTGTAGGAATTTTTGTGCATGTATGTCTGTAGGAGTTTAAGGCTGATCGTGATTTGGATTGTTGAGATTAATCGATTTTATGTGACTTCCAGAATTTGTGTATGTATAGTTGTAGGAAATTTAAGGCTTTTCGTGATTTATGAGGGGCGAAGTGTTCATGTAATATCTAACCGTGGCAATTTGTGTGTATATCTGTAGGAGTTTAAGGCTGATCATGATTAATGGGAGGTGAGGTGAAGGTGCTCATGTATATGTATCGGTATTTGTGTGTATGTATGTCTGTATGAGTTTAAGGTTGATCGTGATTTCGGTTGTGAGATTGATAGATTGTATGTTACCTTGAGATTTTGTGTATGAAAAAACGACAATGGTAAGACTGTTGTAAATTTAGAGATGGTAAATTTGAGCCTTCATTACAAAACACATTTCAACAAATTGAAATACGATGAATCAAACCAATTCACATATTCCATTTGCAAAAAAGTTTCGTATATAAGGCAGAAATCTACATCAACTGACACCACACACAGTTGATCAAACACAGAAGAACGCTGATGATGAAGGTTTAGTGGCCTTCGAAAACGGCTGGCTGTTCCGTTCAACTATGTGTTGTCAGAATATTTACAACTAACTTTGATGTTATTTGTTCATTAATAATTATCACATGTAATTTGGCTTAAAAGGCGATACGAACATTAGCCTGTTCAATTCATTAAATATATATATTTCCTATATTTAATTTACATTTGTTTAAAATTTATGCAGCCTATATAGTCAACGTTAGAAATTTTTTGGTGTATAAAATTTTTTCTAACCACCGTGTTTTGTCAGCACATTACATTTATTTTAGAATATCTTGCATTGCCTTTTATAAATGTATAAACATTTTTAAATGAAACTGATCCGGTAGTCCAGCTTAGCTAACGATAGTTTTTTGTTAGCCAGTTTGCTTCTTTTTACTTTTATATTTTTTTTATTGATAAACATTTAAAATCAAAAGGGAGTTTTATAATAAAATTGTTATATTCATAATTGCTGAAAACAATCGCTACTTCTTTTGCGATGAAATCATTTGAATTACTTTTGAAACCTTGTACTATAAAAATTATGGTATTTTCCATATTACTCAATTTATAAGACTTTTCGAACTTGTCCTTTGATGGGTATATATTCCATTATATGATCATGAATAAGACTGCAGTAAGCTGATGTCTATGCTTACTGTTTCAAATTAAAATTTTATTCAATTGGGCCGCTATTGAATAAAAGGAACTTTTATCTTAAACTTTAGTGCATTTGGAAGTGCTTGAGATTCTTTCGTATAATAGCTTTGTTGGAATCTTATATACGAGTACATATAATATTGAATTGCATAACGTTTATTTTTAATTTTTATGTTCAGATCATCATCATTTGGATATGAGACTAAATTTAAATGTACTTTTAAATTAGTTAATGTACGTCATATAATAGCTTCAAGGGGGTCAACCAGCAAACCTCATGTAGAAAAACTCGATGTAAAAATTCTCTCAAACATAGATATTCTAATGTTTCTGACACTATGAAAACACCGACGGTGAATTGATGGTGGTGGTAACTGAGTTATTTGAGATCGATTTTCTAGAATAGTTGATTATTAAACATGTATTTCTTTGTAGATAAAGTAATTTCTTTATACATATATACATATATTTACCTATATGTATATATGAATACATTTAAAAATTACAAAAATATTCTCTTTTTCAAGTAGTAAAATCTGAAAAAATAGTAGTGACACATTAAAAGAAAAAAATTATTAAAAAGAGAGACTGAGTGATCAACTGATACGTACACTTTGTCTGACAGGTAAATAAAGCGCACTTAAAAATATCAGAAATATATGCACAATACGCTGAACTTTAATAAAATGAGAAAAAAAATCATCTAGAACAACAAATAAAAGCCATAGGCGAGTAACCTTCATAAGATAAACATATACCTTATTAATGAAAACATTATTATCAGTATGAAGTAACACAATTTGAGGAATTAAAATTTTAAAATTTAATTGTCCCTTAACGCTGACAAAGAGTAGACAGATATGTTGACATAGAAAGTCATCTTGTATACTAGAGGAACCGTTGAGAGGCCAGACCTAAATTGTAAGAAAACGATTTCGTTTTCTGTTGATCGCTATTCAAGAAGAAAACAAGTTTCCTCATTAACTAATTTAAAAGTACATTTAAATTTAGTCTCATATCCAAATGATGATGATCTTAACATAAAAATTAAAAATAAACGTTATGCAATTCTATATTATATGTACTCGTATATAAGATTCCAACAAAGCTATTATACGAAAGAATCTCAAGCACTTCCAAATGCACTAAAGTTTAAGATAAAAGTTCCTTTTATTCAATAGCGGCCCAATTGAATAAAATTTTAATTTGAAACAGTAAGCATAGACATCAGCTTACTGCATTCTTATTCATGATCATATAATGGAATATATACCCATCAAAGGACAAGTTCGAAAAGTCTTATAAATTGAGTAATATGGAAAATACCATAATTTTTATAGTACAAGGTTTCAAAAGTAATTCAAATGATTTCATCGCAAAAGAAGTAGCGATTGTTTTCAGCAATTATGAATATAACAATTTTATTATAAAACTCCCTTTTGATTTTAAATGTTTATCAATAAAAAAAATATAAAAGTAAAAAGAAGCAAACTGGCTAACAAAAAACAATCGTTAGCTAAGCTGGACTACCGGATCAGTTTCATTTAAAAATGTTTATACATTTATAAAAGGCAATGCAAGATTCCCTCGGATACATATTCAAAATTAATTCAAATGATTTCATCGCAAAAGAAGTAGCGATTGTTTTCAGCAATTATGAATATAACAATTTTATTATAAAACTCCCTTTTGATTTTAAATGTTTATCAATAAAAAAATATAAAAGTAAAAAGAAGCAAACTGGCTAACAAAAAACTATCGTTAGCTAAGCTGGACTACCGGATCAGTTTCATTTAAAAATGTTTATACATTTATAAAAGGCAATGCAAGATATTCTAAAATAAATGTAATGTGCTGACAAAACACGGTGGTTAGAAAAAATTGTATACACCAAAAAATTTCTAACGTTGACTATATAGGCTGCATCAATTTTAAACAAATGTAAATTAAATATAGGAAATATATATATTGTAGATACTATTACTATGGAGTATGTATCTTAAGGAATTCAGTTTTACTTAAAACAAAAAATCCACACAAACTTCTAAAGTAAATACAGATAAAACATTAAAACAACGTTTTTTAATGTCAACTAAAAAAAACTATAGAGATATTTCACATCTATACACAAAATACCTGGCGAATATTTAGAACAATAAAAGACCTCACATGACAAAAAAAATGTATTTAAACAGTTAGCCACAGACTTATTTGTATGTACATATGTACATATCTACACATATTATCAAATTTCTTACCCATGCTCAAGTATTTATTGGATTTTAACAATCACACTTACATATCTACATCATGAAAATATACAAACCGTTCTCCAAGGTATTGACGCTTGAAGACGAAAGTCGAAGAAGACAAATGTACTTAGTCCATATTTACACTATGCAAGTCTTATTGCTAAGCTGATTAGTTTAACAGAGAGAGAGACGAGGGGAACAGTAACGTTTCTTTCCCCTCGTCCCTCTTTCCTAACAAACTAATCAGCTTAGCAATAAGACTTGCATAGTGTAAATTATGACGAAATAAACAAACTTATCACAGACCAGTCAAACTCTATCGTGCATACACACATACACACACAAAATCGCCACGATCGTACACAAGAATTTTGCAAAATCTGAAATTAATATTTATACAAATATAAACAAATTTCTGACCGACAGACTTTAACCTGGACAAATTTAAGCTTAATAAAATATAAAGCAATCTCATCCTCCAATATGAAAAACATACTAGGATTATGGAAGTTCAAATATATGATAATATTTTCTAACAAAAAATGTTCATATGAGAAATAATTTATTTCTACGTACATATAGATACTAGGGTGAGAAAATCACATACACAAACACATACTAAAATTCATCTACGAAAAATTAAACCTATTTCAACAACGCCCCTCCCCTCACAAATCACAGTCTGCCTAAAGTTCTTACAGATATAAATACACAAATTCTCAAGGTCACATACAATCGATCAATCTCAACAATCCAAATCACGATCAGCCTTAAACTTCTACAGACATACATGCACAAAAAATCCTACAGATACCTACCAAAATTCCTATAGATACATATTACAATAACACCACCCGCCTACCTCAAATCAAGGACAGCCTTAAACTGCTACATATACATATATACATACACACACACATAGGCACATTCTATCTATCTATCACAACAACACCCTCCCCCACCTAAAATCAGAATCAACCTTAAACTCCTACGAACATACATATACACAGATTCCCACGGATACGTATTACATGAACACTCTCACCTCGCCGTTCATAAATCACAGACAGCCTTAAACTCTTACAGACATACATACATCCATACATACATGTACACAGATTCCCACGGATACATATTACAACAACAGCCCGCCCTCCACCAGTCGATCTACCTCAAATACATCCCGCCCCCACCAAGGACAGGTTGGCTTAAATTCCAACAAGTATAAACGCCACCGAATTCCCACGGTTACATAGTACAAAACACCCTCACCTATCCAAATCACGGTCAGCCTTAAGGTCTCACAATCTAGACACACCCCGCCCTCCACCAAGCACAGCCAGACTTCAATTCCTACAGGAAGACACACCTCGCCCTCCAAGAATCACAGCCAGACTTCAAATCCTACAGCTAGACACACCTACAAATTTTCCGTCTGCATTAGGAATAATCATTTCCATGATTTTCCCGTCGGCATTAAAATAAAAATAAACATGTTTTCCCGTCGGCATTTGGATATCATACACATATAAAAGTCTCAAACCTATAAACCCCCTTAATGTATTCTCACAAGATATTCCACGCACAAGTTCCCACGGTCATACATACATACATACAAACATACATACACTTAATATAAACAAAAAACAGTTAATGTAAACAAAAAACACTTAAGGCTGTGATACACTATCATACAAAGTCGTGCGATCTACGAAAAAGTACAACCCTGGTGTGATGAATTGTTATTGTCTTTTGAAAATTTTCATAAACTCCACCATACCATGGTTGTATTATTTCGTAGATCGCACGACTTTGTATGATAGTGTATCAAGGCCTTTAATGTAAACAAAAAAACATCAAAGCGCACCGAAAACACAATTTCTCAAATTTCAGATAAATTTCACAAATTTCAGCAAAATTTTAAAGAATTCTAGAAATTTCACCCAAATTTCACAATTTTAATTGCCACAGAACCCCCAATCCCCTACTACTTACCTAAATTTAATTTTTTGCAAAGTTTAGATCAATTCCCTCCGGATTATTTTTAGTGAGCTTAGAATTAATTGTCTCCATCATACACAGAAAAGTATAAAAAATTTATGTAATTGAGTGCCTAACACCTTACTCAGAGCTGCTGCAACTCACCAAGACGAATACAATTTTTCTCCAAGCCCTAAATTTTTACATCAGTCAGGCTCGTGGTTCAAGCTGTTTAGTTGTGCAAGAAAGCATTTTTTAATTAAGGGAAAGGGAAATATTTTAATTTGAAGTGCTAACAATAATCAAACATGGTGGAGGGCCCCTTCAAACCCTAAAAAAAATTAACATAATTAGAACCACAATCATTTAAAAAAAAAATTTATCGTCGTGAAGAAAACAACATTTTTAGCAAACCAGATGTTTTGGTTTGCTATCTTACAACATGCAAAATGTAAACAAATAATGAAAAAATATTACCAATTTCATTGCATTTTTTGTAAAGTAATTTTTTAATAAATTATATATCTAGATATTGGAATTAATAGCGAAAGGCCTGTAGTATCAGATTATTTAACTGTCATTGTTGACATTTTACTGATATTGAATATATCTGATGTTTTCATTAGACACTTTTGCAACACTTTTTCACTAATAACTCATAAACTAGACTTCGTGCGCATATGGCGCTACCATCAATCAATAGCTTATTACAATGCGCGTCGGTAGTTATAAGGCTTATATATCGGGAGACTTTCTGAAAAAGTTATAGAGCAAAAAACATTTTTTTTTACTTAAAATAACAAAGTCATAGTTTTTTGCTTGTAACTCATAAACTAGATCGCGTGCGCATATGACGCTACCTGCAATCGATAGCAAACTGAAATACGCGTCCATTAAAGGTTCAATGACTTTCGGGGAGACTTTCTGAAAAAAGTTATTGGCTTAACAAATTTTTTTTAATAAAAAATTTGCAACAAAAAAACATTTTCAGTTTTTTGCTCATATCTCAAAATCTAGATGTCGTGCGCATATCGCACTACCTTCATTAAATTAAGGACAAAAATACGCGTATATAATGGGTTCTTTCTTATTCCGGGAGAATTTCTGAAAAAAGTTATAGGATCAGCAACATTTTTTTTTATTAAAAATTTGCAACAAAAAAGCATATTTAGATTTTTGCTCATATCTCAAAACCTAGATCTCGTGCGCATATCGCACTACCTTCAATAAATTAATAACAAAAATACGTGTCTATAATGGGTACTATTAAGTTCCGGGAGACTTTCTGGAAAAAGTTATAGGTCCAGCAACATTTTTTTTTTTAAAAACATGCCAAAAAAACCATCTTCACTTTTTCACTAATTACTTATGAACTAGATCTCGTACCTATATGACATTATTGTTAATCAATTAAGAATAAAAATACGCATCGATAATGGGTTCCAGCTTTTACCGGGAGACTTTTTGGAAAAAGTTATAAGCAAATAAAAAAATTAAAAATTAGAAAATATTTTATAGTGTGGAACAACTGGGCAGCACTGATCAACTTTCTAGCGAAGCACGTTTTTTCTATTTTCGTACGTGCTAAATGTAAACAAAGGGTGAAAAAAAACTATGGTTTTTAATACAATATTTTTAAAGTAATTTTTTACTAAATTATAAATTAAAAAACAGGAGTAATTAGCGAAAGACCTCTAGTATCAGATTATTTGACTGTCATTGTTGACATTTTAGTCATGTTAAATATATCCGATGTGTTAATTAGACATTTTTTCAAATACTTTTTCGCTTATATCTCGTAAACTAGACTTCGTGCGCACATGGCGCTACCTTCAATAGATAGCTTATTACAATACGCGTTGGTTGTTATAAGGTTTATATCTCGTGAGACTTTCTGAAAAAAATTATAAACCAACAAACTTCTTTTTGTACTTAAAAAAATACAGTTTGAGTTTTTTACTCATAACTCATAAATCAGATTGCGTGCTCATATGACGCTACCTGCAATCGATAGCAGACAAAAATATGCGTCGAATAAGGGGTCAATCATTTTCCAGGAGACTTTCGGGAAAAAGTTATTGGCTTAGCAAAATTTTTATTAAAAAACAGACCAAAAAGCGGCTTTAGTGTTTAGCTACTAATTTAAAAACGAGACCTCGTGCCCACATAGCTTTACCTTCTGTCGCTTTAGGACATAAATAGGCATATATAATGGGAACTGTCATTTCCCGGGAGACTTTCTGGAAAAAGTTATAGGCCCACAAAAAATTATAAAATGGAAAATACTTAAAAAGAAAATTAACTTTGTTTCAGTGATACCTAGTCAATTTTTAGCCAAATACAAAGCTGCATGGTGAAAAATTGTTTCATTTTCTTTCGTTCTTAACGAACGTCTGGCAACATTTTAAAACGTGTTGAAAAACTAATTGTCAAACAGCAAGAAGACAAAACGTGTTGCAATAATCCAAGCAAGACACATGAAATAAATAAATTTAATAAAATAAATAAATTTGATATGCCATGGATCCAAGGTGGCGTCATAAAATTCTCACTACTTAGAAGTATCCGCACAATCAAGGCACATTAAATATGCCTTGCGCACAATGTACTTCTGTATTAATTACCTCCCATAGAAGATATACAAATACAAGAATTTGAAGAATTAGCATTGGAACGATTGAAAAGAGTATTGCGAATTTTGGAACAGGCGCGCAAGTTACGTACCCACTCTATATCTAGTAGTAATTGCTGGTAAAGTGTAGTGAAGCTAATAGCTTCAATTAAATTCCGTTCCCACACTTTGCCAGACAGTAACATCAGCATTTATATAAATATGTTTATGTTGCTTACCTTTAATTAAATATAAGTTTAAAGTTACATTTTTGGAATCCCACATTTGGTGGAATGATTTTATATTATTATATTTTTATATTTTAATAATCAGTCTTATAACAAAACAGGCTGCCGATTTATAGTAAACCAGCCCACTTGGGTCCTTAGAGGTCCCGTTGTGCTGCAGTCTTAAGATTCATTCAATAAAGGACAGTTGTTCAAAAGAACATCCGTCACTAGAAATCAAATGTTTGCTTTAGTTTTATTTCAAAATAAATACAAAAGGCAAATATAATTGGCGCAGTCGGTAAACGGCCAAAGTTAAGAAGCTAAAAAAGTTAAAAAATTAAAAAGTCAAAAAAGTTAAAAAGCTAAAAAAGTTAAAAAATTAAAAAATCAAAAATAAAAGAATAGTAGACTTCTTTGAACTAAAGTTCATTTAAAAAGTGATTTTCAATACAGACTTGATTGTATGTAAACAAAAAATGTTAATTGCTAAAAATAAAATAAAAAGAATCGTATATTAAATTGTACAAATATTCAAAATAAATCTGAAATATAGACACAATGAATAAATTCGACGTCAACAGAGACTTAAAAGAACAAAGAATTAGTGAGTTGGAGGTTGTTCTGCGGCAGCAAGAAGATAAAATTATGCAGCAGACCGAACAACTTAAAGTACAACAACAACAACTGCATTTAGAGCAGCAACAACGAGAACAGCTACAACAACAACAGCAGCAAATACATCAGGTACAACAACAACTGCATTTAGAGCAGCAACAACAACAACAGCAGGAATTACATCAGGTACAGCAACAGCAGATTCATCAGCAGAATTACATTCCAATGGAACCGAAAGACATAATTCAACAGTTTAGACAAATTCGACCGCTAAATAACAACCATAGCATCAATGGATTCATAAAATCCATCGAGATGTTAATCGATCTTTGTGGAGGTAACACCGCATTAATTAAGTTTGGGATCCAGATAATAATAAACGAAAAAATCACTGCAGACTTCGCAACATATATAAGGCAACTTGGAGACATCTCATGGGATCAATTAAAAGCAAAGTTGAGGGCCCAAGCCAGGCCGAAGACATCGTATGCCGAAATTTTTAACAGGTGTCGATACATTAAAGTAAGTAATTTAAGAGAACTTTTTGAGTGTTTCGAATTAGCTAAAAATGAAATAAGTGAAATTTACGAACTGGATGACAATAAATCTATGTTATATAGGTCAGAAAATGTAGACAAGGACTTAGTAAATATATTAATTGAAAAAATAGATGGACCACTCAGAGTTCATCTAGACGAAAGTTTGACACTGAACGACATAGTAAACAAATATACTAAACTTAGATTGCTAGACGATAGTAGGGCTATTGACAGTAGGTATAAGGCAAATAAAAATATCAGCAATAATTACTATAGGAACAAGGTGAACGGATATCAAAATTTTAATCAAAACTACAACCGGCAAAAGTCCGAGTTAAAACCTAATAACAATTGGAAAAACTCTGTGACAAACAGCTCTCAATATGGGCCAAGTTATAGTTCTAAAAGAAATTATTTTCAGGAAAAAAACAGTGGAAACTTTGGAAGAAATCAACAGGATAGATACCGTCAGAATAATAATGTAGGGAACTGGCAAAATAAGACTAAAATAAATAAATCGCAAAATAAGACTAAAGATATAATGAGGGAAATAACTTTCAAAACCACCAAATAAACGAAAGGTGTTCGAATAGGACAAGGAACTCTCATATGAGTGTAGATCAGCAAACTACACATATGGACATAGGAAATGGAGAGGAAAAAGAGGTAAATTTTTTAATACAGCCTCCCCAATCCAATTACCGATAGTGATACTTACTATTGGGAAACAAAAAATACGATTTTTAATTGATACTGGCTCTTCAACTAGTATTATTAAACCTCACGTTTTAAAAGAACATTTTCAAATAGAAGAATTAATGAAACCCGTTCAATACAGAACAATTAACGGCACAAACATAATTAAATTTAAAGTTGTAACTCCCTTTCCAAAAGAATTTTCTGCTCAGGGAACTTTGAGTTGGAAAATTATTAATTTCTGTAATAATAAATATGATGAAATAATTGGACAAAATTTTTTGATACCCCTTAAGGCAAAAATAAATAATGAACATGGTTATATAGAAATTTTTGGCAACAAATTATTTTTCGAGGAAATGTTTTGTTCTTTCTTTTATGAGAATATAAGCGTATTAGAACCAGTTGCAAAAACAAATGTCGTAGACAAACTTGATTTTTGTCACTTAAATGAAGAGGAAAGAAGAAAAATCAAAAATCTTCTTACTGAGTTTAAAGATTTATTTTATGTAGAAGGCGATAATCTTTCAGCCACAACCCAAATAGAACATCAAATCGTTACTACAATTGACAAACCCCTTTATTCAAAAACATACAGATATCCACAAATTCATGAAAACGAAATAAACAAACAAATAAAAGATATGTTAAAACATAACATTATTCAAGAGAGCAATTCTGCTTACAACAGTCCTCTATGGATTGTACCTAAAAAAGCCGATAATTCTGGAGAGAAAAAATGGCGATTAGTAGTAGACTATCGCAAACTAAACGAATTCACAGTAGGAGATAGGTACCCTATACCTAACCTTAACAGTATTTTAGACAAATTAGGCAGAGCCCAATATTTTTCGACTGTGGACCTGGCAACAGGTTTCCATCAAATACTCCTTAAGGAGGAAGATCGAAAGAAGACGGCATTCTCTACACCCTATGGGCATTACGAATTTATTCGAATGCCTTTTGGCCTTCGTAACGCACCATCAACCTTTCAGAGATTGATGAATTCTGTACTAAAAAAATTTATAAACAGGACATGTGTAGTGTATATGGATGACATTTTAATATTCAGTTCATCCTTAGTGGAACATATCGATAATATAAAAGATATATTTAAAACCTTAAGGAAGGCTAAGTTAAAGATACAAATTAACAAGTGTGACTTTCTCAAGAAAGAAACACAGTTTTTGGGTCACGTATTAACAATTAATGGTATAAAACCAGATCCTAAAAAAACCTCAATAATACAGAATTTGAAACTTCCAAGTAACGCAAAACAAATTAAGTCGTTTTTAGGAATGACCGGATTCTATAGGAAATTTATTAACAACTATGCCAAAATTGCATACCCAATGACCAAGTATTTGCAGAAAAACACAAAAATTAATATGAATGACCGTAGCTATATAGTGGCTTTTGAAAAACTTAAGGAGCTTATAACGAGTTCACCCATACTTAGATATCCAAATTTTACAAAACGTTTCAAAATCGTCACTGATGCAAGCAATAATGCAATTGGAGCCGTCTTGACTCAAGATGGTCACCCGGTAGCATATGCTTCGCGAACGTTGAACAAACACGAAACAAACTATGCAACAATTGATAAAGAATTGTTGGCAATGGTTTGGGGTGTTAAATATTTTAGGCCATATATTTATGGGAAAGAATTTGACTTAGAAAGCGACCATCAACCACTGAAGTGGCTCATAAGTAAATATGCGGGCAAAGATATAAGCCCTAGGCTACAGAGATACCTCATTGATTTAGGCGAATATAATTTTAAGATAGAATATATAAAAGGGAAGTGCAACTACATCGCGGATTTCCTAAGTAGAATCAATGTCGAGGAAAACGAGATAAATACATCAGAGGAATTGATGGACGGCAGTGAAACAAGCAATATTGAAGGTTCTTTAGATGTTGAGACTGCACACTCTCAAGAGGAGGATCTCCACGATGGCATTCCAATACTGGATACGGTAGTAAATCGTTTTAAAACTCAAATCATTGTAGTGGATATTAAAGAAAAAGACATTGAAACGGTTTTTGGCAATAAAAGAGTTTATATAGACAGACATGACATTACAAATAATAACATATCCAATATTTTAAGAACGGAGGTTGCTAAAGGAAAAATAGGAATTTTCTCTAAATTAAACGATCACGAATATTACGAGGTTCAACTAAAGTTGATAGAGGAATTCCCAGATAGAAACAACTTTAAATTAATAAAGTGTTCTTTTTTTGCTAGAGATATTGAGGATGATATTGAACTCAATAAACAGATATCATTGTTTCATAAATACGAAAGTGGACACGCAGGTATTGTAGCTACCTATGAGAGCATCAAGCATAAGATATATAATCCACATTTGAAATTATCAATACATAAAATAATAAATAACTGTCACATTTGTTCGTCAGCTAAGTATGACAGAAACCCAATAAAAAATAAGTTCAAAATAACTGAAACCCCTTCTACTACAAACGAAATAATCCATGTCGATACTTACGTAAACAGTAAACACTCATTCATAATTTTTATCGACAAATTTTCAAAACACGTAATTTCATTCCATTTGATCGACAGAAATAGTCAAACCCTAGTTAGAAAAATTAGAGCATTTTTAGCCATTAAAGGCAATGTTACCAAATTTGTGTTAGACAATGAATTCAATAATGTCAATGTAAGGAGCTACCTTGATCAAGAAGGAATTCAATATCATTTTACGAAACCGAATAGCCATACCGGTAACTCTGACATTGAAAGATTTAACAATACGGTCACAGAAAAAGTTAGAGCCCTTAATTTGGAAGAAAAACTTCCAATAAATACTCAAATCCTTAAGGCAATAAAATTCTATAATAGCACTTATCATAGCGCAATTAAATGTAGTCCTATAGATGTACAAAATAAATTGATTGACCATACCATTATAAAACAAAGACTAAAAGATGCAAAAATTAAAAAAATCCAAAAAATAAATAAATCCCGTGAAAACTACATAGAAAACAGAGAAGAAGGCTTTATAAAAAACTATAAAAGCCTAAGGCATAAAGAACAACCAAAGTTTATTAAAAAGGTTTTGGAAAATGTACATGAATCCAACATTAAAAGACCTTGCAAATATGCAGTTGACCGTATAGACAAAACGAATCATAATAGTGATGAAGACGATATTGACTTTGAGCATTTGTTGGAACGTTTTAAAAACCTTAAAAGACGTTTTAGAAACGACTAGTGCCCAGAAAAAAAAAACCTTTAGAAAACGCTCTTATCGTTAGTATTAAAATCCTTTTAAATTTGCAGATCCTGATAGTAATGGTAATGATGATCCTAGCAACTGAGACATAGGGAACACTGCGGATTAATCCAATCACTGAGGAGTCAGGTTATGCACAAATTAGGGTAGGAAAAGTTGAGGTGATAAACCAAACGTTTACAGTATTGCACTTGGTTGATACCAAGGAATTATATCAGATTTTGAATCAGGTCGAGAGTAATATAAAAAATTTATACCTTGATAATATGAAAATGATTGAAACAGAAATAAAAATTATAAAATCTAAAATAAAATCAATCACTCCGTCAGAAATAAGGAGAAAAAGGGGAATGTTTAATTTTGTTGGACATGCTTATAAGTGGCTAGCTGGAGTTATGGATGATGATGATCGCCAAGAAATTTTTGAGCATCTTGGTGTAATCGATGAAAATAATCATAATACAATAGCCGCAGTTAATAAACAAATTTATATAAACACACAGTTTAATGATTCGATACAAACCTTAAAATCAGCAGTAGAAGAGGACAGAACAAATATTAGAAATGCATTCGTGAGTTTTAAGAATAGACAGAGCGAAATTATTCAAAGACTTTTGTATGCAGACCAAATGTTCAAACTTAATTACCTTAAAGGGAAAATTGAACATATTCAAGATAACATTGCTTGCGCTAAAAATCACATTTTTCACCCAAGCATCTTAACATCAGAAGAAATTGATAAATTCCAAATTGATTTATTTAAATTGAAATCCATGAAAGCTGACGTTTTAAACTACAAAGACGGAATTCTGATTATTGCAATAAAAATTCGAATTGACTACATTCAAACTGACCTAAAAATGATTACAGCCTTACCAAATAAACATTATATGGAAATTAACGAGCCAAATAGCTATATTATTGAAATTGAACACAATGTTTTCACTTATGAGGAGAATGTATATCTCAAAAATTTAAAACATAGTAAACACTGCACTCTGTTAAATAACTGTAATTTTAAGTATAATAATGCGACTGTCATAGAAACGTTTGAAGACGATATGATTTTAATAAAAAATGCCAACGGCTTAGAAATTATACAGGACTGTGACGATCGAAAGCTAAAAATTAATAAAAATTATTTACTTTTCTTTTATGATTGCGAACTAAAAATTAACAGCCAGATCTTCAAGAATAATAGAATAGCTTTTCAGGACAGATACTTTTACCCGAATAACAACTTTTCAATTTCTAATATAACACCAATTAATTTTAAGCAAATAGAACTAAGAAACTTTGAGAATGTAAAAGAAATAGAGGAACTGAAAGTCCACAAAAATATTTCCTACGGAATAAAATAAACATAGTATTTGTGCTTGCAATTATAATTATATTAATTGTCATAATAAAAAGTAGAAATAGTAATATAGTTAATAAAACAAAAATTATAAATAAACCAGAAATAAAAGACATTGAATTAGAAGATATCTTAAAAAAATACAGACCTAAGTAATAAGTAAACCTTTAAATTTTTATTAATAAAAAAAAAAAAAAAACATGAAAAAAATTTAAAAACCACTAAAGAAATTAAACCAAGCAGAAACAACTTAACTTTAATTGTACTTGCAATTGTAAATAGATTTATTAAATTACAAAAAAAAAAACACAAACAACTTGAAATCTTTTTAATTTAAGAAAAATATTGTATTTCACTTGGTTTCCTATTTAAATAAAAATAAATTTGCCTAAGAAGCAAAATTTAATAAAAAAAAAATCTGAAGAAAATATAATAATAATAAAAAAAAACTAAAAATATAATATATAAAACCCAGGAGTGTTTTAAACAAGGGGTGGAGGAGTTACGTACCCACTCTATATCTAATAGTAATTGCTGGTAAAGTGTAGTGAACCTAATAGCTTCAATTAAATTCCGTTCCCACACTTTGCCAGACAGTAACATCAGCATTTATAAATATGTTGCTTACCTTTAATTAGATATAAGTTTAAAGTTACATTTTTGGAATCCCACATTTGGTGGAATTATTTTATATTATATTATTTTTATATTTTAATAATCAGTCTTAAGATTCATTCAATAAAGGACAGTTGTTCAAAAGAACATCCGTCACTAGAAATCAAATGTTTGCTTTAGTTTTATTTCAAAATAAATACAAAAGGCAAATATAATTCGCACGAAAAATTTGAGTTTGCTTTCAGATGATTGGAAAGAGTATGTGCATGCAGAACTATCACGGGATGGCTTAAAAGGTTATCTGCGACTATTCACAAATGGGGGTTCATCGGCAACCAACAATGCGAGGAAACATGAGTTTGAATTGGAATCCAGGCGCCGAGATTACATATCACATTTTATATTAAGAATCGTTTACTGTCGAACTATGGAATTAAAGTGGTAAGTTAAAGAGCCGAACTTAATTTTTTTTTTATTCATCACAATAATTTTATATTAGTTGGTTCTTGGCACGTGAAATGGAGCTCTTCAAATACAAATTTTCCCTTAAGAATTGGTACGATCCAAGCGCTGTTAATACAAACGATTTTATATCGATTACTGCGGTCAAACAAATGGATAAAATTTAACAAATTATCAGCTGCTGGCTTGTCATCGGCCCATGTACAAGAAGTTGTGGGATATTTTTGAGTCGTCGGAAAAGATCAATTTCATTTGATGAATTCCTGATGTCTGCTGCAATATCATCTAAGTTGCCCCGTCCAAGTTGTTTTCATATTTGCATTTCATATCATTTATTTGTTAATATGTAATACATGTAGCCTTTTGGGCATTATAATTATGTTACAAGATTAAAATATACAATCTATTTACAAAACAATTTGTAAAACAATTTAATTGAACTGTAGTGAATTTCAATAAGAATTGAAATTACTGATTAAGAAATTATTCACTTCAGCTTCACAACACAAATATTTGCAAATTGCCACAAAAAAAGGAGAGTATTTTATTTAAAAATTTATTAAAAATTTAAATATTTCCTAACACCGACTTCTTTTACTATTTCATTTCAGTTTGTGTAGTCTCAAAGACTTTGGAAATGACCAACGATACATCCTGAGGAACTTATTTTCTTTTAACTTTTAACATTTTGTCCTGGCACTTAAATGCATAAATAGATATTGATTACATAGGCACAAGAACATTTAAATACAAAATATATTTTGAAATACTATATTGTTAAATACTTGTAAATAGATTGTATATTTTAATCTTGTAACATAATTATAATGCCCAAAAGGCTACATGTATTACATATTAAGAAATAAATGATATGAAATGAAAATATGAAAACAACTTGGACGGGGCAACTTAGATGATATTGCAGCAGACATCAGGAATTCATCAAATGAAATCGATCTTTTACGAGCAGTCAAATATCCCATAACTTCTTGTACATGGGCCGATGACAAGCCAGCAGCTGACAATTTGTTAAATTTTATCCATTTGTTTGACCGCAGTAATCGATATAAAATCGTTTGTATTAACAGCGCCTGGATCGTACCAATTCTTAAGGGAAAATTTGTATTTGAAGAGCTCCATTTCACTTGCCAAGAACCAACTAATATAAAATTATTGTGATGAATAAAAAAAAAATTAAGTTCGGCTCTTTAACTTACCACTTTAATTCCATAGTTCGACAGTAAACGATTCTTAATATAAAATGTGATATGTAATCTCGGCGCCTGGCTTCCAATTCAAACTCATGTTTCCTCGCATTGTTGGTTGCCGATGAACCCCCATTTGTGAATAGTCGCAGATAACCTTTTAAGCCATCCCGTGATAGTTCTGCATGCACATACTCTTTCCAATCATCTGAAAGCAAACTCAAATTCTTCGTGCGCGCCTGTTCCAAAATTCGCAATACTCTTTTCAATCGTTCCAATGCTAATTCTTCAAATTCTTGTATTTGTATATCTTCTATGGGAGGTAATTAATACAGAAGTACATTGTGCGCAAGGCATATTTAATGTGCCTTGATTGTGCGGATACTTCTAAGTTGTGAGAGTTTTATGCCGCCACCTTGGATCCATGGCATATCAAATTTATTTATTTTATTAAATTTATTTATTTCATGTGTCTTGCTTGGATTATTGCAAGGCATATCAAACAGGTACATGCATCAGGCAAATTGCTCATCCAAGGCACATTTACTACAGGCATAGACTAACAATTAGACTCGACACGACTGCATAAATGTTGCGATAGAGATAGCAACATTGAAGAATTTTGCTATATTTTTCTCTATCACACCAAGTATGCAGTTTTGACGTTTAATAATTTCAGTGTTTACTAAAAATAAAATTTCTTGGCAGGATTTGGAGCAAAGTGGAGAAAAAGTGATATTGCGCCAAAATCCTAGCCAAAGTTGGTAATTTGTGGACAAAATTTGGTAGATTGTTTTGTCCACATATTACCAACAGTGAGAAAAGTGATCAAAACAAAAGTGATAGTGAAACAAACATCGATTTACTGGAGCATCACACAACAAAATTGAAAATTTAAGTATAAACTTATTTTATATTTTAGTTATTTACAATAGATTTTAATAATATATACTTATTTTCTAGGAGCCACAGATGCACTATGGATTGTCCTACAGAATAGAAGCTGGTTTTGTTCCCGAGAGAGCCAACTAAGTAAGTAATTTATATGAAAACTGTGCAAAGTGAATTTTTTAAAGTGAGTTTTATGTGTGGAATTTTGTACATTGGGAGGGACAATGATGTTCTGGTCCAATGTACAAATTCTTTGGTTAACATGTCACCTTGAAATGAAGTGTTTGGATCAATTGGAATCCAATTTTGTTCGCTTTTTGCAAGTGAATTACGAAAATAAGTTGTTTATATGGCTAATGTGTACAGATGCAGCGAAGTGTAGGTGTGGAATTGTGTAAATTGGAAGGGACAATGATGTTCTTGTCCAATGTGCAATAGCACAAGTTAACAAGTCGTATAAAAATGCACTGTTCGGATCCTTTGGATTTCAAGTGATTCGTTCCTTTTGTGTTTTTTGCAAGTTCTTAACAAAAATAAGTGATTTGTATCTACGTAAAGTGAATTGTTTGTGTGGAAATTTGTACATTGGAAGGAGGAGTGATGTTCTTTCCCAATATACAAATACGTTGGTTAACAAACCGCTTAAAAAAGAAGTGTTCGGATCAATTGGAATCCAAATGTGTTCGCTTTGTGTTCTATTTTACAAGTACTTGTCAGAAATAAGACTAATGTGTGCATATGAAGTTAATTGACAATGTGGAATTGTGTACATTGGAAAGGACGATTGTGGTATAGTCTGATGTACAATAACACAAGTTTATAAGTCGCGAAAAAAAGAAGTTTTCGTATCATTTGGAAAGCAAATGTGTTCATATTGTGTTCTATTTTACAAGTACTTGAGACAAAAAAGAAATCACTTTTCAATAAATAAAAAGCCATTTTCCTGGCTACAGAATACTTTATAAAAGAAATTCAACTTTTGTTTTATAGACATAAAGCCCTACTTCCATGAACAAAAAGGTCTTTTTTTCTAAAAAAAAATATAATTTTTTATAACTAAAAATACAATTTTTATAATGCTATTTTTTAATTTTAATTTCTTCTAAAGGTGAACGGCAAGAAGAAAATCTGGAAGAACCTAAACGAGATATCGCTGCTATGTAGAAATACCATTCGACCCCTAAGAGCTAAGGACGAATTTTTGCAAGGAGAAAACAACTTTAGACTTTGGTGGCATAAGTAAAAGTATTTTTATTTAAGTTGTTAAAAAATTTAATCAATTCTATTAGTAAATATTCTCATTTTGTTTTTCGGTTTGCAAATTTTGGAATTTACTTTTGTTTACATATGTATGTAGTGCAGAGTTCTTTTTGTAACAATTTGAGATGATCTAAAAATATATACATATTTATACAGTTGATAAAAAAATATAAATAAGAAAACAATTCCAAAATTGAACATAACTTTTTTCTTTGAAGATTTTATTACTAAAAATTTGGGGTGAGTATATGCGCAATAATAACTACAAATACGCCTTAATACCTTAACAAATTCAAATGGAAAACTAATTAAATATAATTGCTAATTTAATTTCTTTTCAAGTATATATTTGGATTTTAAGATATATGTATAACGACAAACATTTACATTGCACAGTGAGGACTTTTGAAAAATAAATGTTAATAAATCTGGAACTTTTAAAATATTGACTGGATTTGTTTGAAACTTCGATCATCTTTATAGGAAGACTTAGCCTTTATAACACATGTCTGGGCAGCACTCTGGCTTAAGCAGGAGAAGAGTTACAGTGGGACAAAGTTGACCACCTGGGACTCCAAAAATTCTGAAATAAAATAAAATTGTTAAATAATATAAGTCTAAGATGTGGTTGATAACACAACCCTATGATGGTTTTGCTCTTAAGAAATTAATAGCAATTCAGATAGGTATTAAGTAGATACTAACCTTCAGAAAAAAAAATTAAATAAACTTTGTTTATCAGCCGATGCCCTTTCATCGCTGCAATACATAATGTAGCACATTACAGTCAGCTCTAGTGCTCCTAATTTTTCACGCAGATTGTCCATTTTATACATAGCAATACCTCCGATATCACCGACACCACATGCTTTACTGTAACATTTTATGACATTTACAAATCTATCTATTTTTTTCATAGGTCTCTCCTAAAATAAAAATAATTTAAGCATGTATTAAAAAATTATGTGTGTAAATATGTATATATTTTTTATGTAAAAAAAGAATCTAATGTGTATTGAATCAACATTTAAAGCCTTACCTACACAGCTTTTCTATAACTTTGTATGTCAGCATTCGTGTTTTTCACCTACATATATAAATACATGACCCACTAAAGTCCAAGCGGCTAGATATTTGAAATTTAGTTTCAAGGCTCTTTGAAAGTATGTAATGACCATAAAATGATCACGTCCACATAAGAACCCCAAACATAGGTGCTGACGTATCGAATGTATCAGTAACTACTGAGCAGTTTGATTAAGATGAATTGCTTTCATTACTACACCATACAAATACATGTCATAACCATCCAAACGTCCCCGAGAGTATTCAGCTTTTAAAGCAGCCAACAAATCTGCCAAATCTTTTACATGGCCCGAATCATTAAGATTCGACTAGTCTGCAGCTGAGTCCAATCTACGCTTTTCCAAGTCCATATATATGTAGCATATAAATGATGATGCAGATTCGGCATTACGCACCAAATACGCCGCCCGGTCGTATTCCCGTACATCAAAATAACATTTGGCCAAAAAGTAATTACCATAGTCCACTTTGCTTTGAATTTTTCACTATTTGCATCGATGTCTATGTATATCGCACAGACCATGGTTCATTTCAGCCAGCCATTTGGCACTTTGCATCAGCCCGTGTTTTTGGCATTCACAATGCCGCGGCGTAATTCGCGTTTCACATGCTTCAAAGGCACATTACAATAGTCATCTTCCATTTATCGCAATCTGAACTAATTCCAGCTAGTTCTTTTTTCTATTTTACCTTTTTTATTACACAAAATTGATCAATTTAACAAGCGACCATAGACTAACAATTCAAATTTTTTATGAAAACAACCAATTCCAGAGCGATGCATTGGCAGAAATGATTGAAAACACGTAATACGAATAGGTTTATCACCGATTACATTAACATTTATTGTATTTAAAGTACATTAAGCATAAAAAAATATATTTAAACGAAATTTATTTTGTGGCAATTAAAACTCATGGAAATGTTTTTGCAAATATTTTAACTTTTTCATATTATTTAGGTCGCAATTTATAATCAATAGCTGACGAACACCACTGGCCTTTACTTAAACAATTTAAAACACAAATATCACCGCTCTTTTATGCAAATATTTAAGTTTTATTAAAAATATGTGTAAAATAATTCACTTTTGCAAAATTTAAATTTGTATTTTTTCACAGTCATATGTTCATAAATGCTATGTATAGCCATTGCTTTTTACACATGCAAAAAGCAAATTTTTTCTCTCCCTTATGCCATTTACCCATCAGCGGATACGGCGATTTCGCTTAACTCACAAGTGAGGATTCTGGTTCATATTCTGTGCGCTAAACCATCAACAAATAATTTTTTTTTATTTAAATTATAAATTACTAGGAAAGAGTCTGCACAACTTCACCAAAATATTTTATTGGGTATGCATATACATGTGTATAAATTCTAACAGTAGATTTTCCATAAAAATCTGTCCTGTTTGGAATATTGAAAAATAGTAAATTTTAAGGATTTAATAGATCATTAAAAGGAATGACGTGGAAAGATTTAATGGTTCATAATGTATACAGTATAAATTCTCGCATCAATAGTAGGACGATTTAATAGATCATTAAAAGGAATGATGTGGAAAGATTTAATGGTTCATAATGTATACAATAGAAATTCTCGTATTGATCCTCAGTGATTGAGAATCTTGGAGGGGAGTAAATTGAATATATATCGAAATTTGTACAAAAATTTTCAACACAAATATTAGTTGCTTGTAGATGTTCTGCACAAATGTTATCAAGAATATTATGCTTGAGCCTTGACTTTATTAGAACTGCCGATCCACCGCATGCTCTTCCTCTAGGGTCCTTTGAATCATATAGGGTTTAGCTATTAATTTTGATTAGGCTTCTCGAAGTACACGCATTAGAGAAAACACTGTGGCAACTCTGTGCTTCTCACATAGTTTTACAAAGTAATTGTCAAAAAATTGTATGCATCAAACAAGGACCCGCGAGAAGATAACAAACTTTTTCAACAAACTTTTTATCGGCCATTGAAAAATTGAGAGAGCAAACCTGCAAAATGTGCAGGAATCGATGAGTTCTCTTTTGTTTTGGTAAACGTGCTGCCAGACAACATACATGTTTTCAGTCTGGTTGCCAGACAAAATTGGTGTAATATCGTCAAGGTTAATGTGTAAAATCGTCACAAGAACTTTAAACTACTATTATTAGACTATTTAATTATTTTAAAACTATAATACTGTACCTATAACTTTTTATAATTTTGTAAAGAAAAAACTATTGTTTGTTCTTTTAAACTTGATTGTTGGTGCGAAAAATTTTCACAAATATCTTGAGGATTTTGATTTGATTTTTAACACAATTTGGCGACAAATCAAAATTGAAGATACCATCACTTCTATGAATGAATATAATGAAACCAATCTTAGTAAGATTATAAAAAAAGAACATTCTTACATAACTTCAACTCCTAATGATACAAAGCTTGGAAATGATGAAAACTCCTTCAGTGTTGAAGTCATAGAAAGAGATCATGATTATACACAATTAAGTATAAAGAGTGAACCCGAAGAAAAATGGGGTAAAATAAGTTCCATTAAAAAAAGGACAATACGACCCAAGTTGATGCTAGCCTCAAAAGCTAGCAAAAAAGTTAAAAAGATACTTAAAAATAAAATAAATTGTAATGAACTGTCTGCTATTAAGGACAATTTCTTTTTGTTCAAGTTTGATACGCTATTTTCTGAAGTAAATCATATAATAGATCATGTTAGTTTTGGCTTTTATGATAACTTAGAAACCTCAGACTGGACTTCTTTGATTAATAACGAGCAATTAACGAATTTTGTTTTAAAAGGAGAGTAGATCATCTCATTGCTATTGCTTGCCTTGCCAAATTGATAACATAAATTTTGAAAAGATGAATCTCTTAATAAATAATCATCCTGATATGGTATTTGTACCTATATTACATTTTTTTCATTATACTTTATGTGTGCTTAACCTGAAAACCCATGAATTTTTATACATAAATTCAGTAAAAAGTCAAGGCGAAGGAAAACGACTATATAGCGATTTTCTCAGTACACTTGGGGAAGAAAAAGCTCTATGGAATTATTGCCCAATACTCGAAAGAGATGTACAAAAAGATAAAACGAGTTGTGGCGTATTTGTTTTAATGTATGCTTGTAAAATTTTGGAAAACCAGCCTTTAATACATTTAAAGAACCCCGATGATTTTCGAAATATATTGAAAAATTTACTAATAAAATATCAAGGTAATAAAACTAGATTTTGTGTGCAGTGTGGACATCTAAAGTCCACAACGATCAGTTTAGTAACCATATGCAAAGACTGTCATTATTATATTTGTGATAAATGCAAACGAAAACATTGGATAGAAAATACGAATATCTGTAAAATTATTTCACAAAAGATATTAGCAATGTAAAATGGATACCGCTGGGAAAGAAGGTATGATATAAAATTAAGTATATTATAATTATTTTATGGTATGTAGCCTACTGGGGATGCCAGCCATAAAAAATAATTGGCAACGCACATTTCATGGTACCTCTTGGGTTGTGTGGAAAACTATGTAAAAGTATTTTTTTTTATTTCCTAGTTGTAGCATCTTGAATATTAGAAAAACTACCAAAATATTCAGTTTTAGATGTTAGATAGAATCACTCTAAGTATTGCATATTGCAGTATGTACACCTTACTCTACGTCTTCACCTGACATGAAATTTTGCTGTAACTTGAAGTTATAAATGAGTTATTAAAGCAAATGCACTAACAATAATGTTATAATGTAATGTAATTTTATGTCAGGTGGAGACCGCAAAATAGATAAAGTGAAGGTAAGATATGTAACATATTTCCATATTTTTTGTACAAACGAACACAGAAATGTAAAGCATGTAACATATATGCAATGTATTCGTCAAAAAGAAATCGCTATAAAATAGATGCAAAATCGTGAATATTTCTGAAATTTTCTGGCATCACTACTTTATAAAAATTCCTTATTTTCAGTGTGGCAACACATTTTTGTGCAGACGAATTGAAAACTTGGCATTACTTTTGTTTATAAATTCCTACCCTTATTAAATTATTAAAATTAAATTTTGCAAAAGTGAATTATTTTACACATATTTTTAATAAAACTTAAATATTTGCATAAAAGAGCGGTGATTTTTGTGTTTTAAATTGTTTAAGTAAAGGCCAGTGGTGTTCGTCAGCTATTGATTATAAATTGCGACCTAAATAATATGAAAAAGTTAAAATATTTGTAAAAACAATTCCATGAGTTTTAATTGCCACAAAATAAATTTCGTTTAAATATATTTTTTTATGCTTAATGTACTTTAAATACAATAAATGTTAATGTAATCGGTGGTAAACCTATTCGCATTACGTGTTTTCAATAATTTCTGCCAATGCATCGCTCTGGAATTGGTTGTTTTCATAAAAAATTTGAATTGTTAGTCTATGGTCGCTTGTTAAATTGATCAATTTTGTGTAATAAAAAAGGTAAAATAGAAAAAAGAACTAGCTGGAATTAGTTCAGATTGCGATAAATGGAAGATGACTATTGTAATGTGCCTTTGGAGCATGTGAAACGCGAATTACGTCGCGGCATTGTGGAATGCCAAAAACACGGCCTGATGCAAAGTGCCAAATGGCTGGCTGAAATGAACCATGGTCTGTGCGATATACATAGACATCGATGCAAATAGTGAAAAATTCAAAGCAAAGTGGAATATGGTAATTACTTTTTGGCCAAATGTTATTTTGATGTACGGGAATACGACCGGGCGGCGTATTTGGTGCGTAATGCCGAATCTGCATCATCATTTATATGCTACATATATATGGACTTGGAAAAGCGTAGATTGGACTCAACTGCAGACTAGTCGAATCTTAATGATTCGGGCCACGTAAAAGATTTGGCAGATTTGTTGGCTGCTTTAAAAGCTGAATACTCTCGGGGACGTTTGGATGGTTATGACATGTATTTGTATGGTGTAGTACTGAAAGCAATTGATCTTAATCAAACTGCTCAGTAGTTACTGATACATTCGATACGTTCAGCACCTATGTTTGGGGTTCTTATGTGGATGTGATCATTTTATGGTCATTACATACTTTCAAAGAGCCTTGAAACTAAATTTCAAATATCTGGCCGCTTGGACTTTAGTGGGTCATGTATTTATATATGTAGATGAAAAACACGAACGCTGACATACAAAGTTATAGAAAAGCTGTGTAGGTAAGGCTTTAAATGTTGATTCAATACACATTAGATTAGATTAGATAATTTTTTAATACATGCTTAAATTATTTTTATTTTAGGAGAGACCTATGAAAAAAATAGATAGATTTGTAAATGTCATAAAATGTTACAGTAAAGCATGTGGTGTCGGTGATATCGAAGGTATTGCTATGTATAAAATGGACAATCTGTGTGAAAAATTAGGAGCCTTAGAGCTGACTGCAATGTGCTACATTATGTATTGCAGCGATGAAAGGGCAGCGGCTGATAAACAAAGTTTATATCAAGGCTTCATGGCCTTAGTGAGTTATTATGAAGGCAAAGAAGAATATGATCGGCCATCGCATTATACATACAAGTGCTTAGAGTCGGATGATGTAAGTTAAATCACAATTACTTGAAAACATCATATTGTGTTATTAACACCATCTTAGACTTATATTATTTAACAATTTTATTTTATTTCAGAATTTTTGGAGTCCCAGGTGGTCAACTTTGTCCCACTGTAACTCTTCTCCTGCTTAAGCCAGAGGGCTGCCTAGACATGTGTTATAAAGGCTTAGTCTTCCTATAAATATGTTCGAAGTTTCAAACAGATCCAGTCAGTATTCTAAAAGTTCCAGATTTATTAACATTTATTTTTCAAAAGTCCTCACTGTGCAATGTAAATGTTTGTCGTTATATATCTTAAAATCCAAATATATACTTGAAAAGAAATTAAATTAGCAATTATATTTAATTAGTTTTCCATTTGAATTTGTTAAGGTATTAAGGCGTATTTGTAGTTATTATTGCGCATATACTCACCCCAAATTTTTAGTAATAAAATCTTCAAAGAAAAAAGTTATGTTCAATTTTGGAATTGTTTTCTTATTTTTATTTTTTTTATCAACTGTATAAATATGTATATATTTTTAGATCATCTCAAATTGTTACAAAAAGAACTCTGCACTACATACATACGTAAACAAAAGTAAATTCCAAAATTTACAAACCGAAAAAAAAATTAGAATATTTACTAATAGAATTGATTAAATTTTTTAACAACTTAAATAAAAATACTTTTACTTATGCCACCAAAGTCTAAAGTTGTTTTCTCCTTGCAAAAATTCGTCCTTAGCTCTTAGGGGTCGAATGGTCTTTCTACATAGCAGCGATATTTCGTTTAGGTTCTTCCAGATTTTCTTCTTGCCGTTCACCTTTAGAAGAAATTAAAATTAAAAAATAGCATTATTAAAATTGTATTTTTAGTTATAAAAAATTATATTTTTTTTAGAAAAAAAGAGCTTTTTGTTCATGGAAGTAGGGCTTTATGTCTATAAAACAAAAGTTGAATCTCTTTTATAAAGTATTCTGTAGCCAGAACATCATTGTCCCTCCCAATGTACAAAATTCCACATATAAAACTCACTTTAAAAAATTGACTTTGCACAGTTTTCATATAAATTACTTACTTAGTTGGCTCTCTCGGGAACAAATCTAGCTTCTATCCTGTAGGACAATCCATAGTGCATCTGTGGCTCCTAGAAAATAAGTATATATTATTGAAATCTATTGTAAATAACTAAAAGAAAAGATAAGTTTATACTTAAATTTCCAATTTTGCTGTGTGATGCTCCCAGTAAATCGATGTTTTTTTCACTATCACTTTTGTTTTGATCACTTTTCTCACTGTTGGTAATATGTGGACAAAACAATCTACCAAATTTTGTCCACAAATTACCAACTTTGGCTAGGATTTTGGCGCAATATCACTTTTTCTCCACTTTGCTCCAAATCCTGTCAAGAAATTTTATTTTTAGTAAACATTGAAATTATTAATCGTCAAAACTGCATACTTGGTGTGATAGAGAAAAATATATGTACTCGATTTAAACCTTGTGTTCTTGCTGCGGTGGTTGTTCCTGCCGTGGTGGTGCAGTGGTTGTAGCTGGTGCTGCAGTGGCGGTGTCTGGTGCTGCCAGTGGCTGTTGCTGGTGCTGCAGTGGCTGTTGCTGGTACTGTGCTGCCTGCTGGTATTGTGGTGGCTGCTGCTGGTACTGTGGTGGTTGCTGGTTATAGTATCGCTGATCATATTCATCGTAACATGCGTCATCATAATTCCGGTACGGACCGGAATAATTATGATGACGCATGCCACCCAACCACTTTTTCAGTTTCAATGCCAGCACCACCCTTTTATTGCAATGAGGGCATATATATTGGTCCTATAATAGAATGTACTTATTTCTACTTACCATTATCCAATTGTTAAAAATATTTCTTTATTTAAAATATGAAAAAAATGCAATCACAAAATACCAAACCCGACGCTTAAAAGGACGCCATTCCAGTGCTACCAAGCTCAAGCCTAATCAAAGTTGCCATATTATATAATGTTTTATGACTCTCATAAATAAAAACTTGGCGGTACTGTTTTCTACTCAGGCTCAGGATATAGGCCAAAAAGTGCTAAAAAATTAGTTTCGAAAAGAGTTTTTAAAAAATTTTGTTCGAAACACTAACTGTGTAGGAAAAATCGAATGATGAGGAAATATAGGATTTTTCACGCCCTATCAGATGGTATAAGTCGTTTTTTGGCACGCGGCCGGGTTTGGGAGATATAGGCCAAAAAGTGATAAAAAATTAGTTTCGAAAAGAGTTTTTAAAAAATTTTGTTCGAAACACTAACTGTGTAGGAAAAATCGAATGATGAGGAAATATAGGATTTTTCACGCCCTATCAGATGGTATAAGTCGTTTTTTGGCACGCGGCCGGGTTTGGGAGATATAGGCCAAAAAGTGATAAAAAATTAGTTTCGAAAAGAGTTTTTAAAAAATTTTGTTCGAAACACTAACTGTGTAGGAAAAATCGAATGATGAGG
This sequence comes from Nowickia ferox, assembly GCA_936439885.1. Classification (NCBI taxonomy): domain Eukaryota; kingdom Metazoa; phylum Arthropoda; class Insecta; order Diptera; family Tachinidae; genus Nowickia; species Nowickia ferox. Next base: position 47,344,972 of record OW387026.1, read on the forward strand.
AAATATAGGATTTTTCACGCCCTATCAGATGGTATAAGTCGTTTTTTGGCACGCGGCCGGGTTTGGGAGATATAGGCCAAAAAGTGATAAAAAATTAGTTTCGAAAAGAGTTTTTAAAAAATTTTGTTCGAAACACTAACTGTGTAGGAAAAATCGAATGATGAGGAAATATAGGATTTTTCACGCCCTATCAGATGGTATAAGTCGTTTTTTGGCACGCGGCCGGGTTTGGGAGATATAGCCTGAAAACTCAGTAAAAAGTTTGTTGAAAAAGGTACATAGTTTGTTGAAAGTCTAAAAAGGTATAAAAATAGTACTCAATTAGCAACCAATTTTATGTTGTTGCCATATAAATTAAAAATTTTGTGCAGAATTTACTATTTTTAACTTGGCAGCATTACAAATTTCAGCCTGCAAAGTGTAAAATACTCATTTTTCTCTGCATAAGAGAGCATTATTTTTTGTCTCTCTGAGCAAACCAGAAAAGTTTGTTAAAAAGTTTGTTATCTTCACGGAGATCAAACAAGGCACAAAAGTAATTGTCAAATTAATTCTTCGTTATAAACGTGTAAACAAAAAATCAGCGGATGAGCAATTTGCCTGATGCATGTACCTGTTTGATATGCCTTGCTTGGATTATTGCAACACGTTTTGTCTTCTTGCTGTTTGACAATTAGTTTTTCAACACGTTTTAAAATGTTGCCAGACGTTCGTTAAGAACGAAAGAAATTGAAACAATTTTTCACCATGCAGCTTTGTATTTGGCTAAAAATTGACTAGGTATCACTGAAACATAGTTAATTTTCTTTTTAAGTATTTTCCATTTTAAAATTTTTTGTTTGCCTATAACTTTTTCCAGAAAGTCTCCCGGGAAATGACAGTTCCCATTATATATGCCTATTTATATCCTAAAGCGACAGAAGGTAAAGCTATGTGGGAACGAGGTCTCGTTTTTAAATTAGTAGCTAAACACTAAAGCCGCTTTTTGGTCTGTTTTTTAATAAAAATTTTGCTAAGCCAATAACTTTTTCCCGAAAGTCTCCTGGAAAATGATTGAACCCTTATTCGACGCATATTTTTGTCTGCTATCGATTGCAGGTAGCGTCATATGAGCACGCAATCTGATTTATGAGTTATGAGTAAAAAACTCAAACTGTATTTTTTTAAGTACAAAAAGAAGTTTGTTGGTTTATAACTTTTTTCAGAAATTCTCCCGGAATAAGAAAGAACCCATTATATACGCGTATTTTTGTCCTTAATTTAATGAAGGTAGTGCGATATGCGCACGACATCTAGATTTTGAGATATGAGCAAAAAACTGAAAATGTTTTCTTGTTGCAAATTTTTTATTAAAAAAAATTTTTAAGCCAATAACTTTTTTCAGAAAGTCTCCCCGAAAGTCATTGAACCTTTAATGGACGCGTATTTCAGTTTGCTATCGATTGCAGGTAGCGTCATATGCGCACGCGATCTAGTTTATGAGTTACAAGCAAAAAACTATGACTTTATTTTAAGTAAAAAAAAATGTTTTTTGCTCTATAACTTTTTCAGAAAGTCTCCCGAGATATAAGCCTTATAGCTACCGACGCGCATTGTAATAAGCTATTGATTGATGGTAGCGCCATATGCGCACAAAGTCTAGTTTATGAGTTATTAGTGAAAAAGTGTTGCAAAAGTGTCTAATGAAAACATCAGATATATTCAATATCAGTAAAATATCAACAATGACAGTTAAATAATCTGATACTAGAGGCTTTTCGCTATTAATTCCAATATCTAGATATATAATTTATTAAAATATTACTTTAGAAATAATGCAATGAAATTGGTAATATTTTTTCATTATTTGTTTACATTTTTCATCAATGTTGTCAGAACTGAAAAATGTTGGCGAGACTTTACTTTGTTACTTAAAATAACAAAGCATCCATCGGATGCTTTAGCTGAAAAGTCAAGCTCAGAAGCTCCATCCACCAGTGCTCAAGCTGCTGAAACTCAAAGTAATTAAATATATTTGTCATGTGCTTTTTTGCTTCAAAATAAATAAATCTTTAAAAAAACTACAATAAATATTTAATAAATATTAACGGTGTAATTCATAAAAAATATTTTATGTTTATTAAAAAAATGGCAACGCCAGCCACATTACAAATATATTTAATTACTTTGAGTTTCAGCAGCTTGAGCACTGGAGGATGGAGCTTCTGAGCTTGACTTTTCAGCTAAAGCATCCGATGGAGCTTCTTCCACAACTTTTTCTTATTCAGAAGTTTTTGGTAGAGCTTCAGAGCTGATTAAAAAAAATGACAACGCACTAAGTGTAGTACCTCAGTGGTAGTGTAGAAACCAAATATGTCAAATAAGCACTTAATAAACCTAAAATATTTTTTATGAACAAGGCAAGTATTTTTTTTATTAACCGAAACTTATACAACTCTAAATTGAAATTTTGAATAATAAACAAAACAATTTTTTGGTATAAACCAATATTTTTTGGAACGATTTTTTGGCGATTTCCAAAATTATTTTAGAAACGTGACCGATTGGGTCACGTGTAGGACCTCTAGAACTACCTAAACTATACAGTGTCACACGTGTGCACTTCCATATTTCGCCAAAATGACCACTAATCTTCTCAAGAAATGGCACTAAAAAGCAGATTTCAAAAAATATTTTTTTGGCGATTTCCAAAATTATTTTAGAAACGTGACCGATTGGGTCACGTGTAGAACTTCTAGAACTACCTAAACTATACAGTGTCACACGTGTGCACTTCCATATGTCGCCAAAATGACCACTAATTTTCTCAAGAAATTGGGTCACGTGTAGGATCTCTAGAACTAGAGGTTAGAAATAAACTGAAAGAAAAAACTCTATTGATTTTGATACAAAAAGAATTAATAAAGTTCCTAAAAGAAATAAATACAAAGAAAGTTCTATACTACTAAGTGAAAAGTGAAGAATTCATTTTGTAAAACAATTTAATTGAACTGTAGTGAATTTCAATAAGAATTGAAATTACTGGTTAAGAAATTATTCACTTCAGCTTCACAACACAAATATTTGCAAATTGTCACAAAAAAAGGAGAGTATTTTATTTAAAAATTTAAATATTTCCTAACACCGACTTCTTTTGCTATTTCATTTCAGTTTGTGTAGTCTCAAAGACTTTGGAAATGACCAACGATACATCCTGAGGAACTTATTTTCTTTTAACTTTTAACATTTTGTCCTAGCACTTAAATGCATAAATAGATATTGATTACATAGGCACAAGAACATTTAAATACATTTAATGCAATGAAATTGGTAATATTTTTTCATTATTTGTTTACATTTTTCAACAATGTTGTCAGAACTGGAAAATGTTGACGTTTTCCCCAGTTTGTTTTCTCACTTGCGTAACAATTTATATGCTGTGGCACAGAGGAGACCAGAGGTGTCACGAGCACAAAGTAAGACGGAAGATAATTGTGATTTTGTGGTGTTTTTAGAGGTCTCGCTCACACAGTCATCAAATCCTCTTTAATTTTTCTTTCGCGTGGTATTATTTTAAAGTAATTACGTTTTATTCCTTGTGGTCTCATTCGCAGCCAAGTTTTTGTAAATAAATGGTAAAAATTAATATTTGCGAACGAAAATGCTTAAAACAAAGTCTCTAATCATTTGAAATCAAATTTTAGTCACTTTATTAATACTAATAATCCATTTCGCATTGTGTTTTTTAATTCAATACCACAAATTCCTCCATTTAATTTTGTACAAATGTTCATGTGCTCAAGTGTATTTTCGTTTTATGCTTTGTGGTCTCATTCGTTGTTTGCTTTTTGCAAGTTCAAGTTAAAAATTAATATTTTTGAAGGAAAATGTTTAAAATTGAGTTTGTAAGCATTTGGAAACTAATTTTAATCACTTTTATAATACTAATAGTGTTTTACACATTGTTTTATTTAGTTAAACACTGCAAAATCTTTCATTTAATTTTGTAAAAATTTTCAATTGTTCATTTCACTAAGTATACATTTCTGCTGTTTGTTTTGATTATTGTACTAAAAATATTCAATAACAAACACACTATATTTGTCCCTTTTTAACAGTGATCAAATCAGATGATTTGAGCTTTTTTCTTAAGTCACTTTCTTCAACTCTGGTATCCTCTGTGGCTGTGGCTCCGGTACTAGAGAAACAAGCCGTGGCAAAATAATCGGCGGCGGGCAGTTTTTGGGCCAGCGGCGGCGTGCCGAAAAAGTTTTCGGCGGCTCAATTTTTTAAGTACAGTGATTCTTACATAGGGTCTATACCTCATATAATATCAAATATATTTCTATCAAGAAACGTAAAATTTTACAGCAGAGAATTATATCACGTGTGTACTGCAATATTAGTATTATATTAATATTATATTAGATATTAAAATATTTTCATAATATGTATATATTTAGAAAACAATATTATGATATCAACTGTCAAAAAAGTACACATATGTACATAGATACGTAAAGAGAATTTAGTGTATTAAAGTGAAATTTAATATTTTTTTATAAAAAAAATGCGAAAATGTTTTAATAGAACACGATGTATTAAGGAATTTAAAAAATTTTTATGAAAAATTACTATTGCAATAAATGACAGTGTTTACTGCACGGCTACCTGATAATTATGAAATTTTATGATATTTACAAGAGTACGTTTTCCCCTACATAGATATTAATATTAATATAAATATATTTTTCTTATTCTGCCGACGTTCTCTCGCATATTATATCAGAGTTCATATCAGGTATAGACGCTATGTTACGAGTACCCACATAATACATTTGCGTTATTTGAAAGACATTATGTTCAACAAATATATGTACATAATTTCGTGATATTAACAAACAAATTAAATAAGGAAATGAAGAAAAGGATTATAAGCCTATTTATACGGTCTAATTCACAAAAAATATTTTGACTTCAAATTGTTTTTTTAGCACTGTTTGATAGTAGTGCAAGCTTTTTCCAACGCCATATCGGCATATCTTTACTTTATTTTACAAGTACCTTTAAAAAAATTTCCAAAAAAAGTAAAATTAATGGAAAAAATGGCAAAAAAAAAGCTAAAAACTAACGGATTTCTGATATGATTGAAAAAGTATTATTATTTTTCCAATCAAATTTTTAATTCTGCCATACTATTTCGTTTGGGAAAAACCGGCGGCGGAGTTTGAGTCGACACCAGCCGCCTACATCGGCGGCGGAGTTTGCGCTGACGCGAGCCAACAATATCAGCGGCGGCTGTATGGTTCAAAAATTAACCGGCGGCGGCGCGCTATCGGCTCAAAATCGGCGGGCTTGTTTCTCTGTCCCTTCGGAAAATAAAATAAAATGCTACAAAGCATTTATGAACTACCTTTTCGAGTTTTGGTGCCTCCAAATGTGAAGCTACGCTTACAAATTCCTAAGCCATCGACTTTCTTTATCTTCTGTTGTATTTTAGTATCGTATTTTTTTGTGACGGGTGGTAAGTAACATTGTTAATTAAGGGCCTAATTTTGTAAAACGCAACGCCAAGCGTTGAAAAATTTTATATGAAAAAATCATATTACAAAAACAAAATACATACAAAATGTGTCAACGCTAGTCGTTGCGTTTTACAAAATTAGGCCCTAACCCTTTCCGGAGCACTATGAAATCCGCAAAAATTCAAGAACATTTTTATTTGCTTGTACTAATAGAGGTAATTTAACCCATTACCGCTCACTGCCCATATTAGGTCACTTGTTCAACTGATGGAAACTAAGAAGAACCATTATGTCTCAATCAGCGTTGCCACTAGTGGAAAAAGAAATTACACAGCTGAAAGTTTAAAATAGTGCAAACCCGAATGAAATAGTGCAAAAAATTTAACAAAGAATTATTATTTTTTTTATTAGCTTTTTAGAAAATTGAAATTTAAAACGAGATATTTTTTTAACACATAAAAATCGTACAACAAATTTTAAAATATAGCAAAAAATTCAATAATTCATAAATATTTGCTTCAACGAAGAATAATTTACCACTTTCCTCTTAACATTTTGAATTTCATAAAATATTCTTTAAACTCATTTAACTAGAAGTACTGAGCGATAATTATATACATGCTTAAGTTATTTTAAGCATATGTATGTAAATATGTATTTACACAACAATTTTTTTCAATTTCTTTTTATCATTTTAGGCTCATAATTTTCACTACAATTTAAAATCGATAACTGGTAACTAATTTTTGGGGTATCATTTTAATTAAGTTTAGTTTACAAAAAAAACTTTTTCAACAGAAGCTTTTAAGAATGGTAATATCACAACTTTTAAATTTAGAAAGAGAATATCTCCCGCACAGCTTTTACTTTGAAACATTTTAGACCAGTACATTTCAAAACATCCAATTTATTTATTTATTTCAATGATTGTGCAAATTTTTTTTTCTACTACATCAATAAAAATTATAAAGGTCACCATGAAAGTTGCTTTTTTATATAAAATTTACTAAAATCTTTGTACATTACATTTTGTTGTGCCTCGGAACAGTATTTTAAGTAGCTAAATTAATATAAATTCCACTTTGCTGTATAACAAGCTACTGGTTTTTAGTGGTCAACCATAAATAACTAATTTTGTTAAAAAAAATCTGCTTTTATGTAATTAGACAAAAAAAAAAAATTGCACAACTTTGATTACTTCAGCTTTTAATTTGTACAAAAGCAGGGATTCGCTTTAAAACATTAACTTAAAATTAGTCAAAAGTCCAAGATTGATTCAGTTATTTTGCTCCAGAGGACTTTCAATTCAACAAGCTGTTGATAACAATTGCGATATAATAGGTGATAAGATTGTATGGCTGTCTAGTGGGAAATATCGTAGAAGTTCTCCCAGTTTGCATTACTTTTGTAATAGGATCCAAATATTCCAAATATGTTTAGTATAATTAGGTAATATTTAAAAATTTTATTGGACTTTTATTAAGACTTACAGCAATATGGTTTTGTTTATATCTTTATAATAAACTTTGTTAGAGACATGGAGATTTCCCGCAGGCATGAAGTTTCTCCTGTAGAATTTTGTAGCACATACACATAACTCGATTTTGTCTTAAGTCGACTTATGCTGGAGGCTTATTCTGATTTGCGATGCGAAAATCAATGCAATGCGAAAATACATAAATGCGAACAATTGCTATTCTGTATTGCGATATTCGCAAAGTTCTTTTTTAATCGCATTTCAAATGCGAAAAGGTGGCAAGTCGGTATTCTACATTACGAAAACAAATGTCAAACAAATGTCAAATTCGCAAAATTTATTCGACAACAAAATAGCATTCGCAAAGTACAAACATTTAAGTGAAAGATAATATTTTATTTATAATATATATATTATTTAATTCAGGGAAGCAAGCAATAAGACCACCAAACCGCGTCAATTTGAAATAATGATAGAATTTATGAATAAGCACAGCCAATTGGCAAAAGGCCATTTGAAAACACCAAATGCACGTCAGTCGGCAAATATTTTGTGGCAAACGTTAATGGACCACCTATTAGAGAAAAAAGTATGAAATATATAAACCAGTTCAAAAATATTTGACTTCAACTTTAATTTTAATAGGTTTGGGCCGATTTTAAAGTACACACCAAACAGAAGCTTAGACGAAATAAAACCGACATTGGCAGCACTGGCGGTGGCCCATTAAGATGTAGTCCACTGTCTCCCTTAGAGGAGGTGTTGGTAGCCACCTTGACCAAGAAATTTTAACGCAGCCGCTAATTTGATAATTGGCGGAATTGCACTTGATTTCGTAGTATTGCATTCCGAGCTAATATTATTTAAGACATATACAAATGCTTCTTTATTTAATCTAAATTTTTTTATAAAGCTGAAAAAAGAAATATTCTGCATAAGTAAACGTTTGTTTTTCGCAAGCATCAAAATAAATTACATTTTTCCATTCAAGCTTAGAATATCGGATTTGCTTCTAAGCAATCTTCTCTGTATCCTTTCATTTTGCTCATGCCCTTCTTCGTCGTCGAACCACAGTGCCACAGAATCCAGTTTTATTTTTTTTTCTTACAGAATTTCCTAAATAAATTTTATAAACAATTTTCGCTGCCAAACACAAACTATTTATTTATTTTTAATTTGACGTTTGTTGACACTGACGTTTATTTGAGCAGCGTTGCCACGATTTGAAATAAATTGCGAATGCGATTGCGAAAGTCTACCAGAATACCAATTTTCTTTCGCATCGCATTTCATTTGCACATCGCATTGATTTTCGCATCGCAATTCAGAATAAGCCTCCTGTTATCGCTTTTAAACATAAATATAAATGCCATTAAATTCAAATAGTGCAAAATGACAAAAAAAAATTTATGATGCAAAAATAGTGCAAAGAACTTAAAATAGTACAGATTTTGCACTATTACACAGAAAGTGGCAACGCTGGTCTCAATGTAAAAGGAAATATCTCATCTAAAGTGTCCAGGAGGCGTTCAAATAAAAGCATCAATCGGTAAGAATGGATGTGTCGTTATGCCTTGGTAGAGTTCGTATGAAAGCATGTCATCGGATGATTATTTATTGTATTGTTCAACAAACACGAGAACAATTGTGCTGGCATTAGGTCAGTGTTGCCAGAAAATTATGAGAGAATGCTATGTCGCACAGTGGGGGTTTCGATTGCTAAACTGGGAATTAATTCCTGGTGACTTTCCCTGTTTATAATTTTAGTTTTTTTGTTAATATCACTTAAAGAGAGTGATTTTTGAAGTTGGGCAAAAATTGGCGGAATAGGACTGTGGGAAGGGGTACTCCCCATAGAAAATAATTAATAATAATGTAATACCTTGAAAGCTATGTATAACAGTGAAAGGCTTCAAATTGTGTACTAGTTAATTTTGAGATAGGATATACATTTCAGCAAAAGTCTTGTGAGTTAGGTCCGGGTGAAGGGGTACTCCCCATACAAAATAATTAAAAATAATCTGCTATCTCGAAACCTATGATAGAGGCTTCGAATTTGGTGAGAGCTAATTTCATGACAGCACACAGAGTTAGATGAAAAACTGGAGGGATAGGTCTTGGGAAGGTTTACTCCCCCTACAAAGTAATTAATAATAATATGATATCTTGAAACCTATAGTAATGAAAGCTTCAAATTTAAAGCGAATCACAAGTAAAATAATTTTATATATGGGAACCACAGGGAGGTTACTCTCTATTGCGATGCGAAAGAAAAATGTTACGAAACCGAACGATTGGTACTCTCTAATGCGTTTGCGCATTTGGTTTCCGCATCTATTTTTCTTTTCTTTCGCAAGCCTGGTATCACTGCACTCTGTAATACGAAAGCGTCTGTCAAAATCTTGCGTCTGTCAATATCTGGCGATAGGTAAATACCAAACGCAAAGGGAGAAAAACATACTCACATATTGAAAAAATATTTATATTTGATATTAAAATTTTTATTTTTAGAGAAAAAAAAAATTACATTAAATTTTGTGCATATATATCTAAAAATGTAAAATCAAGGTGAAATGTAATTAACCAATCCATAGCATTCATACTGTCCTGCAATTTTGTGTTGAAGTATAAGTGATTGTTTTTGGCCGATCTAACCATCAAAATCATCATAAATAAAATTTGATATGGTGGAACGTAGTATTCTTTCAATGCCGAGCAGACCTCGAAGCAATGTGAGACTGCTGCGATAGTTTTATAATAGTTGGAATTTTTCTGGATCTCTTTAAAACTTTTAGCTCGTGTTGAATAGCGTTTAGAACATACAGAAACGCTTCCTTATTCAAACGGAAATTTTGAATAGAGTATATTGGACTTACATATCTCTTAAGACGCGTCCGACAAGGTCGTTTTCCTCATCAAACACTATTTTACTTTCAATTAAAAACTGTTACACTTCACTTTTTCCTAACTTTCCTTTTCTGAAAAGACGTTTTTTTACATATTTTGGCATTTCATTACTGTCAATCTTTGCCATATTTCCTTTTGCAAAGTCAGTGCTGCCACTTTATCAAAGAATTTTGCGAAAGTAATAGAGAGTACCAAATTGGCATCTCATCGCATTTAGCTTTCGTATCGTAAGTGCTTTCGCATCGCAATAGAGAGTAACCCCCCAGTTTCATATAAAAAAGTTTGCTAGCTTTTTAATGTTTATTTGAAGTAAACAATTAATTGCATAGATTCCATTTATTAGTACTTTTTATTTTTGAACTTTTGTTATATTTGCTCTTAACAATATTAACAGTTCTGGATAGTATTATTATTATAGCCCCGAAAAAATTGTAACCCGCAAAAGCAAATTTTACAGTACAAGTTGTTTTTTCTTAATAGTTTTTAAGACACGAATTTAAATTAATTAATTTATAATTTAAATGTAAAATTTAGGGCACTGTGAAAAAATATACTTTTGAAAAACAAGCGAACACTTTGAGTATTACTTTGCAAGTCAATTATATTATATTTAGCAGTTCTTTTCTTATATATACATATGTACATAGTTATTCCAGTCTTGACAGTTAGTATTATATGTAATATTACATGTTATTATATATGTATGTATGTATTATGTATTTATTATTAGGGTAATTCATGTTATTTATTATTTATGTTTAGAATAGGTTAATTTTAAGTATTATATGAATTCATTCTTTATTATTATATATTATTATTATTATTATTATTATTATTATTATTATTATTATTATTATTATTATTATTATTGTTATTATGGCGCAACATTCCTGCCCCATTGAAGGACTGGAAGTCTTCAAGTATATGGCAGAGGAGCCAATTTATGGATTGGGCGTTTATATACGCCGCTTCCTGTTTTGACCTCCGCCACCCTGACCTTGCCGTCGGCGCCTTCGGTGACGCTCACGACTCTCCCGGTCAACCAGTGTTGTGGCGGGCAATTGTCCTCGTGGACTATTACCACTTGGCCTATTTCTAGATTGGGCATATATTGGTGCCACTTGGCTTTGCCTTGAAGTCCTCGGATGTAATCGCGAGACCAAGCCTGCCAGAATGTCTGCTTGAGACCGCAAAGCAGACGCCATCGCTTCCATAACTTCACATCTCTGACGATCTCGCCTCATGCGGATTCTTGCGGCAGCGAACGCAGACCCTCTCCTATTATCAGGTGCGCTGGAGTTAGCGCTTCTCCGTCGTTGGGGACTGGAGACAGCGGTGCAATGGGCCGACTGTTGAGCACCGCCTCTACTTCTGCAAGCATTGTCCCCATCTCTTCGTGCGTGAGCGACGCGTTGCCCACGGCTCGCAGAAGTAGGAACTTCGCTTGCTTCACGGCGGGTTCCCATAGCCCTCCGAAGTGAGGCGCCCGAGGTGGTATGAAGGTGAACTTCACCCCGGACGACGCTGCGTACAATCCTACGGCTTGCTGCAGTTCCTTCAGCACCCTGCTGGCTCCGACGAAATTCGTCGCGTTGTCGCACAGGACTTCTTTCGGTAGACCTCTCCTGCCAGTAAACCTTTTAAAAGAGAGAAAAAACGAATCAGTAGACAAGTCGGATACTAATTCTAAATGTACCGCCTTAGAAGTGAAACACACGAAAACCGCTATATACATTTTTGATGGTGGTCGACCACGAATTCTCAATGAAACATTGATCGGACCACATTTTTGGGACATTAGCTTTGGTTTATAGCGGAAGCAATGTACACAATTACGAACTATTCGATTGCATTCTTCTTTCGCATTAATAAGCCAGATATTGTCTCGCGAAAGAGCTATTAGGGCCTTTGTACTAGCATGACAATTTTCGAAATGCAAGTTTCGCAAATAAAGTGTGACAAAGCTATTATTTTTAGGTAATAAAAGTGGGAATTTAGTATTATATTTCAACTTTGCGTTAAGTAATCTCCCACCTACCCTTAATAGTGAAAAAGTTCGTTTCTCTTCAGTAAACGTATGAATAAATGGTGTCAATCTTTGTATATTTGATGGTAAGACCTGAGATTTCTGTAACTTAGATATCTCCTCAGAAAATTTAGATTTCTGGATTGTCTCTACAAGTCGATAGAATGACCATTTTAATTCAACTGCAGTAGGTATAGAACTTTTATTTATTTTACGTTTCTTTAAACCATCAACGAATCTAAAGACGTATGAAGTTATTCGAATCAATTTTTTGTATGATGAATATTTTTCAACAAGATCCAATAAAAAGTTTTGAGGATCCTCTACTGCAAGAAACACATGAGTTTTTCTTGTTTCTGATAATTTTTGATTCTCTGTTAACTCGAAGTATTTGTTAACAGGCCAATGAGAACTCTCATTTAGTAAAAATGAAGGTCCATCAAACCAAATAGAATTTTTTAATTCGTGGACATCACATCCTCTTGATACAATATCAGCTGGATTGTCCTTAGTTGGCACATGGCGCCATGAAATTTGCTCTGACCATTCTTGGACTTTCGCCACACGATTTGAAATGAAAGTGGCAAGTGGTGATGGATGCGTCTTAATCCAATGTAGCGTTATTTCTGAATCCGTCCAGAAAGTAACACTTTCGATTTCAAATTTAATCATAAACTTAATTCGATTCCACAACTTAGCCAACAAATGTGCCGCACATAACTCAAGTTTCGGAAGAGATTTTATCTTGAGTGGAGCAACTTTAGACTTTGCAGTCAGTAGTCTCGAAACAATTCCATTTGAATCGGAGCTTCTAATGTAAATACAGCGACCATATGCTCGCATTGAGGCATCAGCAAAGCCATGAATTTGAATTTTTGCTGTCGAAGTTGCGTTTACGAATCTTGGGATTGTAATTGAATCAATTTGCAGTAAATTAGATTTGAAATTTTCCCATGACGTATTTAGTCTCATAGGAATTGATTCATCCCAGTCAAGTTTTTGAATCCAAGGTTCTTGTAATAATATTTTGGATTTTGTTACTAATGGGCATAATAGTCCGAGAGGATCGAATAATCGAGAAGAAACTGATAGTATGTTTCTTTTTGAAGCTTTCAATTCTTGAAAATTATTATCCAAATGAAACTTAAATGTATCATTCTTCGGAATCCAATGTATGCCCAGCGCCTTAGAAGAATCGGAATCGCTTTGTAGAAGTTTTGCATTTTGTAAAGAGCTCTTGAAGTCTGGATGATTGGAAACCCATTTAGTGAGATTGAAACCAGCTGAACTCAAAATTTCAGTTGCTTGGTCACGAATATCAATTAGGTCTTGGTAGCTTTCAGCTCCAGTAAGCAAATCATCAACGTAAAAATCACTGCGAATAACTTTTGAACCAATAGGCAAAGTCTCTTTGTACAAATCGCTCAAGTGAATCAAACATCTGATGGCCAAAAACGGTGCCGAGGCTGTGCCATAAGTGACTGTGTTTACTCGAAACACTTTTAAATCATCAGATGGATTTTCTCTCCAAAGGATTAATTGAAAATTTCTATCATTATCATCAACCAATACTTGATGATACATTTTTTCAATATCTGCAGTGATTGCGTACTTGTGAAGTCGAAAACGGATTAATGTAGAATACAATTCTTCTTGAACTGTAGGGCCAACCATTAACAATTCGTTAACTGATACATGCGAAGAAGTTCTAGTTGAAGCATCAAAAACTACTCGAAGTTTAGTAGTTGTACTCTGAGGCCGCAAAACACATTGATGTGGAATGAAATAATGAGGAGTGATTCGCATTTTGTCTACAAGTGACATATGACCTAAATTAAAATACTCTTTCATAACATCGTGATACATTTGCCTCATGGTATCATCTTTGGATAATCTTCGTTCCAATGAAAGGAATCGTCGTTTGACAGTTTCAAAGGACGATCCTAACAGTTTTGCATCAGATTTGAAAGGTAAAGAGACTTCAAATCGTCCTGACGTTAATCGTCGTACAGTATTTATGAAATTGTCCTCACATTGTTGCTGTTCCTCTGAGTACATTTTTGTTAGTTCGTTTGGAAGCTCTTCTAACTCCCAGAATTTTTTGACAATTGAATCAATATTTCTCTCGTTTTCAATAGCGGAACTTAAATGAAAAACATGACTATTTTTTGAGCCCTTTGATTGATTGTATTTTCCAGTTACAATCCAACCAAGCGAAGTTTTTTGAAGAATTGGAAGGCTCTGGCCAAATTTTATTTGACCTACACACTATAATCAAATTTAAGAGATTTTTGTAAATGACTCAAAAATTCAAATCGCTTTGCAAGTCGAACACAAAGAATATTTTTTACACTTCAACATTTGTGAAACAATTTATTTATTTAATATTATTATTAAATTAAATCCACCCTTAAAAGTGAAATTTATCGCGAGTGTTTTTATTGTTCTTATTAACACACATTCGTACACACATAATTCTTTCTCATCATTACTGAGAGAAAATTTAACAATTATTTCTATTTACCGTCGGCATTTTCATCGCGTTAAAATAATTTTATTTACGTTAAAAAATACACAAAACTATTCGCGAGTGTTGATTTTATTAATTTTAAATAAATTAAATAATAAAATTTTCACTTTTATTTTGTCCTTTTATTCGCTTTTTATTAATTTATTAAGATCAGTGTTCCATTCCGTTTGTTCCTATACCACTTGTAGTAATTTACATTACAACAGCTGTAACAGTGAACCCCATTTACACTAGGGTAAAGTTAATTTTTATATAAATAAATATTACAAAGTCGTTTGTGTGTTCACACTAGCATCGAAAATCTAATTACATATAATTAGTAAATAATAATATCAAAGTGTTTTCATACTTCGTCTTATATATTAAATTAACTTAAAAACGATTTTACTTGGTAAATAAATATATTTACCAAAGGCTGTAAAAAGTGGTTTTTACGAAAATTAAATAAATTATTTTTAATTTCGGAACATTGATTAAATTAAATATTTGTAAATAAAAGAGTAATCCGGCGAGGAAATAATATATTGATAATTATTAATATTAATATATTGAATAAAAATAAGTTAAACTGATAAATTAATTCAATTTAACAATACTGTTTTAAATTTTATAAATTAATTAAAATTTAAACAAAAAAGTAATAAAAATATGGCAACTAAGAAGCGCTAAGAGGGTCTTTCCGAACTGGAGACATTAGAAAAACTAATCGCCAAAAATCCAAAGTTGTAAAACATATTGAAAGGATTCGACAGTCTATACTAGAGAAGACTATTTCGTGTAATCCTGTTGAACTGGAATGTCGCTTAGACATTCTAAAGGATTATATTGACCAAGCCACGAAGCTTCAGTCTGATGTGGATAATTTAGATCCTGATAATGACGACAGAGCTGAGCTTGAGGATATTTGTGTCACCACTAAGTCATTATTTTTAACCATTTTAAATAAAAATAGACAGCCAAATATACCTGAAACGTCTTTCAGTGTACAAACTCACCATTCCAGGCTTCCAAATATGAGGCTACCCAAATTTACTGGGAAATACGCGGAATATAAGAATTTTATGAGTTTGTTTGAAAATTTGGTACATAATGATCCGACGTTGACAGATATCGAAAAATTTAATCATTTGATATCATGCTTGTCCGATTCAGCTTTAGGTACAGTAAAAGCTTTTCAGATTTCCGAAGAAAATTATCCCAAAGCTTTAGCCAGTTTGAAGAAGGTATATGACAATGAATGTCTCATATTTTTCGATAATATATCGAAACTTTTCGATTTACCGGACAAAACCTTCGGCTTCTGCTTTGCGAAGCATGATAGATACGGTGTCGGCAATATACGATTCGCTCTTGTCAATAGGCGATGACAAAAAAATAACTAATGCCATTTTAATACATTTAGTGATGTCAAAAGTTGATTCAGTCACAAAATCAAAATGGGAAGAACAGCTTGACTTTCAAAGGCTCCTATTATGGTCAGACTGTGAAACCGCCTTGAACAAACGCTACCAGCATATCTCTGCGGATGAATCTTCAAGTTCAAGACCGAGGTTTAATAAAAATAAAACTGAATTTTCAAATAACAAAAATACTAGGACATCATTAAATTGCACAAAAACAAAACAATCTGCTGATAAATGCTTATTCTGCAAATCTACACAACATGTAGTAAATAATTGCCCTTCATTCAGTGCTGAGCCTGTCAATAATTATTAATTGTTTGAAAAAAGGCCACACAGTAGCAAGATGTTCGTCTTCTAAGTGTAGAGTATGTAGTGGTTCTCATCATTCACTGCTGCATAAATATACTATAAGTTCTAATGTAAGTAGCCTTTCTCAAGAGCCATCTACTTCCCACGCTGCTGTCAATTATTCATCACCGGATGAAAGAATCATTCTTGCAACAGCTGTGGTGAGAGTACGAAATAGTTCTGGTCAATTGATACCAGCTAGAGCTCTTTTAGACTCCGGTTCTCAACCAAATTTGATTACTGAGGAACTTGCACAGCAACTAAGATTAAAAAGAGCAGGAGGCAGATTAAGTTTGAATGGTATTAGCGACACAAATTCATGTTCAAAATCTTGTGTTGATTTAAATGTCACGTCGAGGGTTAATTCTACTCAATTTACGGCCAAGTTCTGGGTATTGAGTTCAATTACAAATTTACAACCTGATCACAGATTAAACGCAAATATCTTAAATATTTCTAAGAATGTTGAATTAGCTGATCCATTCTTTTACAAACCACAGAAAATTGATCTGTTAATTGGCGCAGAAAATTTCTTTGACTTAACTTACAAATTTAAAGGTGAAATAAGACAGATATTTTTTACACTTTTTACCTGTTGTTCGGAATTTTCGGAACTACTCCCCTGGTTATGTTCAGCTCTACAAAGAATACAGCGGCAACGGGGCATCTGGACAAGACTTTTGGTAAATGAGTTGACCAAATATGTTTAAACAATGTTGATGAAGATAATGTTGTAGTTGTTGTTGGTTGTGATTTTATGTTTGTTTAGTAAAGAAATGCTTTTTGTTCTTTTTCTTTAACTTTGTTTACACTTGTTGGAATGTTTGATTGTTTATGCACTTTTTGATTGTTTTAGTTTATTTTAATTTTAAGTAACTTATAAAATTTAAAACTTTAGTTTTCAAATTAAAATAATTTATTAATTTGATTTAATAAATAATTTTTTCACAAGTCCCTGCTCGGGCGCCAAAATGTTTTTTCCTAATAGTTTTTAGGACATGAATTTAAATTAATTAATTTATAATTTAAATGTAAAATTAGGGCACGGTGAAAAAATATACTTTTTAGCAAAATGAAGCACTTGATTAAACACAACTTGATATCTTTGATAATACTTTGCAAGTGAATTATATTATATATTTAGCAGTTCTTTTCTTATATATATGTACATAGTTATTCCAGTCTTGACAGTTAGTATTATATGTAATATTACATGTTATTATATATGTATGTATGTATTATGTATTTATTATTAGTTCATTAATTTTATAAAAATATACGATAGAATTTTTTGTTTAATAATAAAAGAAATAGATACATATGTTTTTTAGTCAAATTTAAAGTTGATAAACTTTTTACATCCAACATGAAAAGTTATTAGTATTTAAAGAAAAAATTACAAAAATCTTTGTTAAGGCATGTCCGAATCATAACGACAATATTGTTCACTGCCTTTCAAGTAGGTTAAATTACTGTATATATTTAAGTAGAAAATATAAATTTTATTCATGTAACATGACATTTAAAGGAAAAACAACGGAAATAAAAGAAATAAAAGACGGTTTGAATATATTTAATAAAAGAAATTTTATTAATAAAAAATAAATATCAATTTCATTTGATTAAAACATAACACAATAACAAAATTTTTGTATTTTGCTTTAAATCACGTTCTTTGAATAGAATATGCATTGATATACATCATAACAATTGCTAATAACAATATGAATACTTTTACGTTGGAAATGTGCCACATATCCCAAAAATTTTCGATTGCTGTAAAACAATTTTTTAAATGTTCAACAATTGTGGAAATGGCGCAATATTGCAGCTCTATATATCCTGATAAAGTCAAGATATCAGAAAACTGATAACTAATTTGGAAAGAGGACACATTATTCTTATATAATCAATCAATAACTAAATTTTTTTTAAATGTTCCATATGCAAGTTATCGATAAGTTTTAAGTTGATTATTCGTATAGAATTTTTTTGATAGTTACGTTAATTTTGTCGACCACATTTTTAGTAGACTTGTGCCATTTAGTTCATTTCAGTGACCGGTCATTGTAGTTCATTATTTATAAATGAACTAGTTCGTTCATTTAGTTCAATCGCTCTTTTAGTTCAATGAACTAGTTAGGTCTTTTTAGTTCAATGATTTTACAATTCTGCATGCATATGTATGTATGTAGATATGTTGTGGTCTTTGACAGATCTGTGATTAAAAACTTTATGAAAACTAAAATTAATTAATTAATAAATTTGCTTTATAAAGGCTTTATTAAAGAAATTAAGTTGAAAATCTTTTTCAAAAATCTCACATATCCAAAATATTTTTTGTAATTAGGGTAGTATAAGTGTTTACTTGTGTTTTTTCTTGTTTATTGCATTTGTGGCAGTAGCCACCCAGCAGAAAACATGGGGTTAAGTGTCCCCAAGTCACCACTTTCGTCGACTATTTTGGTGACATTGTCAACAGAGCGTCAATAATGGTTTTAATGCGTAGAAAATTTTTTTTCAGATACACACAACTATGCTTCTTAATGTTTTATTGGTTTGTTGAAAATAAACGTGACGTCAAACAAAATTTAAGTGTTTATAAAAATTATCTTAAGAAATAGAATTATAAGGTTAATATATATAAATGTATTTAACAATAATTAAAAACATAATACACAAAAAAAATAAAAAAAAAACAGATAAAATAATCAGTATTGTATAAAAATATAAAATGTGAAAATTGAAGAGTTTTAAGTGAAAGGTGCCAATTATGGAAATTTTGACCCTATGGAAGATTTTGAGCCATCAGATAAAGATTTGTTACATTTTAAGATCCATACGTAAGTGTCTGACTTTACTAATTCAGCGAAACATACAATTTTTAATTTTAATATACATATGTATTTAATAGAAATGACAAACAATTTCCTGCAGGTGGTGACAGTGCCTATAGTGAATCAGTACAGTTTTACTACGGACATCGAGCGAGGAAATATCAATATTGTAGACTAGAGCCCCTAAAATTTACTAGTGAATCTTTGGTGCCAATGTCTCCATGTGGTCCCAAAAAAACTACTTAGTCAGTAGTGCTACAGTCTAGTGGTGGATTTTCAATGACAAGCTAATGTTAAATGTCAATAGGCGATTACATTGGGTGGGGTACACCTGGTCAGTAGTGCTACTGACAATGTCACTATTAAATCACTAAATTTTCACTATTCGCATTTTCTGCAGGGCAGCGATGAACAAGAACTAAATATACATACATACATACATATGAGTGAGCATAGAAGCAAAGCACAGAAACAGTAAAAAGGTAAAGCAAAACGTTGAAAACATTTAGTTCATGGCGTCTGTGCCTTAGTTCTTAGTTCAAAAATAGAACTAGTGATCGTAAAACAATTGAACTAGTTCATTTAGTTCAAAGTACTGAATCGTTCATTTGAACTAGTTCGTTCATGAACTACACAAGACTAATTTTTAGTAGATTACACTGAAATGTGACTGTTATAATTTTCAAATTAATGTTTTGGCAGATGTCGTGTTCGATGTTGCATCAAAAAGTCAATTTCGTAAAATGTATCAGTTACGTTATTTTCGCGGTTAGGGATCGACGTTGATCTTTTTCTCTTATTTAATCCGTCTTTATGTATACATATGTATATATGTATATTAATTATTAATATATGTATTAAAATTAAATTTAAACTGTCATGAAAACATGTAGTACATGCAACAATATATTTAAATTTTATTTTAAAATGTGCAAAAAACTGCAGGCAAATTTTTCATAAATATTTTCAAAAGCGTTTATATTTTTTAGAAAAAATGTGTTTTTCTTAATTTGGCTTTATTCACAACTATTTATCGACATATTTCCCGAAATCCACTAATTTATAGGCTTACGCGAGAAAATTAATCAAAAATCATAACATAAATTACATTTAAAAACAAAAAAACATAAATTAATCTTACTCTGGTTTTAGACTCGGCAGTTTTTCTTGCTCCACTTTTGATTTTATAATGAGAAAGAAAAAGATAGATATACAAAAGGTATATATTACTTTCTCAACTCTCTCATACAAAATCAAAAGTTGAGCAACTAAAGCTGCCGAGTCTAAAACCAGAGTTAGTAACCTGAGGTTAAAAGGTTCCATTAAAATATTTTTAATTATTACTTTAGAAAACACTCAAAACTAGTTCTTAAAACACCGAAAATTGTAATTTTTATACATTGACATAACGGTAGTTGTCAAAAACAAAATTTTTTCACTAGTGATGTGGAATGTTGTGTACTTTTACCGACTACAAAAATTTATTCGGTTCTCCTAAATTTAATTTTGCAATTAATTCCCATTTTTGGTATCAAAAACCCCACAGTGTGTCGGTCAAAAAATTCTGCTAAAATGTTCTTCAGCAAATTCAGGCAAACACATATGTACATGTATAATATGAAAGAGAGTAAAACGCATGCACATACAAACATAAAATAGTTAATCGGGTATGTTCTGTATTCCACGTGAAATTAAAACGTGCGGAATTGCCATAGAATTGTTGTTGGAAATGGGAATTTATATTAACAATACTATGGCAATTCCGAACGATTTAATTTCACGTGGAATACAGAACATACCCGAATAATTGGTAATTTTTGCAAATGTTACAATTACGTTTAATTTTTTTTTTTAGGGATTATTAGCCAAATTGTTTTTTTACTTATTCAGTAAAATATTATTTTATTAAAAATACATTGGAATTGATTATTGAGGGGTTAAGGCAGAATTACCTGGCTGTAAATGTATCAGCTGATCGACCTTACTGAAATGTTAAGTAACTGTAAAGTCCGAACCTGCAGAAAATAGAATTTCATGACGAGGTTACGTGACATTTGTAGACAGTAATGGGATGTATGTATATTGAATGGGAGTGTGACACAATATCTCTATTTTGGTACTTTTGTTTCTTTTGATAATTTAAGCTTTTGAATTGCTAAATTTGTATGATATTTTGTATGTACATGACATATTTAATAAATTTAGTTTTCAAACAAATTTTTTTATTTATAAAATTGAACTAGAGACTGTCAATCGTATTTGTTTATTTTTTGTTCATATACCTACATCCGTATATGTACTATGTACACATGTATGTATGTATGAATATGTAAAATATATGTACATATGTATGTGCGTACAAACATACATCCAAGCGTACAAAAAACTACTTTTATTTAATAATAATACCAATAAAAATAATAATATGTACGTATAGTCAGTCATAACAATAATAATGATAGGTGAATATAAATATTTTTTATAATTATAATACGTTGTAATATTTGTATGTATGTGCAGATAAAATTGTAATTTAACTAAATATCAAAGTCATTACCTTGTTTTTAAGTATAAAAAATTATTTGATAAATATTTTTCGTACTTTTTCCACACAATCAAAAATAATGTGAAGATATTGAACTCCCATCAATGTTTTGAACCGCTGTTTTGCATTTTATTTGATTTTTTTTACATATTATGTTTTCTTGTGAAAATACATGCATACATATTTATACATACATATGTTTATTGTTTGTGATTAAAAACAAATTTAGGGAATTCGGAATGAGTATATTAAAATTTTAATGTGGCAACATTGAGCCATCTTAATTTTTTATTGTGAGCAGGCAACGATATAAGTACACATACTGTGTTGTATATCAAAGTCAGGCAAACACACACATATCTTTATATTATTTACATATTAGTTTATAATATGAGAGAGGGAGAGTAAAATGGATGTTTGTACGAATGCTTATGAGAGACTGAATTATTTGCTTCCGTACGTACTAAAATACAAAATTTGTTAAACTAGAAATTATTGTTGGATAAATTTTTCAAAATAACTTTTCTTCTGCGAAAAATACAAATATTTTTTCACCAACTACAGCTGCGCTGACAGTTTTAAAATGTTTAGTTTAACCAAAGACTATAAATATATAAAGATGTTCCACGTAGAACATTAAATAAGAACTAAAATTTTTTGCGTTTAATGATGCTGCGGGGGAAGTAACAAGGGAAAATTATATTGTTTGTTATTTGAGCGAAACCACAAACAAAGAGAGCACAAAATTTTTGAGATTTTACACTTTATATAAGTATGTATGTAGTAATGTTGAATGGCATACAATGTATGCACACACATAAATGATGCTTATAGAGAAATTTGTTCGTGTGTGTGTTATATTTCTTGTTCAAGGCACAGTCAGTACGAGAAAAAATATGAAATTACAAAAAGAAGTTTCTTGTTTTGATATATTCATGTGCAAATAAATTACGTAAAACCAATGCGACCCATTGTGTTATTGTAGAGTAAAAATACGTGTTTTATTGTTGTAAAATTAAAAATAAGTTGATTCGCACCGAACTACATATAATTATTTGATTTAGAAATCTGAATTGTATACTTACAATACTTTTTTTTATTTATTGCTTTACAATTTTGAGTTTTTCAGTGCTTGTTGATTGGAATTTATATGTTTCCCACGACGAATGTTTTCTTAGCAGTGTAAGAACTAATAAATTAAGTATCTCCATCCTGTGCTTAAAGCATACGTTGCTCTCGTCAAACCAAAAGGAATATATTGTATTTTTGGTACAATTTACGCATTGTTCAACAATAGTTTTTTGTTTGTTTTTTATTTCTTTGGACTTAGAAAAAAGATTTTCAAAAACTTTTATGTGAATCTTACACACTGCAAAAACTAAGTCTGATGGAGCACACAAACTTCCAAAATCTGTTTCTTTATCATAATTTTTAGCGTGAACAAACATTTCTGAAGGATATGACTTCAAATATTTCTTTCCTATATTTTCTGACGGAAAGTGTCTTTCACATATATGTAATGTCCGCGATCTTTCCAAAAAGCTTTCGTCAAAGTTGCACTTTTCTATCCACGCTTTAAGCAATATGTCATTGGAATATGGAAAACGAAAGATTTTTAAGTTTGGAAAACTTCTTTTGGATCTGCCACAATGAGGCAAACAACACTTATTGCCTGCTATAAGCGATAACTTCTTTTGTTTAATTTTAGTTAGTTCGCTCATTATGATATTTTTTACTTATTTAATTACTAAGACTTTTTTAATTTCACATTAGATTATATTTTCAAGCACCATATATTCACTGTGAAGCAGTAGTACAGTCGAATATTTGCCTAATCTTCAACGGGTTAAGATGTAGAATAAGAAAATTTCACTTCATACACAACGTTTTATGATTTATTTAGGTAAATAATTGTAATATGCAAATTTTTCCTTTACTAATTGAATATGTAAAAAAAAAAGTTTTATGACTAAATCAGGAAAAATAAAGTAACAAGTGTCTTGCAATAAAAAATGCAGGTAATAAAATTAAAAAATGCTTACCAGAGATATTTTTTTAAAGTATGTAGGTTTTTCCAATATACCTACCTCAGCAAAATATATGTACATATGTGCTTTAATCACAAAACTTGGGATATGCAGACAGCAGTACACACGTGCATTTTATTGCACCCGTTGTGGTAAAACCACAATTATTCTATTCTTACAAATAATTTTGTGGTCTTTATTGCTAAAAACTTAATTGCTACATGCTAAAACATTTATTTTTAAGGGTTGGAAACAAGTCATGCAAGTGTGATTGTGAAAAAAACACACTGCACCAGGTAAATAAATCGCAATACCGTTCATTAACCAAAGTAATAGCATATTAATTGAAACTTTTGTTTTTCTGCTGTCAGTTTTTGAACACTGCTATTAAATTCAAATAACGGTAAATTTATATTCGGTGCGAATCCATGTATTTGCAAAAGTACAACAATAAAATACATATTTTTGCCATACAAATAAACAATCGGCAACATTAAGTTCTACGTAGCTTATGTCCATATACATACATATGCATATGTGCGAAAACACAAGTTCTTTTTGTTTGTGTATATTTTTTCTTTGCTTTAGGAAAAATACACACATCCATTCATACTTATGCATGCAAAGGCACACATACATACATGTATGCATATGCAGATGAATAGCAAAGGCATGAGAATAATAAGTGCTCTGAGAAAATAAAATACTCTCTTTGAAACACATGGATTTAGTAGAAAATCCACCAGCAAATTAAGCACTGACAGTACAATGTATGGACGTAGAACATCTTTATATTTATAGTCTTTGGTTTAACATTACCATATTGCCATATAGAAAATGACATGCTTTTTATACTTTTAAGTTTTCCACCTAGTAATAAATTTCATTTACACACAAACAAAAAACAAACTTGCCAGACCATATTAAAGTTGAAACGTTGCAATATTAAGACACACCTTAAAATGCTATTGTGAACTCCCTAATTATTATGAGTGGTTGCAAATATTATTAAGAAAAGTATAAAGTGAAAGTGAGGATAAAGTAAGATTTTTGTATAAAGGCTCAATCAAAGGTGCCATAACCATAAAAAACAGCCGTTCGAACCAAACTAATGGGCAACACTGTATTTGATTATAGGTGACTCGCCATAACGCCATAACTCTCACCATAGAAACCAATTGAATTTTGGTTTGGTTATGGCTATGGCATTATGGCTATGTCACGTCTAATTTAAGCTTAATCGCGACGTGCTACTGAAAGCGTAGACATTCCTGAAAATTAAGAGGAGCCAAGTACTTCGTCTTTCTGATGAAGTTGCTCAAAATCTGTCCTTTTAATATACGACAAATATTACGGTTAGAGGGTTGAGCGTTAGAGTTGCTATTAAAATTATTATAATTGACTTCATTTAAATAAAATAATACTATTTTTTAAGACTTCTAGACTCATTCTCGTTTTACAAAGATGTTTTATTTCAAAAACTCACAACTAGTTTTATCCAACAGGCTGAAAATCGTCATCAAAAGAATAGTTACAACGAAATTATTACAAAAATCTTGATTTATTAATACATTACTATGTATTTTATATATTATTTCCTTATAAGCTCTTATAAACTCATATGTACACACAAGTACATAGGTATATATACAGTGTGGAGCAGAGTTGAGTACATGTTTGTATTTTCTGCATTTATTGGCGCATAAAAATAGTTATAATGAAGCGATTTAATTTTTGTTTTCTTAATTATATTTATTATTCAGTTGCTAACATAAATGCTTTTAAAACAAAGCAAAAAACTACATATTCAAAGAAAAAACAAAATAAAATTAAAATAGCTCTTACGTACTCACTTTTGCACCTTCAGGCAAAATATAAAATATTTTTTTATTTTTTTGTACATATATTTATTTATTGTATCTTCATATATGAACTAACAATAAGTGTTCAAATCTTAAATCTAAATATAATTAATTAGGTCCGACCAATGTCGGACATAAACTTAGTGATAGTAAATTAATGATACAAAGAGTTTTGCTAAGCGAAAAAAAAAAAAAAAAGAAAAGTACAAAAGTATATTCAAGGAGCTACATCTGGAGTGTTGAGTATGAGAGCCGTAGTGTCCCTCTTTTTTAAGCGGATGTGTCCAGTAAAATTCAAGATGTTACGAGCAAGGAGATTAGGATGGGACTCGAGTTTTGTTAAGTACTTGCCTGCGTATTTTGCAATTTATTCAGTCACTAGTGGCATATTTAAGTCCATGGTATCATTTTCGTATTAAGGAAACTAACCCTGAATACGAACTTGACATGTTGCTAGAAGAGATTGCTAGAATGCAAGAAAACGTATAAAATTAATTAAAAATTAATGTACATACAATTTTAGTTATTAAGAAAAATTCTATTATTGTTAAAATCATAGTTATTAAAAAAAATTATTTTATTGTAAAAATTAATGTACATAAAATCTTAGTTATTAAGAAAAATATTTTATTGTAAAAATAAGACAAAAAGTGATGTACATATACATAAGAATTTGTTAAGAAAAAATTTGAAATAAAATATTGAAAACAGAATGAAATATGGAAATGCTTTTTTATTTCATCTTAAATTTACTAAATAGAAATTTTAACAACAATTGTATACATTTTTATATTCATGTATTTGGTTTCTCTACTTGATGCTTATTTGCAAATTTTTGTTTACATTATTTTGGTTTAGTTTATATTTCACTTAACCATGCACAGTCTTGTTAAAGTTTCCTTGAGGGGTTCTGCACAAGAAAAATTGAATTTCACAATATTATGAAATTCCATTAAATTTCATTTGATATTTTCATAAAGAAAAAAAATTAGATTTTCGGATAAGTGCATGAATTTTTCATTACACACAAGTTTCTATTATTCTCTAATCGAAAAGATGATTCCTAGTTATCCTTTTGAAAAAATAATGCAAAACAAGGAATATTTTAATAATACATTTTAATTTTATTTTATTTATTTTAATAATACATTTTAATTTTATTTTATTGTAATTACAATGATGGAAACATTTCATAGTATGAAACTATTAAATTTTCTAAAATATCTTTTCGTGAAAAATATATAGCACACCTACAGGTGTCTGGTCCTTCCTCACAGTTCTGATCGTACCATGGACAGTTCCCAAAATGCCCCTCTGTGTTGTCTTCATCTTCCATGATGCCATATTCTTCATTTTCCTCATATAGCTATCAAAGTCTAATATAAATTGATTTAAAGTTCTTATTTGACTAATTTTCTTATTTTGCTGATGAATGAATGATGATGATTGTTTGAAGGCCCCTTTGATACTAATTTGCTCACTAAATTTTGAAAGTAGCATCTCCTGACTTTTAAAATATCTATACTATAATATATTCCATACTTATTTTTAGCACTCTATCTCTCTTTCCTTTTTCTCTCTATAACTATCTCTTTCTCAATTATTCACTATTTCACCATAAATATTTTTGATTAGCCTTCTTGAAGTCATCACCACTACTTTTAAGATCATTTTCAATTAAACATTCAAAGTGATAAGAACTAAATAAAAAATTGACTCCACCAAAAATCTAATATCAAGATTTAATTCTCTAAAAAACAAAACATTAACTCATATAAAGGAGCTTGAAACATCAATTAAATACAATATTCAAACTCTAAAACATATAACAACAAAATATGGACCAACACTAAAAGTTGAATTGCAAAACAACATAATGTTCCTGCCTAAACGATACAATACTTTAACTGATGATGAGATTAAGGATCTCTCGAGCGGATCATATTACTTGAGTAGAGAAGGTGAACAAAACTTAATCCTTGAGAGTGAGCTGAGTGAATTTTTGATTCAAAATTCACAGTATCCTATTTGGGGATAAAACAAATTAATACTGTATTAAATTATAAATAAAAAGTCATTAAAAAGTTTTGTAAAATATAAATGATTGTGTTTTATTTAATATTTTTAGTTATTTCATAAAGAAATTTAAAACATAAATGACCACAGGTAAATGTATTAAAATTCTGATGTTGATTATAGTTGTATTTTATATTTGTACCAAGATATTTGACTACTTCCGAAGGAGGTTGCAAGCTTCCAAAGCTGTCGAAATATTCTTTTTCATTGCTGTTTTTATAATATGCTACCCAATGTGTACCAGGTCCTGTTGATACATCTAAATTGATTATTCCAGATTCTATTTTCTTTGATCGTTTTGGTAGAGTATTCAACATGAAAACTCCTCGAAAATATGGAATATTTACAGAGAAACGTCTAAGGTCCACATCAGGTAGTGGTCTGTTGGGTAGCATCCCCAAAAGTTTTTTGATTCTTTTTTGTAAACTAAACCATAACTCTTTTTATATTGTTTTAAGTAAAGTCCTTTTGCAACTGCTGTAGACTCCATCGCTCTATTATGTCTAGTTGCTTCATCAAGTTGATTTTTTGCATTCTTTGTGCATTTACAGCCTTAGCTATAGCAGCACCTCCAGTTGTTAGACTACCAATTGCACCCAGAGCAGTTAAAATCGGTATTAGAGGTAAAAAAAACTACCAATTTTTGGGACACGTATCACACGTAGTACTATAATTTGAGATTTTCTTCCTTTTAATGACTTGTTAATAGTTTTTCGTGCAATTTTAATAGATGAGTTAATATCTAATGGTTTTTCTTTTTTTAGTATTTTTTTGCAGCTCTAATTGATGTTCTATATAGTGTTTTACCATTTAATTTGTTTTTTTAACATATTTCTTTTTCTTTACACCCATACCAAATTTTGTTTTGGCTTTCATTGCGTTAGTAACCATATATACAAATGATTTTTCAGCAAGACTACTATCTTTTGATAAAACTCGATCCCAAGCGGAGTTTTCAAGTATTTTATCAGCTTTATGTCTGGTGCTTAAATCCTTATTTTTGGAATAAGCAATATCGTGATTTTTACAAACAGAGTCCAATAAATTAATTCCTTTATCACCTCGATTTCAACGTTTTTGTAGTTTTGTTCCAGGTCCACAGTACTGATATCCAGGAAGATGAAGTTCAACATGTAGAGAGTTTATTATTTTGTCTACTATACCTCCTCCAACGACGGTGTTTTTATGACTAAAAGTTTTCTGATATCGTATAACAATATTATAAAATTTTTCCTATATAAGAGGTAATATATATGAAATGCATTTAGTTACAAAAAACAAAACAAAAAAAGTAAAACAACATAAAAATATTTTAGTTCGTAATATTGATGATTCAGCGAACATCAGTTCAAAAATAAAGCATAGCCCTCTCTTACCAAATTCTATTCGTGCTCTAATAGTGGGACCATCAAATTGTGGAAAGACTAATGTTATGATTGGCTTGCTAGAAAGTCCTAATGGACTCAAGTTTGAAAACATCTATTTATACTCAAAATCTCTTTATCAACACAAATATGAGTACCTAAAGAAATTAATTTCACCAATTAAAGGTATGGGATATTATACATTCAGCGATAATGAATCAGTTATTCCACCTGAAGAAGGTAAAACTAATTCAATTATGATATTTGATGATGTAGCATGCGAGAAGCAGAATAATATGCGTACATATTTTTGCATGGGACGACATAAGGATGTTGATTCATTCTACTGTTAAACTTACACAAGAATTCCCAAGCATTTAATAAGAGACAATGCAAATGTTATAATAATGTTTAAACAAGGTGAGACAAATGTGAATCACGTTTATAGGGATCATCTTGCCAGCGATATGAGATATGAAAAGTTTCAAGAAATTTGTCGAGAATGTTGGAAGGATAAATATGGATTTTTGATGATAAGTAAAGATAACGGATTAAACGATGGTCGCTACAGAAAGCAATTTGACTACTTCATAACTATATAAGCAACTACTCATAAAAGATTACATTTAGTTATTAATCTAACTTTAAACTTCATACATCTATTTGCTATAACTGATGTGATACCTGATAAGCTGATTTAATAGCTGATAGCTGATCTACTATTTGCTGTTAGCAAACATGGATGAAAAAGTCTTAAAGCAGTTAGTGTCTACAAGAAATGTCTTGAAGAAAAAGCTTGGTAGTATAAAAAGTGAAGAAATAGATACACGTGAACAACTAAGAGATACATTTAAACCTATAACAGAACCTCTCAAAGAATTCATAAATAATTCTAAAACTATTGAAAGAATTCCAATAAAAGAAGAAAGTAAAATGACAGAAGTTGAAAATAATACAAGTTTAAAGCCTCAGAAGCCATCAGTCAAGATAGAGATAAGTACACAAAAGAAACTTGCAGAAGGAACAATATTTGATAATACCATCTTGTTTAATGATGATGACGATCATGAAGATGATTTTTACTCACAGACTTCCAATACCGATGACACTTATACTGACTTATCAGTCTTGGAAGCAAGAAATAAATTAGATACAAACTATGGTCCACATAAAGATTTCAATAATGAATGGAAATTTGGCAATAGTAACCTCAAATTGAATGATGATAAAATACAAGTAGGTGGTCAAATATGGGCTCTAACACCCGGACTTTTTTCTTTAATGTTTCATAAAACACCCAAAAACTATGATAAATTTGAACTCGAAATCTATAAAAAGATTTTAACTACTACTAATGCATATAGAAGAGACTATAAACTTGATGGTAAAATCAAGGGTACTAGGGGATACAAATATAAACATATCAAGAAATTTATTCATGAAAAAAATCAGAAGAATTTATCCGAATCAACAGGAATCAGCAATTTAACACCCATAAGTCAAACTATATATACTGGGGCGATCCAAATGAGTTAGTAGATCGTCTTCGACTACTGCTTGCATTACAAGATGCCGGTCATACTAATCACAATAACGAGATTGTATCAATTATTGAAAAACTACGTGAAGCAAATATAATACATTAACTTTAATCAATATATACATACATATGTATATAAAGTATGTTTGTTGATAAATTTGGACATTATTTAAACGATACTAACAGCATAATTTTTTTGAAAAATGCACCTAAACTGCTGGGGTTCTTTGTGGATACGAACAACACCATTGATATCCAAAACAAAAGAATCAAAAATGTTGCAAAAGCTCTGGAAGAAAACGATAATATCAATAAATTGTTTCTGCAAACTTAAGTCGAAAAACTAGAAGAGAAATTATTAACATACTTTAAGGAAGACAATAATATAATTCGAGAAAAGATATTCAAATGCAAATCGAGGAGGTACAACGCGAAATAAAATTAGAGATAGAAGACAATTATAACATTTAAAAAGACATTCTAAAAATTAAATCCTCTTTTGAAGAACAAATTGAACAGCTTAATGAGAAAATTTATAGATTGGAAAATTACATGTTCGTATCAATAGCTGAAAGTGCGTCAAGTAGATCACAACACTCCAAAAAATCTATAAAAGAACTTAATGTCTTCAAAAAGA
This sequence comes from Nowickia ferox, assembly GCA_936439885.1. NCBI lineage: Eukaryota > Metazoa > Arthropoda > Insecta > Diptera > Tachinidae > Nowickia > Nowickia ferox. Next base: position 47,376,055 of record OW387026.1, read on the forward strand.
AATTTAGTAAACGAACTGCATAAGCAAGCTCGAAAAGTTTTTGTGCGTCGTAGAGTTGTAATGAAAGGAATAGATGATCTTTGGCAAGCTGATTTAGTTGAAATGGGGAACTATTCTAGAGAAAACAGAAATTATCGATTTTTGTTAACTGTAATTGACACATTTTCAAAATTTGCATGGGCAGTACCACTAAAAACTAAAACTGCACTCGAAACAACCAAGGCAATGGAAAATATTTTTGAATTGGGACGAGTACCAAAAAACTTACAAACAGATGATGGTAAAGAATTTTTCAACAGACTCTTTGGAAAATTAATGGATAAATATAACATTAATCACTACTCAACATATAGCAGTATGAAAGCATCAATAGTAGAACGATTTAACAGAACATTCAAAGGAATGATGTGGAAAGAATTTAGCTTTAATGGTTCATATAAGGGGATTGATATATACAAAGATTTACTTAATGCATACAATAGAAAAGTTCATCGCACCATTAAAATGTCTCCGATTAAAGTCAACTCAACAAATGAGCAAAAGCTACTAAATACAGTATACAGTCATTTGAAGATGTACAAAATGTCGAAATTTAATGCTGGAGATCATGTACGCATAAGCAAATAAAAGCATAAATTTGAAAAAGGTTATACTCCAAATTGGACCACAAAAATTTTCACAATTACTAGAGTTCAAAATACAAATCCTACAACATTCATATTAGAAGATTATGTTGGTAATCCTATTAAAGGTGGATTCTATACTGAAGAACTTTTGAAAACTAGATATCCAAATACATATCTAGTTGAAAAGGTTCTTAAAACTAAAGTAAAGGAGACATACGTTAAATGGTTGGGATTTTCTAATCAACACAATTCTTGGATAAGTAATATATATAAAAGTAATATATAATAATTATAGCTTAACACCACCATCAACAACAATAGCAGTAATATTATGAAACTAATGTTAATTTTAAAATAAGAAAATGAAGTAAATATGTAAATCATACTTATAAACCATATGTTATAATAAACTTTATTTATTTGTAATCATAAGTTATAATGTTAATAACACTTACTCTGAGCTCTAACTCATTAGAGTTATCTGCTAGTTACTTTCCTCCTATGGAATTACATGGTGCATATGAGTGTACTCTAACTAATTTTCATGCATACAACAGTATTCCAAATGTAGACACCTATAACAATATGTTCCATATAGGGGAACATAAAATTGAAATACCAATTGGATCTTATGAATTGAATGATATTGTAGATTTTATACAAGAGCAATACAGAAGACTCTGTCCAGAAAATAAGATTTTTATTGAAGCCAATAATAATACAATGCAAGTTAAAGTCAATAGTTCCAAGGATCCTGTATATTTTAATAAAGACAATACAATTGGAAAACTTTTAGGATTCAATAGCAAAATCCTAACACCAAACAAATATTATTACTCAGATCTACCAGTCAATATTTTTAAAGTGAATCTCTTGCGAATTGAAAGAAGTATCGCTACTAACACATATATGAATAACTCCAAATCGCATACACTTCATGAATTTTCGATTAAAGTGCCTCCAGGCTATAAAATAGATGAGGTCTCAAGCAATCTCATCTATTTACCTTTAAACACCCGAAAGATAAGTTCACTAGCGCTGCGCGTAGTTGATCAGCAAGGTGATTTAATTAATTTCCGAGGAGAGGAAATTACAATACGAATACATTTAAGGCTAACTAAATAATGATAATATACAACACAAATATATTGAAAAATAAAGCAGTAACAACAACAACATTAAAGCGACCACTTCAACAGAAAGCACTAACAACATCAAATAAAAATTTTCTAAAGTCCTTGAATTTTAAATTGAAGACAAAATGAGTTCAATAATAGATGTCTTAGATAAACGTTTCTCTGATGAGAATATAATCAAAAAGGACTATCATGGATTTTTCAATTTCTATGTACCTCTAAAAATGCTTCTAAGATTCGCTGAAGACTACAACAAAGTTATATTAAATGGAAAACATGAATTGATACTCTTGCGCAATATGAACGACGAAGATCTTGTACGCTCGAGTGTTTCTACTGAAAAAGCTAAACTTACAATTTCACTCATCTCATGGAGAATACCTCATGTTCAATTATCTGACCTTAGCAAATTGAATATGATTAAAATTATTAACAATGGTGCTTCTATACCCATGGCATTTCGCAGTTGGGATTGTCATATTAATCCCCAATTAAACACAGGAACTAACCATATTTGGAATGTTAAACTGGCTGCAAATAGAGAACGCCCCCGTTTTGTGTTGATCGCTTTTCAACAAGAAAATAAGTTTGTTCATTGGAATTGACTAATTTAAAAGTATATTTAAATTCAGTCTCATACCCGTATGATGATCTAAACATAAAATTTAAAAATGAACGTTATGCATTTCTATATGATATGTATCTAAGATTCCAACAAAGCTACTATATGAAACAATCTCAACCGATTCTAACTGCATCAGAGTTTAAGACAAAAGCTCCTATTATTGTAGTAGATGTCAGTTATCATAATGTTTCACTCAATAATGGACCGATTGATATAAAAATAGAATTTGAAACAGCAACTAATATTGCAGCAAAGACATAAGCTTACTGCATTCTAATTCATGATCGTATAATAGAATATATACCCATCAAAGGACAAGTTCGAAAAGTCTTGTAAATTAAGTAATATGGAAAATAACATAATTTTTATAGAAGTGCAAGGTTTCAAAACTAATTCAAACGATTTCATCGCAAAAGAAGTAGCGATTGTTTTCAACAATTATGAATATAACAATTTCATTATAAAACCACCATTTGATTTTAAATGGTTATCAATAAAAAAGAAAAGAGAAGCAAAGTTGTTAACAAAAAACTATCATCCCCTAAGCTGGACTGCTGGATCAGTTTCATTTCAAAGCGTTTGTAATTTTTTAAAAGCCAATGCAAGTTGTTCTAAAATATATGTAAAAGGTGATGGTTGGAAAAAATTTTACACCGAAAAATTTCTAACGTTCAGGATATAGGCTGCATCAACTTTAAACAAATGGAAATTAAGTAGAATATTTTTATTGGAATTATCATAATTTTGCGCATTAAGAAATGCTATTTTACTCACAAAAGAAATATCTTGCTTTAAATTAACTTTTTAAAATATTTATACTTGATAATAAATGTATTATTATAAAATTTTTAACAATAAATGTATATAAAATAAAAAATCTACAAGTGTTTTCTTATTTCAAATACAAACTAGATAAAGGGAATAGAAGGACATGGGGAGGAGGAGAAGTTAACTTTTTTGCTTACTTGCAAATTTATACTTTTTGTTTCTCTGCTGACATCCTCTGCTTTAAAATAATCGTAGTCAAAGATGTGACTGCGTTGCAAAATATATTTAAATGTATACAAATATTACGTCTGTATTCTACAGATCAACAAAATATTCCATGCACAAATTCCCACGGTCACACATGCATATGCATGTATATACATATGTACATACCCTGCAGACAATGCGAATAGTGAAAATGTAGTGATTTACTAGTGACATTGTCAGTAGCACTACTGACCAAGTGTACCCCACCCAATGTAATCGCCTATTGACATTTAACATTAGCTTGTCATTGAAAATCCACCACTAGAGTGTAGCACTACTGGCTAAGTAGTTTTTTTGGGGCCACATGGAGACATTGCCACCAAAGATTCACTAGTAAATTTTAGGGGCTGTAGTGTACAATATCGATATTTCCTCGCTCGATGTCCGTAGTAAAACTGTACTGATTCACTATAGACACTGTCACCACCTGCAGGAAATTGTTTGTCATTTCTATTAAATACATATGTATATTAAAATTAAAAATTGTATGTTTCGCTGAATTAGTAAAGTCAGACACTTACGTATGGATCTTAAAATGTGACAAATCTTTACCTGATGGCTCAAAACCTTCCATAGGGTAAAAATTTCCATAATTGGCACCTTTCACTTAAAACTTCAATTTTCACATTTTATATTTTTATACAATATTGATTGTTATTTTATTTGATTTTTATTTATTTTTGTGTATTATGTTTTTAATTATTGTTAAATACATTTATATATATTTACTTTATAATTCTATTTCTTAAGATAATTTTTATAAACACTTAAGTTCTGCTTGACGTCACGTTTATTTTCAACAAACCAATAAAACATTAAGAAGAAGCATAGTTGTGTGTATCTGAAAAAAAATTTTCTACGCATTAAAACCATTATTAATAGACGCTCCTCTGACAATGTCACCAAAATAGTCGACAAAAGTGGTGACTTGGGGACACTTAATCCCATGTTTTCTGCAGGGTATTTACAAACATACATACATACGTACCCATTCAAGAATTTCATAATGTTATGAAATAAATTAATTCTTAAACAAATAAACAAAATATAAACTTATTATGGACAGACAAATTCGGCTACCCACACACAAGCATTAGGGGCGATCACGTTATGAGAACATTTTATATCATAAAATGTTGGTATGACAAATAATTTATTAGTGTGAGTAAATCGTACATACATACATATATATATATAAGTACATACATAAATACGTATATACATATTTACATACATACATACATATATATACAGATGAGAATTGCGTAGTAGTCATCAAATATAATTTCCCCTGCTGGTATTACGATAACACCCCCACCCACCCCAAATCATGGACATTCACACATTTTCTTACTCTGGCAACATTCACAACTTTCCCGTCGGTATTAGGAAAGATAATTTTCATGATTTTCCGTTCGGCATTAGGAAAAATTAATTTTTTCGTTTTCCCATATTAGGGGAAAAAAATAATAATGTTTTGCCGTCGGCATTAGGAAAAATCAATTTCATGATTTTTAATCCATTACCACAAAAAAATCACCCGTTCACACGTAATTAATGTCACCCAAAAAAATCACCCGTTCACATAACTAATGTAAACAAAAACTCCTAATGTAAACAAAAAACATTAAAGCACACCGAAAACACAATTTCACAAACTTTAAATTTTAATTACCCAAATTTCTCAATTTTAATCGGCGCCAGAACCGCTAATGCCCTACTACTCTTAAGGCCATGATACACTATCATACAAAGTCGTGCGATCTACGAAAAAAATACAACTCTGGTATGATGGAGTTTATGAAAATTTTCAAAAGACAATAACAATTCATCACACCAGGGTTGTACTTTTTCGTAGATCGTACGACTTTGTATGATAGTGTATCACGGCCTTTAGCCGCAATAAAATGTTTCTTATGAGAATGAGAACTAAATTGAGACAAAGTCGAAACCGTGTGAGCAATATCAGGCCTAGTAATTGTAGCTAAATACATCAGACTTCCAATAAGCGATTGATATTTTGTCACATCTACCATCTCTTTGCAGTTTTCTTCAGCACATTTTTCTAAAAGTGTTTTAACTGGTTTGCATTTATGCATATTCCATTGTTGCAGTAGTTCTTTTACAAAATTATTCTGGTTAATTTTTATATCTTCTCTAGGATTTTCTCTTTCTATCTCCATCCCAAGATAATAATTTGCGGGACCTCGATCCACTATTTCCACATGTAACTTAAGAGTTTAAAGTATTCTTTCCATGGTTTTGCTAGAAGAACAAGCTAATAAGATATCATCTACAAACAGTGCAATGATATTAATTTCATTATTATTATGAGATAAAAATACACAGCTATCAGTTTTACATTGAGTAAATCCCATACTTATCAAAATTTCATTTATTTTATGATTCCACTGTCTTCCAGCTTGCTTAAGACCGTACAAAGATTTTTTCAATTTGCGCACTAGATTCTTTTCACCTTTTTGAACAAACATTTGTGGTTGCTGCATGTATATGTCTTCTTTCAAATCGCCATTTAGATAAGCTGCTACTATATCAACGTGCTTTACTTGTAATTCGTATTTTACTGCTGAAGACAAAATAAGTCTAATAGTGGGGTGTCGTATAACTGGTGCATATGTTTCGTTATAACTTTGATTATATTTTTGAAAACATACTTGAGCCACCAACCTGGCTTTGTGCTTTTCAATAGTACCGTCAGCTAAACGTTTTCTAGTAAAAATCCATTTGGATCCAATTACGTTTTTTCCTATGGGCCTTAAAACAAGCTCCCACGTTCCACTTTTTATCAATGAATTATATTCTTTATTCATAGCCTCAATCGATTTTGCAGATTCTTTACTGTCCATTGCTTCTTTCACGTTCTTAGGATCAGAGTTATTAAAATTATTGCGTTCAAATTTTCATAATCAGCTCTATATATTTTACGTGGTCTACCTTTATTTCCCGTTTTACCAATCTTACGCTTTCCTTCGGTACTTGAAACTACTTCGTAAGTATTATTTTCAGATTCATCATCCGATGAATTTTCGAAACCAAAAAATTCTGATTCTTCGTCACTTATACATTCAAAACATCATTACATTAAAAAATATCATATAAAATCACCATTATTTTCATTTTCCTATATAAATTCATTTTCGAAAAATTTTACATCTCTTGCAATAACTAACTTTTTGGTTTTAGTATTATATAATCTGTAACGTTTCGTGTTAGGTTGATAACTAACAAATGAATCAATGTTACCTTTTGGGTCTAATTTAGAATGACCAGGTTTCTTGTTCAACACCACAGCTTTACTTCCAAATATTTTAAAGTAAGATACGCAAGGTTTTATTCCGGTCCATTTCTCGTAAGCAGTAATATTTTCCAATACTTTAGTTGGTGATCGATTTTTTATGTGAACACTTGTATTTATGGCTTCAGCCCACAAATATTTTGGTAATTTGGAATCTTCAAGCATACATCGAGTCATTGCAGTTAATGTCCTATTTACCCTTTCTGAAACTCCATTCTGTTGTGGTGTATAGCATACCGTAGTTTCATGTACTATACAATTTTCCTTTAAAAAATTATTAAAATTTCGATTTTCATACTCACGTCTGTTATCGCTTCTAAGATGTTTCAATTTGCAGCCAGTTTGCTTTTCAGCCATTATATATATATATATTCTTTAAATGCGTCAAATGCGTCAGATTAATTCTTCAAAACATAAACAGTAATGTACCGAGAGTAATCATCTATAAACGTTATAAAATATATCGCTCCGCCTAGTGAATTGACTCTCATTGGCCCACATATATCAGTGTGTACCAATTCCAATAAATTATTTTTGTAACTATATTTAATGGATTGAACAGGCTAATGTTCGTATCGCCTTTTAAGCCAAATTACATGTGATAATTATTAATGAACAAATAACATCAAAGTTAGTTGTAAATATTCTGACAACACATAGTTGAACGGAACAGCCAGCCGTTTTCGAAGGCCACTAAACCTTGTAACTGTTTGTAACTGTTGTTCCAATCGAGTTGAATGGTTTGGCAGAAATTTTGCATAATGAGCACGTAACACATTTATCTTCATTGGGTATATTACCTTTCAGCCCTCGACTAAGTCATTTCGTTGCAACTTTCTCAGATCGTTAATATTTAGATGGCCAAAACGCTTATGCCATAAATTATCTTTTAATTCTTTTCTAGTCATCATTAAATTATTAATATTTTGAGATTTTACTTTATAAATACCATTGTATGCCACTGCTTTAAATTGAAACTCTCTCTTGAAGACATCTACTTTATTTTTTGAAAATATTATTGAATAACCTCTCTCAGTCATTTTACTTATCGAACGGAAATTTGACTTTATATTTGGTATGTATAAAACGTCTTTTAAAGTATAAAACTTGTTAAAAAATTTTACCTTGACTTCGCCAATTCCATTTACTTTAAATTTATCACCAGATGCCAGAATTACACTGCTATCATATTTGTTAATAACAGAAAATGCGTTCCTTCTTCCGCAAACATGTGAAGATGCTCCATTATCCAGAATCCATTCATTTTGATTTTTTTCATTCGTACATGAATTAATGACAAGCATAGCACTATTAACGTTGTTAGACTTACTTTTGGAAAAACACTGCGATTTGATGTGACCCATTTTTCCACATTGGAAACATTTCAAATTTCTTGATTTATTTTGATCATTTGTATATGATAAATTTTTATTTTTGAAGTTTTTGTTTTTGTCTTTAATTGCGAACACTTGCTCCTTACCAGCACACATGTTTTCATTTCTGCGTTGCTCTTCTTCGAAAATTTTATTTTTAAGATGCTCCAATTTAGGTATTGTATCTCTGCTTTCAATCGCAACTAAAAAATTTTCTAGTTCCTGTGGTAAACTGCATAGTAAAAATATTGATAATATATAGCTCATCAGGAAATTTGATATCAACATTTTCCAAATCTCCGGCTAAAGAACAAAATTTATTAATTTGTGGTCCAAATTTTTCTTCAGATATAATTTAAATCTAACGAATTGCTTAAACAAATTTACTTTCCTTGAAGGATTTTTTGCTCTATAAATGTTTTTTAATTTACACCAAGCATCCTTGGCAGTAATGCAATCCTTAATATGCTAGCGTAATTGTTGCAAGAGCTTTGCTATCTCATGTTTTCCATGAAGCTTTTTCTTTTTGACTTGCTGCTTCATCTAAAGTTGTTTCAAGGACATCCCATAAATCTTGAGTAATCAGTACACTTCGAATCTGGATACACCACGTCGGATAATTTTCCGGATTTAGTTTTTCTATTTAACAATTTGAATTTGCCATTTTGTATCGTTTACCCTTTTCTTTTATTTGTATATTTATTTGCTTAAATGAAATTTTACAGAATCCTTAACGTTCTCGGCCCATAACCAATGTTGAATAATATTCTTCTTTAATTGTTTATAAAAAGGTTATTTATTACAAATAAAACAATGTGAGTGAAAACTTATGACAAACTAAACTAATTTTTCAACTTCTAGAAATATAAAAAACAAATATGTCAAAGCATAGCAGATTTAAAATTTACATTGAAACTAAAGTGTATTTGAGCAAAGTACATACATAGTACTTCCAACAAGTACCAAAAAGAATTGGTACGTGATGAAGATGAGAATGATGTCATTGAAATTTTGAATATTCTGAACAATTTTGTATAAGAACTAAAATGTTTATGCGTAAATAAACACATATACCATAGAACTTACAATGTAAATATGTATTTAAACAATAAATTTAAAATGTTAACTAGCTTTTCTAATTAATTTAATAAAAAAAGTTTTAAAATAAATCTAGCACTTTTTTTATAGCTGTAGAGCATTTTAGCACTTTTTTCCGGCGATTTAGCACTTTTACTCTATTATCTTATGGCAACACTGAGCTGGACAAACCTATATATACCCTTGACCATTTTTGGTGAAGGGTATAAAAATTATGAAGATATTTCAAATCTATACACAAGGCGAATATTTACAACAACAAAAGCTTGCACATGACAAAAAATGTATTCAAAAAGGGGGCCAAACACTTACTTGTATGTACATACTATATAGAAGTGTGGGCAAGCTATGAAAAAGTGCAGAGTATTGTAATTTTTTCAAGAGCGAATATTGTTTTTAGTGGTGATCTTAATTGAGTGTGAAGCAAAAATAGAGAACAAGGAAACAAAAAACACACAAAACCATTGTACAATAGTTGAATAGACAGTTGTGTCATTTCATTTCATGTTCATTTCTCAAACTCAAAATTTCATAAAATATTAAGTGATAATAAAACTTTTTACTTTTATATCCATTGTGAAAGATATTATTTTTGTAGATATTTTATTTTTTAGTCTTAAATCAATAAATTATAAAATTTATAACAGTATCGCATGCAAACTAACACGCTCAAACAATCTACGTTGTTTGTTTTTTCTTTTACACATACACATATTTTTACACTTGTGTGCTCATAAAATCAAGAGCACTAAAAAGAGAGAACAATTCAATAATATACACCATGAAGATTAAGCAAGCACCCATCTTGTGCTCAGGTCTAGTATATACATACATACATAAAATAAATTTGTAGATATGTACGAGGAGTGATCAAAAAATAACCGTTATTTTCAAATTTCGTGAGTTACGTATGTTCGATTTTCGCATTTCTTTCTGTTATGTTGGTACACATGTCTGTTATATATGTTGGCAATATCAGCCATTTTGGATTTTCAGTTTGTTTTTGACAGATAAAAAGGTTAGTCTTGTTTTGGTGTGTTCTTCGATTTTTTACTATTCGAAAAAATTTATCAAAGAAACTGTATTAAGTTTTGTGTAAAAAATTAAATTAAATGCGCAAGGACATTTGAAATGTTGACTGTGGCGAGTCTACTATGAGCAGAACGCAAGTTCAATTGTGGTATAACCGGTTTAAGGAATGGCGAGAAGATGTCAATCACGATGCTCGTCCTGGTCGTCAAGTTCGGTCAAATGTGAAGGTTTTGCTTACTGTTTTCTTCGACTGCAATGGCGTGGTACATCATGAATTCTTGCCACAAGGTCGTACGGTCAATAAGGAATACTACCTTGAAGTTATGCGCCGTTTGCGCAAAGCAATTCGTCAGAAACGCGCAGAATTGTGGAAAAAACAATCATGGATTTTGCACCATGATAACGCACCAGCTCACACATCGATGCTTGTGCGTGAGTTTTTGGCCAAAAACAAAACCGTTATCATGCCTCAACTACCGTATTCACCGGACTTGGCCCCCGCTGACTTTTTCCTCTTCCCTAAACTGAAGACACCGATGCACAGTGGTTGCGCCCATACGACAAAAATAAAAAAATAAAATTTTCTATATTGGGTTTGTAGCGAAATAAATAGTCGCTAATGTCATCAAATTTCTCTTTTCTGAATTTGTTTTGATAATTTCTAACGGTAATTTTTAGATGCAAACAATTAAAATGCGATTTTATATAGAAGTAGAAAGTTGATTAAGCGACATTGAAAACAAAGTGAATATTAAATTGTTAAAATATATTTAATTAAAGTGCAAAATTAAATTAATCAAAATGGAAATTAATGTGAATGGTATTGGTATTATTTTTAAAAAATAATAACTTGATAAACTGTGTTGTAGTTTTTGTAAAGTACTAATTTTTAAGAAGTGTTTTAATTAACAATGTTTCATATTCTTTGTTAAAAATACTTAGAGTTTTAGTTAGTTTCCCAATGAAAGCCAAAGACCTAATGGGTTTGTAAATATTGACACACATCTATAGTTAAAAATTATATTTAATTCAAGGGCAGTTTTTTGCAGGTTTTTTCTATATATTCAATATACTAGCTTAACCTTCAAGTTTATTGTGTTCTATTGTATTCTAAAATTTGTTGTGTATCTCGTTTGATTTAATAAGAATGGCATTTTTGTTGTTATTGATAGTTATTTTTTTCTCTATTCGATATAATAGAAACATCCCGTCAATGCATATTTTCACGAATGACAATTTTCGCGCTTTGGTGCTCTAAGAAGGGTTCATATTCGGCGAAATCACAGCAAGTTTATGATGAAATAATCAAATTAATTAATTTTGAGTGCGAAGAAGGCGCGTTTTGTGAATTACTGAAATGTGTACAATATTTATGTAAAAGAATTGTTGACATTTGGAAAAAGAATCACCGCTTAAAATCAGACGTTTTGAAAAATCATTCAGATTGGTTAGCTAAAAAAGAGGTTGTTTCTTTAAGACCGAAAAACGTATCTGTGTCACCTAAAGAACAAGTATTAAAAGCGAATAAACGTGGTCGCCCTTCATCTGATTTCTCAAGTTCCTCAAAAAGAACAAAACAACGAAGAATAGCAAAGTTGGCAGAAACCGATGCAACGGCAGCGGATACCTTACGAGGCTTATGTTCAGAACCAAATCAAGGTTGTTCGGAATCAAATGCCGCTGAAGTTCTTGCATTAATAATTGACACAAATTTAACCAAGCAACAGTATTGGCATATTCGAAATTTTGTAAACTCTAAGATTTCCTTCAGTTTATTCCTTAGTTACGAAAAGGTATTGAGGGAAAAGAAAAAAAGTTATCCAAATTCAAAATATATCGCCGTGAGTGAATCCAAAGCTGAAGTAGATTTACAAAATTTGCTTGACCATACAGCTTCACGTATTTTAGATTTACAATTTGAAGTCTGGAAAGACGAACCTGGTATTAATATAAACAACATTGTTTTGATAGGAAAATGGGGCTTTGATGGTAGCTCCGGTTATAATGAGTATAAACAACGTTTTAATAGCAATACTCTACAGGACAACAGTTTATTTGTAACGTCTTATGTACCCCTTCAATTAGTGACAAAATCTGCTAAGCCTGAAGATGCAAAAATAATATGGAAAAACCCTCGGCCGTCGTCAACTCGGTATTGTAGACCGATTCGATTTCAATTTAAAAAAGAAACATCGGAAGTTTGTATTGCAGAAAGAGGTTATTTCAAGCAGAAAATTGATATGCTGAAACACACAGAGTATTCTAAATTTGAAAAGAAAATATATGTTGAGCACAAGTTGCAACTGACTATGGTCGATGGCAAAGTGTACAACTCATTAAGCAAAACGTCATCTGCCAAATGTTATATATGTAAAGCAAATCCGAAAGAGATGAATGATATAGAAGCATGTTTACAAAAAGTGGTGCATAAAGAAAATTATGAGTTTGGATTGTCACCCTTACATTCATATATTCGCTTTTTTGAGTATTTCATTCATGTTGCTTATAGATTGGATCTAAAAAAATGGCAAATTAGATCAACAGATGAAAAGAATAAATTTATGGATAGGAAAAGGGAAATTGAAAGCAAATTTAGATCCGAGATGGGTTTGTTAGTTGACAGACTTAGACCAGAGGGTAGCGGCACGTCTAACGATGGCAACACCGCAAGACGTTTTTTTAACAATCCTGGTTTGGCTGCTAAGATAACTGGCGTTGATGAAGGGCTCATAACCAGATGTGCAGTATTGCTGCAGGCTATGACATCAGGCTACAAAATAAACATCGACAAATTTAAAATATTTGCACTTGATACAGCTAAAGCTCTTGTAGAGAAATAACCTTGGTTCTATCTCCCACCTTCAGTACACAAGATTCTTTTACACGCTTCCGCCGTAATTGAAGACGCCATAGTTTCAATTGGAGAGCTTTCAGAGGAAGCTGCAGAAGCGAAAAATAAAGACATTAAAAGATATAGGCTACAACACACACGAAAAATTTCTAGAATTGCAACAAACACGGATTTACTAAATATATTATTGCTTAGTTCGGATCCATTCATTTCAGGTCAACGAAAATTACCACGTAAAAAGAAAAGTACGCTACTAAAATCTACAATTGAATTGTTGCAAGAGTAGCTTTTTTATATTTTTGATATTTATTTGAAAACAATAAAAGTCTAAATTTAATTTGCGGAGAAATATGTATTTCCATGAAGGGAAAAAATATAATTAAAATCTATTATAAAAAATATGTAAAAAATGGGCGGTAGAGGCAAGTGACCACGCCCATTTTTTCAGAATATTGTGGTTATTATATCAGAAATATACTGTGCAAATTTCAACACTATATCTTTAATATAACTATTTTTGTCGCTCTTCCCCATATAAGTGCCACCACTGTGCGATGTTGGCGATACCAAAAAGCTCGTTTCAGAAGTGTTTCGAAGATGGGAAAAAATGCTGCCATAAGTGTATTATATCTGAGGGGGATCACTTTGAAGGGGGCAAGATAGTTATTGATGAATAAATAAATACTTTTTGAAAAAATTTAAAATAACGGTTTTTTTGGTCAGACCTCGTAAGTACAAATATTATCAAACTTCTTACCCACGCTCATGTATTTATTAGATCTTAACAATCACACTTACATATCTACATCATGAAAATATACAAACCGTCCACCAAGCCATTGACGCTTGAAAAGCCGTTCAATCAAAGAAGACAAACATACACATACACAAATTCCCTACGATCGTACATAGAATTTCACAAAATCTGAAATTAATATTTCTCCAAATATAAAAAAATTTCTGACAGACAAACTTTAGCACTGGACAAATTTAAGATGGACAAAATATAATATGTATATATATATATAATCCAATATAAAAAACAATAGTTATTAGGATTAGGGACGTTCAGATATATCACAATATTTTATAACACCAAATGTCGATATGGAAAACAATTTATTTATACGTACATATAAATACTAGCGTAAGAAAATCACATACAAACAATCACATACTGGCCTACAGACATACAAAAAATTCCGGATGTTATAGATTTTGGCGTCATGAAAAATATCTCTAGGGATTTAATTCAAGTTGAAGCTTCTCTAGATCTCTCGTCCGACCACTCTCCCACGATCGTTTCAATTTGTAGCCCATTAAGAAGTGACTTACCTCATCCTTATGTGAAGATGATAAATCGTGTTAATTGGCTGGGATTCAAAAAATATCTTAGTAGTCATTGCACAGAAAATATTACGCTAAGAACACCCGATGATATTGAATCTAACATTACCAACCTTAATGAAAATATTAAACAGGCTGCTGAACATGCCACTACCTCCAATCCGCGGACTGGGTTTAATAGAATTTATTCTACTGATATTGAACGTCTCGTGTGTGAAAAAAGAAGAGCTAGAAGGGAATGGCAACAGCACAGATCACCTCAACATAAAACTAGGTTTAAAGAGGCACTAAACGACTCCAAGAGTTGCTTGCATTTGAAAAAACTGCATCCCTTAAAAATTATCTGGAAGGTCTTGATGTCACACCAGCATCTAATTACTCTTTGTGGCGCGCTGCTAGAAAGCTTAAAACACCCGTCGAGTTTAAACCACCTCTGCGCACATCTACCGGAGATTGGGCAAGAAGCGACTCTGAAAAAGGTAAATTATTTGCTGAGCATTTAAAATCCGTATTTACCCCAAACTCATGTTCTGGTGCTGTTGATTTGCCGAGTGTAGTTGCGCTACCCCCTCGACCCATAAAATTTAAGACGCGTGATGTACAAAAACTAATTGCTGAACTCAACCCGAAAAAAGCTCCGGGTATTGATGAAATTAGTAACCAGATGCTGATGAAGTTGCCTCGTATTGCAATTAGAATCCTGTTATTCATTTTTAATGCCATTTTACGTCTGGAGTATTATCCAAACAGCTGGAAGCTTGCCAAGGTTAAAATGATTCCAAAGCCGGGCAAAGATCTTACCAAGGCTGAGTCATATAGGCCAATAAGTTTACTGTCAACAATGTCAAAGCTCTTTGAAAAGTTACTCATGATAAAATTGTCCCCAATTCTAACTGATAATGAGTGCATACCGGACCATCAATTTGGTTTTAGAAGTCAGCATAGCACCATTGAACAAACTCATAGATTGGTTCAATTTATACGAAAAACTTTTGAAGAAAAGAAATATTGTTCTGCCCTCTTCATTGATGTTTCTCAGGCATTTGATAAAGTATGGCATGAAGGCCTTATTTTAAAATTGAAATCATATCTACCAATAAATTTTCTGAAGCTATTGGAAAGTTATATTACTACCCGGAAGTTCACGGTTGTTGAAGGAGACTTCATGAGTGTGCCCGAATCTATATCATCCGGTGTGCCACAGGGGAGCATATTGGGGCCAGTGTCGTATTTGATTTATACTTGTGATATGCCTTTGAGCAGCAATATCCATACATCTACATTTGCCGATGATACAGCCTGCCTTAGTATGCACGAAAACCCTCACGAGGCTTCCCGATATCTACAAGAACATATTACACATCTGGAACTATGGTTAAACTTATGGAGAATTAAAGTTAACGAACAAAAGTGTGTTCAGCTAACATTTACCCTGCGAAGAGATACTTGTTCCCCAATTCGAATCAACAATCAAGTTGTTCCTCAACATTCACATGTAAAATACCTTGGTATACACCTTGATCGACGGCTTACATGGAAACACCATATTGACTCAAAGCTAACACAAATGAAACTTAAATTAACTCAGATACATTGGCTGATTGGTAGAAATTCAACACTCAGTCTAGATTGTAAACTTTTAATATACAAGTCGCTTTTGAAACCCATATGGTGCTACGGAATACAGCTATGGGGCACTGCTTCAGCTTCCAATATAGATAGAATCCAACGAAGGCAAAACAAGATTTTAAGACTAATAACATCGGCTCCATGGTACATCAAAAATTCAAATTTACATCGTGATTTAGATATGCCACTAGTGACTGAAGAAATTAAAAAATACGCAGGCAAATACTTAACAAAACTCGAGTCTCATCCTAATCCACTTGCTCGTAACATCTTGAATTTTACTGGACACATCCGCTTAAAAAAGAGGGACACTATGGCTCTAATACTCAACACTCCAGATGAAACAGCTTGAAAATATTTTTGTGCTTAATACGATATTTATGTATTATTGATTACTATCACTAAGTTTATGCCTGACACTGGTTGGGCCTAATTATTATATCTAGATTTAAGATTTGAAAACTTATTGTTAGTTCATTTTTTGAAGATACAATAAATAAATATACGCATGGAAAAAAAAAAAAAAAATCTAAAAAAAAACTATTTCAACAACACCTCTCCCCTCACAAATCACGGTCAGTCATAAATTCCCACGGCCATACATACACATACGATCAATCTCAACCCCTCAAATCATGATCAGCCTTAAACTCCTACAGACATACATGCATACGCATGTGCATACAGTCGATCTACCTCAAATACACCACTTCCCACCAATAACAGCCAGACTTCAATTCCTACATACAGATACGCCCACGAATTCCTACGGTTACATAATTCAACAACAAAGCCACCCACCCAAATCGCGGACATCCATGAATTTCCACAGTCCAGCAACACTCCCGTTTCCCGTCGGCAATAGAAAAAAATTATGATGTTTTCTCGTCGGCATTAGGAAAAATAATTTTCAAGATTTTCCCGTCGGCATAAGGAAAAATCTTAGTTAATTTTAATTATTATTGTTCGAACTTCATTTGTTTCTATATTTTTTTATGATTTTATCAGGCTAAAGTTCCTATCGCTTTTTAAGCCAAAAAAATCATTTTCACGATTTTCCCGTCGGCATTAGGAAAAATCATTTTCACGATTTTCCCGTCGGCATTAGGAAAAATCATTTTCACGATTTTCCCGTCGGCATTACGAAAAATAATTTTCACGATTTTCCCGTCGGCATTAGGAAAAATAATTTTCACAATTTTCCCATCGGCAATAGAAAATCATACACGTATAAAAACCTCAAACCTATAAAAACCCCCTCTAGTCAGCCTAGAACCATACGTCTCTATGTCAACAGTCTTTTCTCTAGCTACAATTGCACTAGTTGAAATGTCGACAACTTTCCTTTTAAGGGCGAGTAGAGATACGTTAGAAACAACAGATCTAGTGTATTTTTGGTGACATTGTCAATGAAGGCGTCAATAGTTTGTTTTTCTTTTTTATTATGCTGTGCAATTATGTTAATATAAATACACATGTATGTATGTGTTCAAGTTTGTTGCCCCAACCCTTATGAAATTGTAGACGAGGGTCACCAAAATGTACTACTGAATCTTTGGTTCCAATATGTCCATATGGTCGTAAAAGAATAGTACTAAAGTCTACTGGTAGATTTTCAATGACAACCCCATGTTATATGTCAATAGACGATTACATTGGCTGGGGTACACCTAGTCAGTAGCACTATTGACAATGTCACTAGTAAATCACTACAATTTGACTATTGACATCGAGCGAAGAAATATCGATATTGCAGACTAGAACCCCTAAAATTTACTAGTGAATCTTTGGTGTAAATGTCTCCATGTGGTCTCAAAAAACTACTTAATCAGTAGTGCTACAGTCTAGTGGTGGATTTTGAATGACAAGCTAATGTTAAATTTGAATAGATGATTGCATTGGCTGTGGTACACCTGGTCAGTAGTACTACTGATAATTTCACTAGTAAAACACTAAAATTTCACTATTCGCATTTTCTGCAGGACCCTTAATGTATTCCCACAAAATATTCCACGCACGAATTCCCACGGTCACACATACATATGTATATATACACATACACTTAATACAAACAAAAAACAGTTAATATAAACAAAAAACTCTTAATGTAAACAAAAAACATCAAAACAGAAAACACTATTTCTCAAATTAAAAATGTCAATTACCCAAATTTTAAAATTTCAGAAAATTTTGCACTGAAATTCTCGAATTTCACACAAATTTTAAAATTTCAAAAATTTCAGTCCAGAATTCTTAGAAATTTCACACAAATTTCAAAATTTTAATTGTCCTCAGACTAGGAATCCACTACTACTTGTTAGTAGTTGTTTATAAATAGTTTGCACCAGATTATCAATAGTGGCTTTAAGGCAACTGAAGTTAAAGCTTCTGTTAGCATTTGTTGAATTACTTGGTGGGGACACTTTCTGCGTGGGAAAAGAATTTGTCTTAGCATCGGCATACGATACACATGAAGTACTTTGTTGTTGTACGAAAGAATATACAGGGCATCCTCTGTAGTTAGCGGTGTGATTACCTCCACAATTGCTACAGTATTTTTCTGCTTGATCTTTTGAATTAGTACAGCTAGGAGTACCGTGCAATTCACCGCAGATAACACAAACTGTAGGTAAATTGCAATAAGTTTTTTATTATGGCCCTGTACGGGACCTAAACGCTTATGTGGCTCTTCAACTGTGAGTTTTCGGCGTAAAATTAGATGGGTTTAATTTTTTTTCAATTGTATGTCATGCGGCTCCAGTTCAACCCGAAATAGGGGTTGGGGACCTTTTCTCTGTTTATTATATTAGTAACATTTTTTACCGTAAATCCTTGGTCAATGAGTGCACATTTTACTTCTTCGGGGTCGACATTTGAATCTATGCCCTTTAATACTATCTGTAGGCCTTTAGCACTCTTAAGTTAATATGTGTAAAAATTTGTTTTATTTTTTCCAAATTCACTAACAATTTTACGGAAATCTTTTATTTATCATTAATTTGGATTTTAGTTTCATCAATATTACCTCGTTTAATTGGAATGATGTGAAAAGAATTCTCACCAATGACCGACAGTAGATTTTTAAGAAGAGCGTTAGAATTTTTTCTCTCAGGTATATAGGTGGTGGCTCAAAAGACTTGCGATTATGCAGCGGGCTTGTTATTGTCTTGCAATAATGAAAAACGATTTTGACGATTAGTAAAGAATGCACTGTTATCCCTAGATATCTTTGGAGCCTATGAAATTTTAGAAGAATTTGGGCTTCGCCCACGCTTTACCACAGTTATATATCTGTCCATTCCGATTTTTACCTTGGGTTTTGGGCTACTGTTATCTATACTGATAACATGGTTAGGTGATGAACACGAGCCGAAGCGGATGATATTGCTTAAATGAAGAAATACTAGGCAACGGTAATGTTAACGAATCACTAGTTCGCATTGGACAAAGCGAAGTTGATCGCTGACGAAAAAGTGGTTTTGACGTTAGAAAATTACTTATAAATTTTTTTATTTTTATTGTTTTCATTTAGAGCTTCAGAACCCTTCACAATTTTTTGTTTTTGTGGTACTCATGTAGAGTATTCCTCAATGTCACTTTAGTAATGCAAATAAGCTTATTTATCGAAGTCAATAAGTATTACGAATATTTTTTGTATGATTTTTTTTTGTTTAGTATGTATGTAAGAAAAACTCCGCTAAGACGTCTGTTCACTATGAAGGTACAACGAGAAAATTACGTTTTTTTCGTCAATCAGATTTTGAGACATTCAAATAACACTGTTATGCAAAAAAAATTGTTTTCAATAAAAATATGTGTTTTATATGGACATTCGTGCCATAAATTCAAAGTTTTTGTTTATGGCGTACAGATTTCTTTAATGGGCGTGACTAATATTAACTTATAAGCAAGGCGGTCATGTTAATTTATTTCAATATAGTTCGATAACGGTTTGTTCGATTTTAATAAATTAAACACTCAAAGATGCAAAATAAAATTATCTTTAAATAAAACTTATATAGTTTATTTTTAATTTTCAACTGTTTCAGAGTTATTCCGAAATGAGTCGCGAAAAAATTATTTTTGTTTATATTTATACTTCTTTTTCCTCATTTTTTTTTTTTTTTTTGCTGGGTATATCGCATAGATATTTTGAAGTAAATTGAACATAAGGCATTAAAAATAAAAATTTTAGTGTTTTTATCTCGTTTTTTTTAATCTTTCTTTTTTTTTTTTGTTGATAAATCCCTTTTGGTGTAACTTTTTTTAAATCCCCTTTTTGTGCCACTTTTTGAAAATTATCATCTGTCACCCTGTCTGTACCATTAGCTCATGCAGTAACTATGGAAGATACCTACGAAAACAATAAATTACTGCTCAAGGGAGTTCAGTACGATCTCTATTTGTGGAATATATGTATGTGCAATTTAAAAAAAATTAAATATGCTAGAATCATATACAAAATACTGTTGCTTTTTGTTAATTGGTCCTTAAGATCCCATGCGATTCCGGGAATCAAAAACAAAGCAAATGAGCCCTTAGTTGACAGGCAAAAAATATTTTTGACAGCACTGTGCATCAAATTAGGCTTAATAAACGATTCGGTATAAGCTATAAACAGAGATGGAAAGGCATTTAAATACGTGAAAAGCATGGATATTTCCACGTGTAAGTGAGACCAAATCGAAGGAAGGCATAGTTGTTCGTCCCCAAATATGAGAAATCTTTAAAGAATTGCTCAAATTTAAGTTGGTCAATAAAGAAAGATAATCATTTGTACACTGAACCAAAAAAGGCTTCTTAAAACAAGAATCTTGCGTTTTTGTTTTAAAAATGCTGCATTTTTAAAAATCATTTTTAAAATATGAATGTTTCTTATAATATTAATATACAACATTGTTAAAAACTATAATGTTTTCTTATTAAAATAAAAATTATAATTTTTGAAATCATAATAAAAAAGGAAATGTATTTTTAAACATTCTAAAAACAAAAATATTTTATTATTATATCAATAATTTTAATTTTTTTAAATAAAAGAGTATATTTTTCCCCGAGTAACATTTTATATTTGTGTCGTGTTGAAAAAAAAAAGAATTAATCTGTTATTATGACCAAGTGTATATTAATGTCCATTATCCTGTATGATCCTTGCGCACAAAATCTTAAAATGATTGCGAAATTTTAAAAAAACACGGTGTTCATAACATAATAGCGACATTTTTTGTTGAATGCTCGTCATGACGCAAATGAAAATTCGTTCGATTAGCGCTTTGGACTACAGTCGAAGACCGAAAATTTTTCATAATAAGGGCATTTTGATTCCAAACAAAATTAACATTTTTAATATTAATACGAACCATCCGTAATTTCAAGATTCTCTTTTATTAATTTAAAACGTTTCATTCTTAATTTAAGAAGTCTTCATTATTAATTCAAAACATTTAATTTTTTATATAAAAATAATTAGTTTTAAAATAAAAATGCTTCATTATTACTTCAAGAATATTTCATTCTTAATTCAAAAACATAAGTTCTTAATTTGAGTATGTTCAACTTTATATCAAGGTTGTTGTTTCTTAAAACAAAAATAATAATTTTTCATTCCAAAATAGTTTTAATTTTTAAGCAAAGAATGAAAATTTTTAAAATAACACAAAACAAAATTAGTTCTATTTCATAAAGGTTTCGTTTTTAAAATCAAAATGTTTCTTCTTGATTTTAAAACTTTATTTTTTGGGTGTAGGTTTCAAAAATGTATGTCACAATTTTATTGGAAGTAGAAGGCCTCCAAGTTACGAAGAACTTTTTCAAGAACTTCGCCTTTCATATCAACAACTATGATGTAACGTTCCATAAAAAAAATTCCTGCATTCGCATTTAATTTTTTTTTTCGTTTTGTGATATCTGGTTACCATTGTGAAAGGTGCTAACTAGATATTTCGCACATGAAAAACGGAATAGTTGCAAGCGGTCCCCAGAAATATGAACTGATTTCTGCTGGGAAACCAATCGTGAAACATCAGATAAAATTTATAAAAGCAAACGATCTACTAATTAATAGTTGATTTTTTATGTTAAACTAGTGTTTAACTTCATTTAAGATTTTAATTTATATAATTGAAGCCATTTATGTGTAAGATTTTTTACTTTTATCATAATAAATACGTATTTTATATTCCAATATCAGTATTTTATTTAAATGAAAATAGCTCAAAAACCAGACGTGGTGGAAGCAATCGGGTTTTTGAGCTATTCAGATTTGGATTCAGCAAACAAAAGTCCATTAAAGTCACATAATGAAATTCTTGCTCCCGACTTTTTTTATTTTTTTACAGAACAGTGTATTGAGGCGTCAAATAAAAATATCAAAATGTTTTGATTCTCATCAATCAGTGCCGACAACGTGTACGTGTAGCCGAAAAAAAACGGCTGCAAGCACACTGTTAATACCTTAGTTAGTTGTTTTACTTATTTTTCTAATTAATAGAAGTTGTATGTATTTTTAAACAAATACCTTCCTTTCTTTTTTATTATAATAAATATAAATTTTTTTATGTAATATTTAAGTTCATTTAACCAAGGGTTTATTATAAAAATATATTTAAGGTAAATTCTGCTTATGTTGTATTTTAAGATCATTAACCAAGTTTTGTTTATAAGTTTCATATTGCAAGCAGTCAATTACCTTTAGATATTCTTATACAATTAATTCAATCCTTTACCTTTAAGCGTACAATAAATGGTAAAATGCAAAGTCAGGCTTTATTACAAGTGCTGAAATTGTACATTGCTATTAATTTTAATGTAGACGTAAGAAACTAAAAATTTTATAAAAGACTGGCAAAAATAAAGAAAAGCAGGCAAACAAAAATTAACTTTCTTGATTGCTTAACCAGTCTTAAGGCTCAATCAGAGGTGTCGAACCAAACTAATGGGCAACACTGTATTTGATTATAGGTGACTCGCCATAACGCCATAACTCTCACCATAGAAACCAATTGAATTTTGTTTTGGTTATGGCAATGGCATTATGGCTATGTCACGTCTAATTTAAGCTTTAGTGTTTCTACTAAGACTTACTTCAATTCATATTAGTATATGGTGTTTCTACCTGGGCTAGAACTAAAAATACAAACACTGAGCTCCAAAGGAAACCTTTAGTGTTCAACATTTACAAACAGTTGTCAACGCAACACACACAACTATGTGATTGATGGTTTTATTTAAATGTCTCCTGAACACTTTAATGTGCCTCTGATATACATATATATATACATACATATGTATTTATGTTTGTACGTATGTATGTATATACATATGAAAATTTACTTTCATTATTTAAAGTATAATTTTTATTTTTTCTATTTAAGGTATAATTTATGACGTTATTGTAGAACCGCCTAGCGTAGGCGCAACTGTTGATGAAAATGGCCACTCAAGACCAGTGGCATTTATGCCATATCGTGTCAACGGGCAGTACATAATGGAAGGATTGGCCAGTAGTTTCCTTTTTACTATAGGAGGTCTAGGATTTATTATAATGGATCAGACACATGCTCCAGGAAAATCGGATCTCAATCGGCTATTGCTCACTTCTATGGGTTTCATATTCATAATTGTATCATTTTTTACAACGTGGTTATTTATGCGAATGAAATTGCCCAGCTATTTACATTCTTGAATGAATTATAAAAATCAATTTAGAAAATATGTATGTTTGTACGTAATTATGGATATATAACATAATGCAATAATAAAGGCTAGACATTTGGCGCAAAGTCGCTCGAGTTTTCTTTTAAATCACATTTGACGAATATCACAATTAAAAAATGGTTCGAAAATTATTCTGCACCACTCGCAGAAATACAATAACAAAACATACTCCAGTCATTAATACATACATATAATTTGAGTGTATTCAAAATTCGAGTGCAAAATGACTTGAATGGTATCATTCGGTTTTGTCACGAGCAAGAAAGTCTATGGTGTAAGGAAAAACGCTCAGTACTAAACAGTGTGTGAATTTGCCTTCGTTCCTTATTGGGTGGAAGATAGTAGAAAACTATGCCTTCTGCATACATATATACATACATATGTATCTTTATTAAAAGCAATTTAATTATTTACCACAAATGTAATTTTTAGGTGTGCCTAAATAGTGTTAACGAACCATCGTCGATTTGGGGACCTCAAAATTGTTAATTTTTTTTCGAATTTGTAAAGTAATATCAGCAAAATAGCATCCATTTTGAGAATTCAAAGGAGGGAAATAAAATCATCAGAATATGAATTGGTTGGTGCGTGTTCCAGGAGAACTGTTTAACTGCCATTCCGAGAGAAGATAGGTAATGATGAAGGCAAAAAACCGTCTTTCTAACACTGACCATCTCTTTCTATCCTTGTCTGTTGTGTAAGGTCATGGTTTGTGACGTCACATATGAGTATGGATGTGTGTAATTGAGAGAGAGGGGGCGTTGACTTTTATATTTTGTTGTATTTGAGAGAAGGAGTTGTTGCCTTATAATTTCTGATATCTCATCATTAGGGACTTAGAGGTTCCATATTTGCTATTAATAAATATTGTGATCATAGAAATTTGGTTCTCCAGTTTAATATATGTCCCATCATAAGGGATTTAGAGGATCGCCATTGCCTGCCTATCAATAATATTGTAATATAGAAATTTGTTTTCTGCAGTTACATACTCACTAATAAAAATTTATGTAGTGTGTAGTTTTGTTATTGTTGGATAAATGTATGTGTGTTCGTATCAGAGGGGTTGGTTCTTCAGTTGAGATACATGCTTGCTCTCCTACTACAAAAAATAATGTAGTGGCACGGCTGCCAGATTTGACAATTTATCGTCATTTTGACGATTTTTGGTGCCGAAAATAGCAAAATGACGATTTGACGATTTTTTCTTTAAAATTTACGACTTTCCAATAGTCCAAATATCAGCTTTTTATGAAAAATCTGCTGCTAGAATTCGTATATGAATACACAATAAAAAATTTTGGTGTAGTATTTGCAGACTCTTATCTTAATAATTTATTATTTAATTTTAAAAAAAAAATATTTGCTTGTAATTTTGAAATTTTGAGTCAATACTCTATTGTTGCTATAAATGAATGCAAGTATGTAGTATGTAAATGGGTTCAATTAAAAGGAATTTTATGTAATATACATTTATACATATCGATGGGTTCAAGTAGAAAGCAGCATTTAAAAACTTCCCATTCGTGTATTTTCTTTTGTTTCTGCTCATACTCCTGCATCTGAAAATTCAAGTGTCGTTGTAGAAGTTCAACGCAATAAACGAATAGTTATACAAAACGAAGAGCATCAACATTCGACATGTTCTAAGTTTTAAGTTTTCTGTTTGTCTGACTGCTGTTTTAAATAAATTCTGAAGTTATCGTAGTAGAGATGTGTGTTTTTTCTTTTGATTTTGCAGTTTCAATTGCGTATTTAATCGCTTTCTGGAAGGTATGTTGTTGTTGTTTTTTTTACTATTATATTTGTACATACAGAAAAAAACACTCATACACACGCAAAACACACACATACACAAAAAGTTTTCTGCTTCGTTAACTTCGCATTTATTTAATGCAGTAGTCAGAAAAACAGAAAACTTTTCGAACATGTCGAAAGCTGAAGCTCTGAAGCTGAAGTTTTGTATAGCTATTCGTTTATTATGTTAGCTTTTTCAAAGACACTTGAATTTTCAGATGCAGGAGTATGAGCAACAGGTTGTGATTGGGCAGTCAAAAAATAAAAAGGTCGAAGAAATAACACAATTTTACGGCTTTTGCTATTTCGACTGCAGTTTTTTAAACACTGTGTATCAACATGTTTTGTTTTGTTTCGTAATAAATATAAAATAAAACATATGTATTCATGTTAAAAAAGGTACATTTTGATTTGTCCGATTTTTCTGACGATTTTTCGAGTATGAAATGACGATTATTTTGTATTTTATCGGGATTTCGACGACTTTTTAATAATTTTATCTGGCAGCCCTGTGTAGTGGGTATATACATTTTTAGTGTTGGATCTATGTGTGCCCGTATCAGAGAGGTATAGATATAGTGTTAGAAAGAGATAGATTTTGCGGGACAGTTATCAATAATTGATAGGGCTTATGGTAGTATTACTGAAATCGTATCGTGCTGTTGCGTGTCAGCTGACAAAATCCGTAACATTTAATAAGCATGTTGATGCTTATTGAAAATGTGTTGGCAACTTTTGCTACGTAAAAATCTACAGAAAATAGATTTTTACGTAGCAAATGTCAACTCTTGGCTTACATACATACACACACACGTATAAAGCAAAGTAACAGCTGACACTTTCGCTGGCAGCCTCACGTTTTTACTAACTAACATACAGACTTAAACGATACGACAACTTCAAAAGTAAGACGATACGATTTGACTAACGAAGCCATTAAGGCCCAACTATAATATGGATAAGCTTAAGCTAATGCCAGAATTTAACGATAAGCCTGTCAAATGCTTAAGCAATTTAGATGTGACTTTCAGGTGGCTACAATATACTTACATGAACTTAAGCATTCTTTAGCCATAGATGCACATATAGGTATTGTTTATAATTTTGCAGTAATTTTGTTTTTTCTCATAACTCCTAAATTAATGCAATTCACTCTAATTAACTTGTTGGAATGTTCTTGTCTGTTAAAAATTCACAAATAATTATATCTATCACTTTATTACATGTTTTATTTGTTTTGCGTACTAAAAAGTACAACTGTAATGTACATAAATAAACACATATGTATGTGTGTATATGTATATTGTAAAACAATAAGCAAAAATAAAAGTTTTTCTTTATTTAATGAGTTTAAAATTAAAAAATAATAATAAAATATATAAAAGCAATGAATATTTTCTGCTGCTGTTTATTTGACTTAAAAAATACACAAACAGTTATTTCCGTACGGAATGTGCGTTCAGTTTGGCACTTTGCAAGGCGAATTTATACCAGGTGGTCTTAATTTGCAACTCTGCGTATTCGCCTTGTATATTTGTTAGTGTAAAATTTCCTGCTGTCAGAATATTTCCTAGCGTTTTGCATTGATTGACAGCAGAGAAATTATGTCAGCTGGTGAATTAGGATCACCTGATGTCAATTCCCCTTGGCACTTTGCTTAAGCAAATGACATTTGACGAAAAGTTTGCTTAAGTACATTATAGTTGCACACATACGTATTGTATGTAATCGCACAGTTGCTTAAGTTTGCTTATTCATATTATAGTTTGACAAAGTAATTGTCAAAAAATTGTATGCATCAAACAAGGCACAAAAGTAATTGTCAAATGAATTCTTCGTTCTAAACATGTAAACAAAAAATCAGTGGATGAGCAGTATGCCTGATGCGTGTACCTGTTTGATATGCCTTGGTATGGATGTATGCATGGGGATGCTAGAGAGAGATAAATTTTTTCTCGTGCTGGAGTAGATGCTTCCCCAGTAAAAAATTTGTATGCTGTTGTATTCAGCGTTACCGTTGTAAAATTTCAAAAAGTGGCACAAAAAGGGGATTAAAAAGAAAGTGGCACCAAAAAGGGGATTTTAAGAAAAAAAGTGGCAGCCTTAAAAATAAAAATTAAAACAAATCTGCTTATTTTTTAAAAACATCAGTTAAATGAAGTTTTTAAGAAATAAACAAGGCGCACATATGTACATACATACATATTTATCTTACATACGTACATACATACCCAGCCTAGCCTTTCCAATCGCAGAATAGTCTATTGTGAA
Source organism: Nowickia ferox (assembly GCA_936439885.1). Lineage (NCBI taxonomy): Eukaryota > Metazoa > Arthropoda > Insecta > Diptera > Tachinidae > Nowickia > Nowickia ferox. The sequence continues at coordinate 47,403,907 of OW387026.1, forward strand.
TCGTATGCAGAGCATACATAATCGCAGACGAGCTCATATTTTAAACGTGGAAGATGCTTCGCATGGGAGAAACTGTTACCGGAGACGATTCGTGATTCATTTGATTTTTATGTACAGATTATTTTACAACACTTTTTTGAAGAACATTGAGAATCGTATGAGGCTCTCCAACGTTAATCTTATATGAGCCATTGGGAGAGTAAAATAATCATTCGATAATAATTTAGGGAATCGTATGCTTTTTATTTTGAAAGTTAAATATGAAAAAAAACAAATAAATTTTTTTAGGTTATTAATAAAAACGTTTTCTTCATTAATTGATTAAAGACTATTTTATGTACATATCTACGAGGTCTGATAAAAAAATAACCGTTATTTTCAAATTTCGTGAGTTACGTATGTTCGATTTTCGCATTTTTTTTCTGTTATGTTGGTACACATGTCTGTGATATATTTTGGCAATAACAGCCATTTTGGATTGTCAGATTGTTTTTGACAGATAAAAAGGTTAGTCGTGTTTTGGTGTACTCTTCGATTTTTTACTATTCGAAAAAATGGATCAAAGAAACTGTATTAAGTTTTGTGTAAAAAATTAAATTAAATGCGCAAGGATATTTGAAATGTTGACTGTGGAGCTTGGCGAGTCTACTATGAGCAGAACACGAGTTCAATTGTGGTATAACCGGTTTAAGGAAGGCCGAGAAGATGTCAATGACGATGCTCGTCCTGATCGTCAATTTCGGTCAAATGTGAATGTTTTGCTCACTGTTTTCATCGACTGCAATGGCGTGGTGCATCATGAATTCTTGCCACAAGGTCGTACGGTCAATAAGAAATACTACATTGAAGTTATGTGCCGTTTGCCAAGCAATTCGTCACAAACGCACAGAATTGTGTAAAAAACAATGATGGATTCTGCAGCATGATAACGCACCAGCTCACACATCGATGCTTGTGCGTGAGTTTTTGGCCAAAACCAAAACCGTTATCATGCCTCAACCACCGTATTCAGGAAATCTGGATCGTCGTTGACGATGTTTAACAGCGACGTTGTTTTTGCTCAAAATTTAGTAAAAAATAGTAAAAAAATCGAAGAACACACCAAAACAAGACTAACCTTTTTATCTGTCAAAAACAAACTGAAAATCCAAAATGGCTGATATTGCCAACATATATAACAGACATGTGTACCAACATAACAGAAAAAAAAATTCGAAAATCGAACATACGTAACTCACGAAATGTGAAAATAACGGTTAGTTTTTTATCAGACCTAGTATATATGTAGATGCAACCAGTCTCTATACATAGAACATTTATGACTACGATGTTCAATTTTGTTTTTTAATCGTATACCGCTTCTATGTTTGCGGTGCACAAAATGGTGCGGCAAGAACTTTGAATGGCAAAGATCTATGAAAAATTCAATTAATTAAAAAAATTAGTTTAAGGGATTTAAGGTAAAAAATTTCTGTAACATAATAAATAACGAGAAGATCCCCCAATCTTAAAAATATCTCTTATACCGAAAAATAACAGTTGAAGAACCACACAAGCGTTCAGGAATATGGCAAAAAAAATGTAGTAATTGTGGAGACAATCACAACGCTAACTACAGAGGATGTCTTGTATATTCTTTCGTTAAACAGACTATGGGACAAAAACCTAAATTAGTTCCAGCTTAATCAGCAAACGCTTTCTCCGCCAATTTTTCTCCAATGAGCCAACCAAGTACTTCACGTGTATCGTATGCCGATGCTATTAAGACAAACTATTCTTCCCACTCAGAAATGAAATTAATATGTACATACTTCACTTTAATATATCTTTATATTATTATAAAAAATAAAATCACGCTTGAAACAACCGAAATGAAAGCGTCTCAGCATCAGCGAATAAATGAAGAAAAAAATAAAATTCTATAACAGTAAATATGAAAATAAAAGAGAACGAACATATTTTAGATAAATGTATCGTCGATTAATCATTGCAAAAAATCAGAGAGAGTTAAACAGAAATGCTACAATATCATTAGCATCGTTACCGTTGTAAAATTTCAAAAAGTGGCACAAAAAGGGGATTTTTTTTAAAAAAGAATGGCACCAAAAAGGGGATTTTAAGAAAAAAAGTGGCAGCCTTATAAATAAAAATTAAAACAAATCTGCTCATTTTTAAAAACATCAAGAATAGAAATTAGGTTTTGCATGTTTAAAGACTAAAATATACTATTTTTGTAATACAATAAAGCCACAAAATGTAAAAATAATTCATATAATAAAAAATTACTTACTCACCGAATTAACCGAAATAACAAATTTTTAAATATTTTGTAGTATTATAGCGTATTTTTTGTGTGTTTAAGTACTTGTTTAGTCCCAAAAGGCCTCATTAGTTTTTACTTTTCGTTGTCGTTCTGTGCCGTTCTGTTCTGTATACAATATTTTGCAATTACTTTTTCTGTGGAAGGAATCAGATGGCAACCTATAAAACTTATTTCAGTTGTATACAAAATATCACAACAAACTAATACATACACACTTTTGGCTGTCACTTAACGTTGAATTCTATTTTCTACAGATTTGTCCGCAACAGAACAGAACGAAAAAGGAAAAAAACTTCAATATCTATGGACGTAGTTATAAATAGTTTATTAAAGACTCTGCTACTCTAGTTAAACTGCAGGGCATTGTTAAGTTTTAAGAATTAGATTTAATGAAAATCGGATCAAATTATTTTATACCTACACTCTGAAATATTTTCTTCAAGCAACAGTGTTTTAAAGTACAAAAACGTAAACTAAGAAATTCAGAAATAAACTTTTTTGCAGAATATTCGTCGTTCACCTCTGCCAGTATGGGTCAGATTATGACCCGCCAATAGAAGGAACTATCGATAATAATACAAGAAATGTTTTAACAAAATTAATTATTAAAAAAAAATAAATAAAACAGGACTATAATGCCATAATGAAAATTTTAATATGCTTAGAGAAATCCAGGAAAAAACTAAGAAACTAAATCATATGTATTATAGATTACTTTCAATTTCCTCAACATCTACGACTAGTTAAAGGATTTTTCCAAGTCAGGTTTTATCAAAATTAATTCACTTAAATCCTAACACTTAAACCAAATAATTTTCCGAAAGATTGTGTTAGAAGATCTCTTTAAACTATTGAAGTACTAATATATTTATGATTTTTTTGCTTGATTTAGTTAAAGAATTCTTAGGTGTGTTTTTTTAGTTTTACTAATAAACTAAAATTAATAAAAAATTTATGCACTTTTATTTGTTCAAATTACTTGATTTATGAAAAAAGTTTTTTAATCGGTTAACCGGTTAATACCGAAATTAACCGATTAAGCTAGAACCTTGATTAATTAATCGAGCGATTAGTTATTGTCCTCAATTGATTTAACATATACCGGATCTAAATAAATACTTTAATACAATCAGTCTTTTATCGCTTCTATTAATTCTTGACTAAAACAATTTTCTGAAGTATGTACATATCGTCGGTTGGTTACTGGTTTGATGTATGGAACAAAAATGTGTTTTCGAGAAAATCGATGAAGAATGTTTAGATCACTAGTTTTATAAAAATACACGATAGAATTTTTTGTTTAATAATAAAAGTAATAGATATATATATATATATTAGGATTTAAAAAAAAAATTACAAAAATCTTTGTCAACGCATGCCACAATCATAACAACAATATTTTTCACTACTTGTTCAAGTAGGTTAAATTATTGTATATATTTAAGTGGAAAATATCAATTTTATTCATGCAACATGACATTGAAAGAAAACTACGGAAGATATAACAGGAAGTTTGAATATATTTAATGAAATAAATTTTATTAATAAAAAATAAATATCAATTTCATTTGATTAAAACATAACACAACAATAAAATTTTTGTATTTTGCTTTGAATCACGTTTAGCACAACGGGACCTCTAAGGACCCAAGTGGGCTGGTTTACTATAAATCGGCAGCCTGTTATAACCTAACCTAACCTTGAATCACGTTCGTCGAGTAGAATATGCATTGATATACATCATAACAATTGCTAATAACAATATTAATACTTTTACTTTGGAAAGTTGCCACATATGCAAAAAATTGCTGATTGCTGTAAAACAATTTCTAAAATATATAACAATTGTGGAAATGGAGCAATATTCCAGCTCTATATTTCCTCATATATTCAAGATATCGGAAAACTGATAATGAATTTGGAAAGAGGACACATTATTCATATATAATCAATCAATAACTAAATTTTTTTAAAAATGTTCCATATATCAAAACAGTAACCAATCGACGATATATAAAAACTTTATTAGGACATTTTTTTAATATATATATACATTGCACATACACACATAAATATGTATGTACATATTTATATTTATATATCCCTACAGACAGAGGTATAGCAATATAAGCATGCGTGGGCGTATTAATTATTCGAAAGATATGCATAAAGGCCGTGATACACTATCATACAAAGGGCGAGCTACGAAAAAATACAACCCTGGTATGATGGAGTTTATGAAAATTTTCAAAATACAATAACAATTCATCACACTAGGGTGTATTTTTTCGTAGATCGCACGATTTTGTATGATAGTGAGTCATGGCCTTAAGCTGACCACGCATGACAAAAAAAATTTTCGTATAAGCTTGTATTAATAAAACCGAAATTACAAAAAAGTATATTTTCATTCAGTAAAAAGTATCAAAAAGCAAAAATTAGAAAAAGTATCAAATTTGGGTGCATTTTGTAAAGGTAGCATAATAGTATCCAAGCAGTCGAAAAAGTGGCAAATTGCTACTTTAGTAGCACCAACGGTAACGCTGGATGTATTACTCGATCTAATGAAAAAGTAAAAAATAAAACCTTTGAAAAAAATTTAAACCGACTTTGTGCACTAAAAAGTTAAAAATAACAGAAGAACTATTTGCAGTCGGTCGCAAGAAGGAAGAATTTATCTTATTAGTTAACAACATAGAAATTTATTTCTGCGTTTAGTTAACAACCTTCTTAGCAATGACTGAAACTGTTAAGTAGTTAATGCATTTAATACTTCTGTTATTTTTAACTTTTTAGTGCACAAAGTCGGTTTAAATTTTTTTTAAAGGTTTTATTTTTTACTTTCGAATTAAGCACTAAGTGCTTAATTAATAATTTGTAATTTGTATGGTAGGGATCCTTTCCCCTGATACTTCACCACCCTTTATTTGCAGGATTTCGGGCATTAACTATAAAGTAATTAACACCAAGTTTGTAGACGCTCAATGATGTAGTATTATCAATATTCAATAATTAATGATTACTTTGTAAGGAAAGGAGCCTTTCATTTACTCTAAGTTTGAAGAATCCTGTCAATGATATGGTATTCCATAATTAATAAATTATTTTGTAAGGGGTATACATCCCCCTGCTCCTAACGCATATTTCTGAAAATGGGACCACCTGTGGAGTATGGCATTTCATATAGAAAAATAATTTTTAGAATCGCTTTACAAATGGCTGAGAAATCGGTTAATTAGTGATTACTTTGTATCGGAGGGAGCCCTTCGCCTACTCTTACACAACAACTTTTCTGCTGCATTACGCGCATTAACTGGTAAGTAATTCTTACCAAGTTTGAAGCCTGTCAATGATACAGTATTCCATATATGCCATAATTAATAATTACTTTATATGGGGGGTATCCATCCCCCTGCTCCTATCGCATATTTCTGAAAATGGAACCACCTGTGGAGTATACCATTTCATATTGAAAAATTATTTTTAAATAAAACCCCTTTACAAATGACGGAGAAATCGGTTAATTAGTGATTAGTTTGTATAGGAGGGAGCCCGTCCCCTACTCTTACAAAACAACTTTTCCGCTGGATTACGCGCATTAACTATAAATTAATTCTTATCAAGTTTGAAGCCTCTCAATGATATAGTATTCCATATATACCGTAATTAATAATTAGTTTGTATGGGAGGTACCCATTCCCCTGCTCCTATCGCATATTGGTAAAAGTGGGACCACAAGTGGTGGTCAACATATAAAAAAATACATGCATCATAAAATTAAATTTTTGAGTTATGACGTTGTTTGAGTAAAAGAGCGATGTGTATTGCCTCTTCTTTAGAAAAACAATTGTTTTTTAAATAACAAATTTTCCAAATAGACAAATTGTAAGTACTGAAATAAGTGCTACTAAATTCGAATCATTATTCTTCCTCCACAGGGTTTGATTTTAGACCCATGGTTTCTTCGGAGAATTTTCTCAGAATTATATGTAGATTTCGTTTTTACTATACGATTTTTTAATTTTTTTCATCCATACAAATCGACCAGGCCTAATGTACATACTACGTATATTCCTTTAAAACATAACAAAACTGCAAAATTTAGAAAATTCAAAGAAAATTTTTGGTAGTTGGCAAAACAAATGGAAATATTACTCCTCAGAAGTAGATAGATAATGGTGAAGGCAAAAAACCGTTTTTTTCTAAACTATATCTATCTCTTTCTATCTTTGTCTGTTGTGTAAGGTCATGGTTTGTGACGTCACATATGAGTATGTAAGTGTGTAATTGAGAGAGAGGGGGCGTTGACTTTTAAGGTAGAGGTCCATAGCTCGCTTTTTGCGCGTTATGCTTTAGACGCGTTTCATCCTCTTGTTTCGTTCTATACTTTGTTCGCGTTGAGTTACATGCACTGCTTTTCATGCGCCATTTTATTTTTGTTTTGATCAGCTGTGTGCGTTTGTTTATAAATACTTATAAAGAAAAAATGGAGAGTGAAATCGAGTTTTTAAAAGAATTTGTGGAGTTAGTCGAGTTTGTGTATTTAATTTTATGTGCAAAAAATGCCTATGAACAATTTCAAACAAAGAAAAGGTTTTGGGTACGGCCGTTGTATTTAGAACGGAATTTAAGTGGGTTTTTTGAAACCACATTTAAAAAAATTAAAACTTCTGACGCTGAGCAATTTCGAACCGCTACAAGAATGTCTGCAGATGTCTGCTCTGCTCTCTTTATTTTATTTCTATATAGCAGCAAGCTTTTGTTATATAAAAGCAGCAAGCTTTTGTTACAGCATTAATTAAATTTTCTTCTTTTTTATTGTTTAAAAATATGTAATGAACACAAAGTAAATAATACAGATTTAGCTGAGATGACACTCAGTACGTAAAAGTAATCGATAACTAATATGCAAAATTTGTTACTGAGAAAAGTGTGGTAAAAAGTTAATTAAAATACATCGCATTAATGAAAATATTCACATATTTTATTAAACAAGTTTTTTTTTACTAAGAAATTTTTTTTATTGAAAAAAAAAAGAAAAAAATTATCCACGGCAAAATAATATTTATCGATAACGTAAGAAATAAAGTATTATTTAACATCTTTAGCATTCAAGAACAGCTGACTTTCTTTCATGGTGCTTGTAACGCGTACAAAAGTAGAAAGTAGACCTACTTTGTGCTTTGAACGCGCCTACGCGTTCTGCGCTTTTTGCAATGTAACTTGTCACATACTATTACATTGATTCTACTTTTTTGACAGATGCATAGAAAGCGTAACGCGCAAAAAGCGAGCTATGGACCTCTACCTTTATATTTTGTTGTATTTAAGAGAAGGAGTTGTTGCCTTATAATTTCTGATATCTCATCATTAGGGACTTAGAGGTTCCATATTTGCTATTAATAAATATTGTGATCATAGAAATTTGGTTCTCCAGTTTAATATATGTCCCACTATAAGGGATTTAGAGGATCGCCATTGCCTGCCTATCAATAATATTGTAATATAGAAATTTGTTTTCTGCAGTTTCATACTCACTAATAAAAATTTATGTAGTGTGTATTTGTGTAGTTTTTTATTGTTGGATAAATGTATGTGTGCTCGTATCAGAGTACAAACTATAATGTACCGGGTATGTAAATTTTTAGTGTTGGATCTATGTGTGCCCGTATCAGAGAGATATAGATATACTGCCTTATTCATAAAAAATAATTCAGGTTTATTAAGCGCTTATATGACATATTTCTATGGAAAATTTGTCAAATAAACCTTTATGATTTAGACCGGTAGTGTTAGAAAGAGATAGATTTAGCAGGACAGTTATCAATAATTGATAGCGCTTAGTTGTATGTGTACTTATTTTTCATATTCTATGTATGGATGTATGCATGGGGATGCTAGAGAGAGAGATAAATTTTTTCTCGTGCTGGAGTAGATTCTCCCCCAGTAAAAAATTTGTATGCTGCTGTATTACTCGATCTACATACTTAGTCCCCGTTCACACTACGAAAGTCATTACTAAGCTTATCACTTTTTCTTCTTTGAACTTTCATCGGCGCCCTCACAAAGCAAATTTTATATATGAGCTCATATTTGTTATGTATAGTTTTGTGTATGCATGCGAGTTATTTGTTTAAAGGAAAACACTGCTTGAATTTTTATTTTTTGCGTCTTCGCTTTATTAAATGAATCTTAAGACTAAATTATTTTCTAAAATCTTTTTAACAACTATCCAGAATTTATTTTTGCTTTCTTACATTTAAAAATTCTTACCAAGCAAAATCGATCGTAAAATTTTGTATCGATCGTGTTTGGTTATTTTCTTTTTGTTTATTTAGAATTTTATTGTGCAACGACACTTTGTTTCATGTCAATGCCTTGGCTTAAAAATTATACTTAAGTAATCAAATTTTAAAGTTTTGTTTATTTTCTTTAATTTTTATGGTGCAACGACACTTTGTTTTGTGTCGATGCCTTTGCTTAAAAATATGCTAGTTATTTAAATTTAAAGTGAAATTCGATATGTGTTTGGTTGTATGAGTAGTAGGGAACTGGCGGTTCGGGGGCAATTAAACTTGTTAAATTGTGGGCTGAAATTGTTAAATTGTGGCTGAAATTGTTAAATTGTGGGCTGAAATTGTTAAATTGTGGCTGAAATTGTTAAATTTTGGCTGAAATTTTAAAATTCTTGGAAATTTGTTTACATTAGGAGTTTTTTGTTTATATTAACTTTTTTTGTTTATATTAAGTATATGTATGTATGTATGTATGTATGTATGTATGTATGACCGTGGGAACTTGTGCGTGGAATATTTTGTGGGAATACATTAAGGGGGTTTATAGCTTTAAGATTTTTATATTTGTATGATTTTTCCTAATGCCGACGGGAAAACATCTTTATTTTTTCTAATACCGACGGGAAAGTTATGATTGTTGTTAGACTGTGGAAATTTGTTGATGTCCGTGATTTGGGCAGGTGAGGTTTTTGTAACATGTAACCGTGGGAATTTGCGGGTGTATCTTTAAGGCAGCCTGTGTTTGGTGGGGGCGGGTGTTGTTGTAATATGTATCCGTGGGAATTTGTGTGCGGAATATTTTGTAGGAATATATTAAGGGGTTTATAGGTTTGAGGCTTTTATATGTGTATGATTTCCTGATGCCAACGGGAAAACATGTTTAGTTTTTTCAAATGCCGACGGGAAAATCATGGAAATGATTTTTCCTAATGCCGACGGAAAATTTGAGGGTATGTCTAGCTGTAGAAATTGAAGTCTGGCTGTGATTGGTAGAGGGTGGGGTGTGTCTAGATTGTGAGACCTTAAGGCTGACCGTGATTTGGGTAGGTGAGGGTGTTTTGTAATATGTAACCATGAGAATTCGGTGACGTATATGCTTGTTGGAATTTAAATCAAGCTGGGCTTCGTGGAGGGGCGGGATGTATTTGCGGGAGATCGACTGGTGGAGGGTGGGGAGTTGTTGTAATATGTATCCGTGGGAATCTGTGTACATGTATGTATGTATGTCTGTAAGAGTTTAAGGCTGTCTGTGATTTATCAAAGGTGAGGTGAGAGTGTTCATGTAATACGTATCCGTGGGAATCTGTGTATATGTATGTTCGTAGGAGTTTAAGGCTGATTCTGATTTGAGGTGGGGGAGGGTGTTGTTGTGATAGATAGATAGAATGTGCCTATGTGTGTGTGTGTGTGTGTGTGTATGTATGTATATGTAGGAGTTTAAGGCTGTCCTTGATTTGAGGTAGGCGGGCGGTGTTGTTGTAATATGTATCTATAAGAATTTGGGTGTTTATATGTCTGTAGGAATTTTTGTACATGTATGTCTGTACGAGTTTAAGGCTGATCGTAATTTAAATTGTTGAGATTGATCGATTGTATGTGACTTCGAGAATTAGTGTATGTATATCTGTAGGAAACTTAAGGCTTATCGTGATTTATGAGGGGCGAAGTGTTCATGTAATATAACCGCGCGTAGGAGTTTAAGGCTGATCATGATTAATGAGAGGTGAGGTGAAGGTGTTCATGTATATGTATACGTATCTGTGTGCATATATGTATGTCTATATGAGTTTAAGGCTAATCGTGATTTAGGTTGTGAGATTGATAGATTGTATGTTACCTTGAGATTTTGTGTATATATATCTGTAAGAACTTTAGGCTGACTGTGATTTGTGAGGGGAGGGGCGTTGTTTAAATAGGTTTAATTTTTCGTAGATGAAGTTTGGTATGTGTGTGTGTGTATGTGATTTTCTCACCCTAGTATTTATATGTACGTTGAAATAAATTATTTCTCATATGAACATTTTTTGCTAGAAAATATTATCATATATCTGAACTTCCCTAATCCTAGTATGTTTTTCATATTGGAGGATGAGATTGCTTTATATTTTATCAAGCTTAAATTTGTCCAGTGTTAAAGTCTGTCGGTCAGAAATTTGTTTATATTTGTATAAATATTAATTTCAGATTTTGCAAAATTCTTGCGTACGATCATGGAGATTTTGTGTGTGTGTATGTGTGTATGCGCGATAGAGTTTGACTGGTCTGTGATAAGTTTGTTTATTTAAGTACATTTGTCTTCTTCGACTTTCGTCTTCAAGCGTCAGTAGCTTGGAGAACGGTTTGTATGTTTTCATGATGTAGATATGTAAGTGTGATTGTTAAAATCCAATAAATACTTGAGCATGGGTAAGAAATTTGAAAATATGTGTACATATGTACATATGGATCTACAAATTGATTTTATGTATGTATGTATGTACATACAAATAAGTCTGGGGCTCCCTGTTTAAATACATTTTTTTTTGTCATGTGCTGTTGTTGCTGTTGTAAATATTCGCCTGGTCTTGTGTGTATAGATGTGAAATATCTCGATAGTTTTTTTATTTGAAATTAAAAAAGCGTTCTTTTAATTTTTAGATGTATTTACTTAAAAGTTTGTGAGGAGTTTCTGTTTTAAGTACAATTTAATTCCTCTCTAGTTGTAGTAAATATAGTATAAATATTTAATATATTTTATTTCCATTTGTTTAAAGTTGATGTAGCCTATATAGTCAACGTTAGAAATTTTTCGGTGTAAAATTTTTTCCAACTATCATATTTTTTCTTCACCTTTTTCATATATTTTAGGACATCTTGCATTGGCTTTAAAAAATGATAAACGCTTTGAAATGAAACTGATCCAGCAGTCCAGCTTTTTTTAACCACTTTGCTTCTCTTTCCTTTTTTATTGATAAACATTTAAAATCAAATGGTGGTTTTATAATGAAATTGTTATACTCATTATTGTTAAAAACATCCGCTACTTCTTTTTGTAATGAAAATCATTCGAAACCTTACTCGTATATTAAAACCATTTCTTCATTCATATTACTTAATTTATAAGACTTGCAGGACTTTCTATTATTCGATCATCAGTAAAAATGCAGTAGCTGAGGTCCTTGCTTACTGTTTCATATTAAATTTCTATATCAATTGGGCCGCTATTGAATAAAAGGAACTTTTATCTTAAACTTTAGTGCATTTGGAAGTGCTTGAGATTCTTTCATATAATAGCTTTGTTGGAATCCTAGATACGAGTACATATAATATAGAATTGCATAACGTTTATTTTTAATTTTTATGTTAAGATCATCATCATTTGGATATGAGACTGAATTTAAATGTACTTTTAAATTAGTTAAATCATAATGAGGAAACTTCTTTTCTTCTTGAATAGCGATCAACAGAAAACGAAATCGTTTTCTTACAATTTAGGTCTGGTCTCTCAACGGTTCCTCTAGTATATAAGATGACTTTCTATGTCAACATATCTCTCTACTCTTTGTCAGAGTTAAGGGACAATTAAATGTTAAAATTTTAACTCCTCAAATTGTGTTACTTCATACTGATAATATGTTTTCATTAATAAGGTATATGTTTATATTATGAAGGTTACTCGCCTATGGCTTTTATTTGATGTTCTAGATTTTTTTTTCTCATTTTATTAAAGTTCAGCGTATTGTGCATATATTTCTGATATTTTTAAGCGCGCTTTATTTACCTGTCAGACAAAGTGTACGTATCAGTTGATCACTCAGTCTCTCTTTTTAATAATTTTTTTCTTTTAATATGCCACTACTATTTTTCAGATTTTACTACTTGAAAAAGAGAATATTTATGTAATTTTTAAATGTATTCATATATACATATAGGTAAATATATGTATATATGTATAGAGAAATTACTTTATCTACAAAGAAATACATGTTTAATAATCAACTATTCTAGAAAATCGATCTCAAATAACGCAGTTACCTCCATCATCAATTCACCGTCGGTGTTTTTATAGTGTCAGAAACACTAGAATATCTATGTTTGAGAGAATTTTTACATCGAGTTTTTCTACATGAGGTTTGCTGGTTGACATCCTTGAAGTTATTGTTGACGTAGGCTGGGTTGTATCACATTCAGATGTAATAATTTCCTACTTAAAAAAGGTCCTCATTACTATCAACTATATCTGTATACATTTCATTCATGAGTTGGGTTGATCCAGATACAATTGCTGTCTACAGATTAATGATTAGAAACAAGTTTCTCATCACCTTCTAACAGATTTATATATTTTGCTAGCATGCATGCCTTAGCATGCTTCTATCGATAGTGACGCGAGAGTCCGACATGTAGTGGTGTTTCAATTAAAAATCTATACTATTAGATTTTACGATTTCGCTCTTTTTATTCTTTTACAAAGTAGATACATATTTATGTATTTCATTTAGCACAGAGTCATAAAATTTCTTTGCTTACAAAATTGTGTGACATTCTTTTAAATTTGCATGCTTAGGCATGCTTTCAATATTTTTTCTGTAAATTTATTTGATACTCATACAGTTACAGATATAAAGTAAGATCTGCTTACATTGCATTTTACAATTTATGTATGCTTCAGCATGATTCCAGTTGAAGTCCATATTTATTCAGTAAGTTTGTTTGATACTAATTCATACACATATACATTCTTAAAGATTGGAAATCTAAGTCCAATTTATGTAGTTTATCTATATTTTCTAAAGATTTGATAGCTATAGAAATTAATAGAGTAAAGATCTATTATAATAGCCCATGGACATATTTTAAAATTTCGCTTGCTAGAGCTTTCGAAATGGAAAATGTACAATTTTCACTATAAAAAGTGATAATATTAGGTGTTACTGAATATTACACTGTGTTGTAATTTATTTTGATCACTTAAGTTTTCACAATATTTCATACAGGCCAACAAGTTTAGAAAATTTCCAGTATATTAAGTTAATTATCTTTCTTAAGACCTATCATTCCTTCAAAAATACAAACCAAACTAGATTTTTCCTGTTTAATTTTATTTTTTACTTTCATTAAATTTCAACATTTTGTTCATCTTCAAATTATTATATTTAGCAGCTTTTTCTCATTTGTTGAGTTAACTTTAATCGGAAAAATTTAAATAGTGAGATGAACTTTTATATTGTATACGAGTACATTAAGTAATTCTTGGTATATTTCATTTATATGAACCATCATCACATAATTCCTTTGGATGATCTATTAAATCATTCTACTATTGATGCTTTCATATTAAGTAATGTTTAATATTCTACATATGCATGAATTTTCCAGTGTCTATTAAAAAATTCTTTACAATCATCCATTTGTAAACTTTTTGGTACTCATAACATTTCAAAAATATTTTCCACAGCCTAGGTTTTTTCGAATGCAACTTTTATTTTCAACGGTATTGACCATAGAAACTTTGTGAATGAATCATTTACAGTCTACAATAATCAATAATTTCTATTTTCTGTAGAATAGTTTCCCATTTCACCTAAATCAGCTCCATAAAAGATCAACTATTCCTTTCATTACATATCTACAATGCACAAACAATTTTCGAGATTTATTATAGAGTTCGTCTACTAAATTTCTTTTTAAAGACATTGAGTTATTTTAAAGATTTTTTGGAGAGTGTTGTGATCTACTTGATGCACTTTCAGCTATTTATACTATCATGTAGTTCATTTTCCAATCTATAAATTTTATCGTTCAGCTGTTCAATTTGTTTTTTCAAAAGATGATTTGATTTTTAGTATGTATTTTATCAATTTTATAACTATCTTCTATCTCTAATTGTATTTCACGTTGTACTCTATCAATTTGCATTTTAATATATTCTTGAATTATATTAATTCCTTAAGCTATATTATTAATTTGTCCTATAGTTTATCGTTTGGAGTTTCCAGAAACAATTTACTGATAACATCATTCTCTGTCAGTGAATGATGATGATGATTAGTAGAAATTATATATTTTATATAGTTTTCAACATCAAATTTCTCATAGTATTTCCATGTTTTATTATCAATCATTAAAGAAAAGAAAGCTACTATTAGGGCCTATATTTGACCATCAACTTGTATTTTATCTTCATTTAGTTTTAGGTTACTATCACCAAACTTTCATTCATTATTCAAATCTTGATGTGGGCCATGGTTTGTATCTAATTCAATTCTTCCTTCCAAGACTGATAAATGAGTATAAGTGTCTTCAGAATTAGAAGTCTATGAGTAAAAATCATCTTCATCATCCTTATCATCATTCTCAGTATTAGCATCATTAAATAAGATGATGATATCATCAAATATTGTACCTTCTGAAAGTTTCTTTGGTGTACTTGTCTCTATATTGACTGATGGCTTTAAACTTGTATTATTTTCAGCTTCTATCTTGATTTTACTTTCTTCTTTCTTGCGAATTCTTTCAATATTTCTAGAACTATTTATGAATTCTTTGAGAGGTTCTGTTATAGCTTTAAATGTATCTTTTATTGCTCACATGTATCTATTTCACCAGTTTTTATACTACGAAGCTTTTTCTTCAAGACATTTCTTGTCAACACCAACTGTTTTAAAATTTTCTCATCCATGTTTAATAATAGTAAATAACAGGTATCAGCTATTAGATCAGGTATCAGCTATCAGATCAGGTTATCAGGTAACTGGTCTGGTTTTCAGATCAGCTTATCAGGACCTGGTCTATTTTTCAGATCAGCTTATCATGACCTGGTCTGGTTTTCAGATCAGCTTATCAGAACCTGATCTGGTTTTCAGATCAGCTTAATAGGACCTGGTCTGGTTTTCAGATCAGCTTATCAGGACCTGGTCTGGTTTTCAGATCAGCTTTTCAGGACCTGGTCTGATTTTCAGATCAGCTTATCAGAACCTGATCTGGTTTTCAGATCAGCTTAATAGGACCTGGTCTGGTTTTCAGATCAGCTTTTCAGGACCTGGTCTGGTTTTCAGATCAGCTTATCAGGACCTGGTCTGGTTTTCAGATCAGCTTATCAGGACCTGGTATGGTTTTCAGATCAGCTTATCTGATTCAGATTGGGTTATCAGTTTACAAGTAGCTGCCCATTTATAACATTTAGATGAATGCAGTTTAAGGTCAGATGAAAAACGAAAAAGTAAACTTTTATGTAGTCAAATTCTCTTTTTTTCTATAACGATCATCGTTCAATTCAATATCGTTGCTTATAATCAAAATCCATATTTATCCTTCCAACATGCTTTAAATTTGTCTCATCTTACTTAAAAATTATAATTACATTATGATTATCTAGTATCAAATGTTTGGTGATTCTGGTATAAGTTTGACATCAGCAGAATGCATCAACATTCTTATCTCACTCCATACAAAAATATGTTTCTCACATCTAACATCGTTAAATATCATATCGGAATTACTTTTAGCTTTGTTAGGAGAAATAACAGATTCAGTATCTGTAAATGTGTATTACCCCATTCCTTTAATTAATGAAATTATGTAATATCTTTAAGTATCCATATTTGGGTTGATAGAGAGATTTTGAGTATTAATATGTAGATGTTTTAAAATTTTAGTTCATTAAGACTTTTTAGCAAGCCAATCATATCATATTATTTTTTATTTTATTTTTTTTTTTTTTTTTTACAATTTGACAGACCAACTATTTTTGCGCAAATAAAATTTGATAGAGGGGGAACTATGACTTGTTTTTGAACTAACGTTTGATAAATCATCAAAAATTTTGTACCATACTATTTTTAGGTTGTTTCACTAACCACATTTGTGTAACTAAATGCATTTTATAAATATTATCTCTTATTAAATAAATAAAATAATACAGC
Organism: Nowickia ferox; assembly: GCA_936439885.1. Taxonomy (NCBI): domain Eukaryota; kingdom Metazoa; phylum Arthropoda; class Insecta; order Diptera; family Tachinidae; genus Nowickia; species Nowickia ferox. Next base: position 47,420,430 of record OW387026.1, read on the forward strand.
TATACGATATCAGAAAATATTTTCTGAAATCGTGTAGCTGCATTATTTTATTTATTTAATAAGAGATAATGATGTATACTCACATTCAAAACAACATAAAACTATCATTTGTTTTGATTATGAGTATACGTCAATATTTATGAAATGCAATTAGTTACACAAATGTGGTTAGTGAAACAAAGTATATTTTAACAGCCTTATTTATAAAAGTTATTAAGACTTTATAAAGGCTTTTTTAGAAAAATTTTTTATGAAAATTTGTCTAAAAAAACCTTTATAAAGTCTTAATAATTTTTATAAATAAGACTGTAAGAGTTTAAAATCAGTATTTTTTATGATAATACTGGTTTTAAACTCTTAAAATATACTTTGTTTTGACTATGAGTAGGGACCATTATCTCTTATATAGGAAAAATAAAATAATATAGCTATACGATACCAGAAAATATTTTCTGGTGTCGTATAGCTGTATTATTTTATTTTTCCTATATAAGAGACAATATTTATGAAACACATTTCATAAATATTGGTGCATACTCATAGTCAAAACAACCTAAAAAAAGGATGGTACGAAATTTTTGATGATTCATCAAACGTTAGTTCAAAAACAAGTCATAGTTCCCCCTCTATCAAATTTTATTTGCGCAAAAATAGTTGGTCTGTCAAATTGTAAAAAAATAAAATAAAAAATATGATATGATTGGCTTGCTAAAAAGTCTTAATGAACTAAAATTTTAAAACATCTACATATTAATACTCAAAATATCTCTATCAACCCAAATATGGATACTTAAAGATATTACATAATTTCATTAATTAAAGGAATGGGATAATACACATTTACAGATACTGAATCTGTTATTTCTCCTAACAAAGCTAAAAGTAATTCCGATATGATATTTAACGATGTTAGATGTGAGAAACATATTTTTGTATGGAGTGAGATAAGAATGTTGATGCATTCTGCTGATGTCAAACTTATACCAGAATCACCAAACATTTGATACTAGATAATCATAATGTAATTATAATTTTTAAGTAAGATGAGACAAATTTAAAGCATGTTGGAAGGATAAATATGGATTTTGATTATAAGCAACGATATTGAATTGAACGATGATCGTTATAGAAAAAAAGAGAATTTGACTACATAAAAGTTTACTTTTTCGTTTTTCATCTGACCTTAAACTGCATTCATCTAAATGTTATAAATGGGCAGCTACTTGTAAACTGATAACCCAATCTGAATCAGATAAGCTGATCTGAAAACCATACCAGGTCCTGATAAGCTGATCTGAAAACCAGACCAGGTCCTGATAAGCTGATCTGAAAACCAGACCAGGTCCTGAAAAGCTGATCTGAAAACCAGACCAGGTCCTGATAAGCTGATCTGAAAACCAGACCAGGTCCTATTAAGCTGAGCTGAAAACCAGATCAGGTTCTGATAAGCTGATCTGAAAATCAGACCAGGTCCTGAAAAGCTGATCTGAAAACCAGACCAGGTCCTGATAAGCTGATCTGAAAACCAGACCAGGTCCTATTAAGCTGATCTGAAAACCAGATCAGGTTCTGATAAGCTGATCTGAAAACCAGACCAGGTCATGATAAGCTGATCTGAAAAATAGACCAGGTCCTGATAAGCTGATCTGAAAACCAGACCAGTTACCTGATAACCTGATCTGATAGCTGATACCTGATCTAATAGCTGATACCTGTTATTTACTATTATTAAACATGGATGAGAAAATTTTAAAACAGTTGGTGTTGACAAGAAATGTCTTGAAGAAAAAGCTTCGTAGTATAAAAACTGGTGAAATAGATACATGTGAGCAATAAAAGATACATTTAAAGCTATAACAGAACCTCTCAAAGAATTCATAAATAGTTCTAGAAATATTGAAAGAATTCGCAAGAAAGAAGAAAGTAAAATCAAGATAGAAGCTGAAAATAATACAAGTTTAAAGCCATCAGTCAATATAGAGACAAGTACACCAAAGAAACTTTCAGAAGGTACAATATTTGATGATATCATCATCTTATTTAATGATGCTAATACTGAGAATGATGATAAGGATGATGAAGATGATTTTTACTCATAGACTTCTAATTCTGAAGACACTTATACTCATTTATCAGTCTTGGAAGGAAGAATTGAATTAGATACAAACCATGGCCCACATCAAGATTTGAATAATGAATGAAAGTTTGGTGATAGTAACCTAAAACTAAATGAAGATAAAATACAAGTTGATGGTCAAATATAGGCCCTAATAGTAGCTTTCTTTTCTTTAATGATTGATAATAAAACATGGAAATACTATGAGAAATTTGATGTTGAAAACTATATAAAATATATAATTTCTACTAATCATCATCATCATTCACTGACAGAGAATGATGTTATCAGTAAATTGTTTCTGGAAACTCCAAACGATAAACTATAGGACAAATTAATAATATAGCTTAAGGAATTAATATAATTCAAGAATATATTAAAATGCAAATTGATAGAGTACAACGTGAAATACAATTAGAGATAGAAGATAGTTATAAAATTGATAAAATACATACTAAAAATCAAATCATCTTTTGAAAAAACAAATTGAACAGCTGAACGATAAAATTTATAGATTGGAAAATGAACTACATGATAGTATAAATAGCTGAAAGTGCATCAAGTAGATCACAACACTCTCCAAAAAATCTTTAAAATAACTCAATGTCTTTAAAAAGAAATTTAGTAGACGAACTCTATAATAAATCTCGAAAATTGTTTGTGCATTGTAGATATGTAATGAAAGGAATAGTTGATCTTTTATGGAGCTGATTTAGGTGAAATGGGAAACTATTCTACAGAAAATAGAAATTATTGATTATTGTAGACTGTAAATGATTCATTCACAAAGTTTCTATGGTCAATACCGTTGAAAATAAAAGTTGCATTCGAAAAAACCTAGGCTGTGGAAAATATTTTTGAAATGTTATGAGTACCAAAAAGTTTACAAATGGATGATTGTAAAGAATTTTTTAATAGACACTGGAAAATTCATGCATATGTAGAATATTAAACATTACTTAATATGAAAGCATCAATAGTAGAATGATTTAATAGATCATCCAAAGGAATTATGTGATGATGGTTCATATAAATGAAATATACCAAGAATTACTTAATGTACTCGTATACAATATAAAAGTTCATCTCACTATTTAAATTTTTCCGATTAAAGTTAACTCAACAAATGAGAAAAAGCTGCTAAATATAATAATTTGAAGATGAACAAAATGTTGAAATTTAATGAAAGTAAAAAATAAAATTAAACAGGAAAAATCTAGTTTGGTTTGTATTTTTGAAGGAATGATAGGTCTTAAGAAAGATAATTAACTTAATATACTGGAAATTTTCTAAACTTGTTGGCCTGTATGAAATATTGTGAAAACTTAAGTGATCAAAATAAATTACAACACAGTGTAATATTCAGTAACACCTAATATTATCACTTTTTATAGTGAAAATTGTACATTTTCCATTTCGAAAGCTCTAGCAAGCGAAATTTTAAAATATGTCCATGGGCTATTATAATAGATCTTTACTCTATTAATTTCTATAGCTATCAAATCTTTAGAAAATATAGATAAACTACATAAATTGGACTTAGATTTCCAATCTTTAAGAATGTATATGTGTATGAATTAGTATCAAACAAACTTACTGAATAAATATGGACTTCAACTGGAATCATGCTGAAGCATACATAAATTGTAAAATGCAATGTAAGCAGATCTTACTTTATATCTGTAACTGTATGAGTATCAAATAAATTTACAGAAAAAATATTGAAAGCATGCCTAAGCATGCAAATTTAAAAGAATGTCACACAATTTTGTAAGCAAAGAAATTTTATGACTCTGTGCTAAATGAAATACATAAATATGTATCTACTTTGTAAAAGAATAAAAAGAGCGAAATCGTAAAATCTAATAGTATAGATTTTTAATTGAAACACCACTACATGTCGGACTCTCGCGTCACTATCGATAGAAGCATGCTAAGGCATGCATGCTAGCAAAATATATAAATCTGTTAGAAGGTGATGAGAAACTTGTTTCTAATCATTAATCTGTAGACAGCAATTGTATCTGGATCAACCCAACTCATGAATGAAATGTATACAGATATAGTTGATAGTAATGAGGACCTTTTTTAAGTAGGAAATTATTACATCTGAATGTGATACAACCCAGCCTACGTCAACAATAACTTCAAGGATGTCAACCAGCAAACCTCATGTAGAAAAACTCGATGTAAAAATTCTCTCAAACATAGATATTCTAGTGTTTCTGACACTATAAAAACACCGACGGTGAATTGATGATGGAGGTAACTGCGTTATTTGAGATCGATTTTCTAGAATAGTTGATTATTAAACATGTATTTCTTTGTAGATAAAGTAATTTCTCTATACATATATACATATATTTACCTATATGTATATATGAATACATTTAAAAATTACATAAATATTCTCTTTTTCAAGTAGTAAAATCTGAAAAATAGTAGTGGCATATTAAAAGAAAAAAATTATTAAAAAGAGAGACTGAGTGATCAACTGATACGTACACTTTGTCTGACAGGTAAATAAAGCGCGCTTAAAAATATCAGAAATATATGCACAATACGCTGAACTTTAATAAAATGAGAAAAAAAAATCTAGAACATCAAATAAAAGCCATAGGCGAGTAACCTTCATAATATAAACATATACCTTATTAATGAAAACATATTATCAGTATGAAGTAACACAATTTGAGGAGTTAAAATTTTAACATTTAATTGTCCCTTAACTCTGACAAAGAGTAGAGAGATATGTTGACATAGAAAGTCATCTTATATACTAGAGGAACCGTTGAGAGACCAGACCTAAATTGTAAGAAAACGATTTCGTTTTCTGTTGATCGCTATTCAAGAAGAAAAGAAGTTTCCTCATTATGATTTAACTAATTTAAAAGTACATTTAAATTCAGTCTCATATCCAAATGATGATGATCTTAACATAAAAATTAAAAATAAACGTTATGCAATTCTATATTATATGTACTCGTATCTAGGATTCCAACAAAGCTATTATATGAAAGAATCTCAAGCACTTCCAAATGCACTAAAGTTTAAGATAAAAGTTCCTTTTATTCAATAGCGGCCCAATTGATATAGAAATTTAATATGAAACAGTAAGCAAGGACCTCAGCTACTGCATTTTTACTGATGATCGAATAATAGAAAGTCCTGCAAGTCTTATAAATTAAGTAATATGAATGAAGAAATGGTTTTAATATACGAGTAAGGTTTCGAATGATTTTCATTACAAAAAGAAGTAGCGGATGTTTTTAACAATAATGAGTATAACAATTTCATTATAAAACCACCATTTGATTTTAAATGTTTATCAATAAAAAAGGAAAGAGAAGCAAAGTGGTTAAAAAAAGCTGGACTGCTGGATCAGTTTCATTTCAAAGCGTTTATCATTTTTTAAAGCCAATGCAAGATGTCCTAAAATATATGAAAAAGGTGAAGAAAAAATATGATAGTTGGAAAAAATTTTACACCGAAAAATTTCTAACGTTGACTATATAGGCTACATCAACTTTAAACAAATGGAAATAAAATATATTAAATATTTATACTATATTTACTACAACTAGAGAGGAATTAAATTGTACTTAAAACAGAAACTCCTCACAAACTTTTAAGTAAATACATCTAAAAATTAAAAGAACGCTTTTTTAATTTCAAATAAAAAAACTATCGAGATATTTCACATCTATACACACAAGACCAGGCGAATATTTACAACAGCAACAACAGCACATGACAAAAAAAAATGTATTTAAACAGGGAGCCCCAGACTTATTTGTATGTACATACATACATACATAAAATCAATTTGTAGATCCATATGTACATATGTACACATATTTTCAAATTTCTTACCCATGCTCAAGTATTTATTGGATTTTAACAATCACACTTACATATCTACATCATGAAAACATACAAACCGTTCTCCAAGCTACTGACGCTTGAAGACGAAAGTCGAAGAAGACAAATGTACTTAAATAAACAAACTTATCACAGACCAGTCAAACTCTATCGCGCATACACACATACACACACACAAAATCTCCATGATCGTACGCAAGAATTTTGCAAAATCTGAAATTAATATTTATACAAATATAAACAAATTTCTGACCGACAGACTTTAACACTGGACAAATTTAAGCTTGATAAAATATAAAGCAATCTCATCCTCCAATATGAAAAACATACTAGGATTAGGGAAGTTCAGATATATGATAATATTTTCTAGCAAAAAATGTTCATATGAGAAATAATTTATTTCAACGTACATATAAATACTAGGGTGAGAAAATCACATACACACACACACATACCAAACTTCATCTACGAAAAATTAAACCTATTTAAACAACGCCCCTCCCCTCACAAATCACAGTCAGCCTAAAGTTCTTACAGATATATATACACAAAATCTCAAGGTAACATACAATCTATCAATCTCACAACCTAAATCACGATTAGCCTTAAACTCATATAGACATACATATATGCACACAGATACGTATACATATACATGAACACCTTCACCTCACCTCTCATTAATCATGATCAGCCTTAAACTCCTACGCGCGGTTATATTACATGAACACTTCGCCCCTCATAAATCACGATAAGCCTTAAGTTTCCTACAGATATACATACACTAATTCTCGAAGTCACATACAATCGATCAATCTCAACAATTTAAATTACGATCAGCCTTAAACTCGTACAGACATACATGTACAAAAATTCCTACAGACATATAAACACCCAAATTCTTATAGATACATATTACAACAACACCGCCCGCCTACCTCAAATCAAGGACAGCCTTAAACTCCTACATATACATACATACACACACACACACACACACACATAGGCACATTCTATCTATCTATCACAACAACACCCTCCCCCACCTCAAATCAGAATCAGCCTTAAACTCCTACGAACATACATATACACAGATTCCCACGGATACGTATTACATGAACACTCTCACCTCACCTTTGATAAATCACAGACAGCCTTAAACTCTTACAGACATACATACATACATGTACACAGATTCCCACGGATACATATTACAACAACTCCCCACCCTCCACCAGTCGATCTCCCGCAAATACATCCCGCCCCTCCACGAAGCCCAGCTTGATTTAAATTCCAACAAGCATATACGTCACCGAATTCTCATGGTTACATATTACAAAACACCCTCACCTACCCAAATCACGGTCAGCCTTAAGGTCTCACAATCTAGACACACCCCACCCTCTACCAATCACAGCCAGACTTCAATTTCTACAGCTAGACATACCCTCAAATTTTCCGTCGGCATTAGGAAAAATCATTTCCATGATTTTCCCGTCGGCATTTGAAAAAACTAAACATGTTTTCCCGTTGGCATCAGGAAATCATACACATATAAAAGCCTCAAACCTATAAACCCCTTAATATATTCCTACAAAATATTCCGCACACAAATTCCCACGGATACATATTACAACAACACCCGCCCCCACCAAACACAGGCTGCCTTAAAGATACACCCGCAAATTCCCACGGTTACATGTTACAAAAACCTCACCTGCCCAAATCACGGACATCAACAAATTTCCACAGTCTAACAACAATCATAACTTTCCCGTCGGTATTAGAAAAAATAAAGATGTTTTCCCGTCGGCATTAGGAAAAATCATACAAATATAAAAATCTTAAAGCTATAAACCCCCTTAATGTATTCCCACAAAATATTCCACGCACAAGTTCCCACGGTCATACATACATACATACATACATACATACATACATATACTTAATATAAACAAAAAAAGTTAATATAAACAAAAAACTCCTAATGTAAACAAATTTCCAAGAATTTTAAAATTTCAGCCAAAATTTAACAATTTCAGCCACAATTTAACAATTTCAGCCCACAATTTAACAATTTCAGCCACAATTTAACAATTTCAGCCCACAATTTAACAAGTTTAATTGCCCCCGAACCGCCAGTTCCCTACTACTTGTATGTATGTTTGGTTGTTTTTTTTATGTATTTCAAAACTTGAGGCAACGGCACTTATATTTTTCTAGTGTCGTTGACTTTTTGTAAATATTAAAGTTATGAATGTTGGTTTAAGTATTTTGAAATTATTCCGGAGATATCGCTAGAATCCACGAGGGGTGGTTGTGGAATTACATATGTAACTCCTCCCCCATTAGGTGAAGGATTCTCCCGAATTCTCTCGTTTACAACGACCGTTTCTCTTTTTTTTGTGTATATTATTATTACCAATATTACTACGACTATTAAGAATATCATAACAATTAGAGCACTATATAATATTACTTCGTTTTTAAATTTTATTTCCTTAATTTCTTTAACATTTTCGAAATGTCCTAACATTATCTCATTAAATGTTAATTTCCGAGTGAAACTTTTTCTGAATGTTGGATGTTCCACAATCTTATCGTTAAATTCTAGTTTTTTATTTGAGTAGATATTATTTTCGACGTTTATCGTGCTATTATTAAACGTAATGATATAATTTTTATTCAATTCTACGTTCCTTTTATTATTACAATTATGATGAAGTTCTGTATTTTTTGCATTAACAATCAAAATTGTGTCATCAGTTAGTGTTTCTATTCTAGTTTCATTATTTTTTATCCAATAACAACTATTATGAAATATACAAGTTTTGCTTATCTTTAAATCCTTAAATATTTTTTCCTCTTCATATGTCGTTTATTTCCGTAACAAGTTCTTTACTTTGGTCTATTTCGAGTTCGTCCTTATTTGGTAAGGCTATGATTAGTTTTACTGTGGTACGAATGTAACTTTCTGGTATTTTTATAGCCAAAACTATTGTATCATCTTCGTAAAGTAATACTCCCATCTTGATGAGTTTTAGTTTGTAAAAATCAATACTATTCATTTCTATTTCTTCAGCTGTCAGTATTGAGGGATGGAATATATTATATTTTGCGGATGCTATATTATCTTGAATCTGGTCTATCTTTCCTTCTAGCATATTTAACTTCACAATAAGGTTATGGAATTGTAATCCGTCAAATACATAATCGTATGATTTTTGTATACTGTTAATTGTGGTTCTTATTTTCTGTCTATCTTCGTCTATACTATTCTTGATTAATATAATACTCTTGTTAAAATGTTCGTTAATAACTATCTGTTTATTTGTGGCTGTAATAATGTTGTGATTATTACCAACAGTTACTTCTAAATGCTTTAATATGTTTTGTAGGTCTTCGTCGTCCATGAGTCCGAACAACCATTTTTGTGCAGATCCTATTGCGTACAGGAGACCACGTTTTTTCCTATTTTGTATTGGAATTATTGATTGTAGTTTTGCTTTAGCAGTTTTTATTTCATTATTATATTTTTATATTCCTCGCCCAATGAATCGGTGGTTTTTTCCAGGTCGGACAATATATTGTTGCACGCTTAGTCCCATGGACTTGTCCAAAGCGAAGTACTTTCGGCATGTAAAATAAAAGGTTGAACGACCAGCTCAGTTGGTCAAGGACGTAGTTCTATACCCCAAATGGACACGTACAATCATAGCAGATACATGCCTTAATATAATTGGTCTAAGAGCAAAAGTGTTTAATTACGTGGCAAGTATATAGTTGGCAAGAGAGTGGTTGTTTTTCTCTTGAAAGGTGTACCGGTTTTCCCTTCCCTATCATCACAAATTGTTCTACGCCTTTGGCAATTTATACACCCGGTAGTTTTGATTAAATTGCCCCTCTAAGTATTTAAAGTAGCAAGTAATAGTTAGTCTCCATCCATTTAAAATGCATTCTCTTTTATTTATTTAGCTTAGCAATTCATGTTTTAAAAATATTACGCTAAGAGATAATAATTAGTAATTCTATAATTATTATTATATATAAATGAATTCATACGTATGTTTATGTGTATAAACGTATGTACACATTAAAACGAAAGCTAATTCTAAATCATATACTCTACGATATATGAAAATTTGACAAGATCTAAATTTATATGCAAAAAAAAAAAAAATAAAGCAGAATGTGGTAAATACCTGTGATAATAATTTGTATGTGTTTTAGTGAGAATAAGAAAACATTAATTCCCATATATGTACATATGCAAGACATGATGATCGTTGTAATGGCCATTCAGCGAGTCATGATGATATGGTGGTTGGCTTTTATTTTGCCTTTTTTTCTGAAAATTAGATTATATACATACAAAAAAAAAATAATATATAAAATAACTGTTATGCTTATGTTCGGTACTTACACATATCCACCGTTCCCAGTTAAATTATTCTTTTATTTTTACGCTGTTTTTTGATTTTTAGATAATTTTTGCATGAAGTGTTAATTAAAGTTGCAGTAAAATTTATGAATGAAGGCACGTGTACTTTTCTTTTGTTTTGATTTTATGGAATCTTAACTCTAATATTAAGAAGACAGCCAGTAGGAAATTTCCATTAACAAAAAAAATGCAGCTTAGATGTATTATGTTCCTCTTGAGCTTGAGTTAATCACTTTTAGGAGACCAGGTTGCTGATGGTATGTACAATTGTATAATTACAGGTTCTCAATAACGAGACGCACGAGTCGTTCTCTGTATTTCACTTTTTTTTTTAAATATATTTTATTTATTGTGTTTGATGTTTGAAATGTTTAAGGATTCTTGTAAAAATATGTATGTATATATTTTTCTTCTCACGTGTTAGCGTCCAATAATGAAAATGTTATTCGATTAAGCGCGGATCATGAAACATCTGATGCTTTGACTGCTTTAAAAGAAATGGACAGGAAATGTGAAATGTATTAACTCTATGCTCTCAGCTATGATATCAAAGTTATTCAGCAGCTGAGAAACAAATGATCCACGTTTATTAATGACAATTATGATATGTAATGTTGTAATATTTTGTATTAACATATCACCTCTGAGTGATTATTAGAAATATTGCAACCGTTATTACATTTCTTTATTTAAATAATTTGTGAAAGAAGCTCTACACACGAATGCAAAAACATATGCATGTCATTAATAAAAGAAAATTGCAGAAGAGAATAATTGCTTGTTTATTAATAATTTAAATTTACTGGGATGTATGTATTTTCTATACCCTGCGAGGAAAAATAAATTTGCTACAAAACTGCTTCAGAATAAAAACAAGATGTTTGAAATGATGAAAAGTAATCCAAATTTGTTTTTCGTTTTATTTTGCTTTTACGCGGTGATGTTAGTCTAACCGTGTGGCTCGACCCACGAAAGCCGGGCAATAAATCTTACCTTTTAAGGTCTGTAGCATGGTATCGACCTATATAACATTTATTTTCTTGGATCGGTTACTTAATATATGATTTTTGCGGTAGACTATTTGGCCTGCATCAAAAAACACTTTTCTTGATCTTAAATTGTAAGACTTACTTGCCTTGTTATGAGCTTCTTCCAAGTTTCCTTTAATTTTTTCTCTTATCCTTTGCAACTTGTCAGAATTTATTATTACATCGAAATGGTCATAGTTTAGTGATTTCTCCAAAATTTTGTAAGCAGAGCCATGTTGAGTCATATTTTGGCCAAAAAGAGCGTAGTAGGGTGAACAATCGATAGAACTATGGTAGTCGCTTCTTAGAATTGATAGTATTTGTGGAACATATTTATCCCAGTTTGAGTGGTCTTTGTCTTTTTCTAAAAAGTATCTAAGCTTGGTGATGACTTCTCGGTTGGCTCGCTCAGAGGCATTAGCCTGAGGAGAATAAAAACCGGTTTTAATATGCTCAATACCATACAGTAAAAAAAAATCTTGCATATCTTTAGAAATAAATTGTTTCCCGTTATCGCTGTGTATAAATTGAGGTACGCCAAATGTTGGGAATACTTCCGTTTGGAAAAATAAAATAACGCTTTGAGATGTAGCAGCTCTCATAAGAAAGATGAATTTAGATAGGTGATCAAGGCATATAAACAAGAATGAATTTTGTGCTTTTGAGCAAGTATACGGACCCAGAAAATCACAAAAAATTCTCTGGAATGGTCTAAAAGTCTTAAACTGCTCACCCATCGGTGGTCTCGATATCTTGTTGTTGCTTTTTATGGATTTGCACATATCACATTTATCTACATATTCCTTTAAATCTTTTGCCATTGTTGGCCAAAAGTATTTCTGTCTTAATCTTGACAAGGTTTTGAAAAATCCCCCGTGACAAGATGTTGAGGAGTTGTGTGCTTGCTGCAAAACAGTTTCAACTAACGACAAAGGTAGCCAAAGTCTCCAGTTTTCTTCTTCTTTATTTTCTACTCCCCGCCTAAATTTTACCCTTTTAAATACCAGATTTTCTTTTACTCGTAAGTCTGGAAGATTTGCTTCATTTTCCAACACAGTTTTTCGTATGTTTGAGTAATGAGGGTAATTAAAGTCTTCGGAATTAAGATTAATTTCACTTCCTACGTCTAGCTCATCAATATCAAAACGCGAAAGGGTATCAGGAACCACATTAAGAGATCCTTTCCGATGTTCGATTTTAAAATTGAATCGCTGGAGTTTTAAACTCCATCGCGCTAAGCGACCAGACAAGTCTTTTTGGCTCATAAGCCATTTAAGGCTAGCATGGTCTGTAAGGATTCTAAACGGCAGCCCCTCGATATAAGGTCTGAACCTTTGAACTGAAACTACAGCTGCAAGGCACTCTAGCTCTGTAATAGTATAATTTTTTTGAGCTTTATTGAGCTTCTGTGAAACAAATGCTATGGGGTGCTCTTTGCCCTGGTCATCAAATTGTATTAGAACACCGCCTATACCAACCTTAGAGGCGTCACACTGAACGACGAATTCCCTCGAAAAGTCAGGTTGGGAAAGTACTGGTGCTGATGAAAGTGCAAGCTTCAACTTATTAAATGACTCAATATCACTACCTGTCAATTTGAAGGGTTTGTTTGATTTTTGAAGGCAATCAGTAAGGGGACCACTTAAATCAGCAAAATTCTTAATAAAACTTCGATACCAGTTAGCCATACCTATAAATCTTCGCACTTGGCGTGGGGACTTTGGAATCGGAAAGTTAACAATGCTCTCAACTTTTGAGTCGTCGACTTTTAGGCAACCATGTCCCACGATGTAACCTAAGTATTTAATTTCACGCTGGCAAAATTTGCTTTTTGCAACATTTATAGTCAATTTAGCGGCTTTTAGGCAAGCGGTAACTTGGCTCAAAAGTTTACAGTGCGTATCGAAATTTTCGTTACAAACTAAGAGATCGTCCAGGTAAATAAATACATTCTCTCGAAGTCTGGATGGTATTACTTTGTCCATTAGTCTACTCATGGTCTGAGGACCATTACATAGACCAAATGGCATATATTTATATTGGAAGAGAGGTTTACCTGGTACAACAAATGCCGTTTTTTCTTTTGAGGACTCCGACAGTCTAATCTGAAGAAAGGCATCCTTTAAATCGATTCCACTGATGAAATGTGTATCTTTTAACCTACTTAGGAGACCATTAATGTGAGGTAAAGGGTAGGAGTCCTTTTTAGTTACAGAATTAAGCTGCCTTGAATCTATACAAAGCCTTACTTTGCCAGGCTTGCGGACTAATACTACAGGTGCGCACCATGGCGAATTGGACTCCTCAATTACACCCATTGATAGCAGACGATCTATCTCTTGATATGCTTCAGCTTGCCGTGGAGGCGATAATGGGTAATGTTTAGCTTTTATAGGAGGTGAATCACCAGTATCTATAACATGTTCCAGCAGGTCTGTACAACCTAAACCCATTTTCTCAAAGGATGGAAATTCCAAAATTATGTTTTCTAATTGCACCTTTTGTTCAGGAGTTAATTCATGGAAGCTAGTATCAAATTTTGAGGATATTTGAGCTTCTGATATACACGGTATAATATGTGGTGCAAGGGCAAATGCTTTCCAGAAATCAACACCAGGATAAATACTTTGTTTTAAGCTAGGAACTAAATAAAAGCAGATGTCTTTACATACATTTTTGAAATGAACAGGTATGGTGCAAAAACCAACGACGCTTTGCTTTGCACCATTGGCAGTTGACAAGGAAGAATGAAACTCATTGAAACTTAGCTTATTTCGTGATATAAATTCTATGCAATCTTTTCCCAAAACAGAGACGTTTGCCCCTGAGTCAAGCAGTGCAAAAAATGTTTCATTGAGTATTTTTACTTTTGCGAATGGGCGTTCATCTTCACCAGTTATTATAGTTGATTCAACTCTTTTGCGAATTGTACGCCTAAGTCTGTATCTTTCCCTACATTTGACGATTTTGGAAACCAAAGGTTTTTGTTTTAAGGAATCATGGCTATCTACATAAGTTTTCGAATTACTTACTGGCTCTTTATTTTCAGATTTACTAAGAAGTTCGATAGGTTTCATATCTACGATATTCATAATTTTACTTGGGGAGTCGAAACTTATTTTTATGTTGGCATTATCTGCTTGTGAATTGGAAATGTCTGGTTTTGGTTCCTGTTCGGAAAAGGACGATAGTTTTAAGCTATTTAAATCTAATTCTGTGTTTTGCTCCCACCAGGCTTTTGTTGCATTGAGCGAGATGTCCCGGTGTTCATATCGCAGCTTTTTAAGTTTTTTTGGTGGCTATTTGGACAATACGGCGTTACTACCACATTTATAACAAAAGACGTTCCTAACTTGATCTTGACAGTAAATATAGGAATGTCCATACTCCAGACAATTCCAACATTGAATCTTTGAGTAGTCCGGTTTACGACGTGAAAATTGTAAAGCTTCTACTTGGGGGTCATCTTCTATATCATCATCAGAATTTTTTTGTAATGCTATTTCACTAACATTCTTAGCAAGTGGGTAAATTGGGTGAGTTTTACAATCTCTTAGCACTGATTCAGCCAGCCTAGCCATATCTCTTAAATCGTCAAGCGATTTTGGTTGGGAGTTGAACAACATGAATTTTAAGTTCGTATTAACATTTTTCTTTAATGTTTCTATTAATGCCTTCTCAGATATTGGTTCTCTTAATCTCGAGTTCATGGTAATAACAGCGGAATGGAAATCATCGTAGGTCTCTTTATAGTTCTGCTTTCTCAGCGATATTTTCAGAATTATGTCGTGATCGCTTTCTAAGTTTCCAAATTCTTTGGTTAATGAATATTTTAGTAATGCAAAACTAGCGTTTCTATGTTGTTTTGTGAAAAGCCAAACAGCCTTGCCATTAAGAAATATGTGAAAGTTCGCCATTAAATGATCATATGAACATTTCGTACGCTCACAAAGAGTCTCAATTTTAAATAAAAAGTCTGATACTGGAGTTGATCCGTCAAAAGAAATTTTCCATTCTTGTAAACGAATGGTTGAATCTAAATTCCTGGGTAAGTTTAAACTAGAAGTTTCAGGTCTAAAATAACCAGACTCAATGTTTCTTGGGCTATGGCTATGATCATTCCGAATGCTACTCTTGATTGATTCACATTCTTTCCGAAATTCTTCTTGTGTATTTTGTAAAATTTGTTGGAAGAGAACAACCAATGAGTCCATTGATGCGTTGTTTGATTGCTGCGTGTCAGCAGAATTTCCTAACCTAACCATTGGATCGGGTGGCAGTGACTGCGCTAAGTCTTGAAATTGAGTGACAAGGTTTGTTTGTATTGGATTTTCTGAAATGCCAGTTTCCTTCATAGTATTCATTGGCAAATCTAAAAGTAGTTCACTTTGCAATTTACCCTTTTCGTTAGACCGCTTTTCGCTCGAACTTAGTGGAGGGGTGCGAACCACTTTTGGCTGTATAGGAATTGAAGATGAACTATTTGAACTTTCTGGTATAATGTTCTCAGAGGGAGTTGTACTTTGGAAATTTCCTCCTTTATTGGCGGAGCTTCTAGTGTTCATATTGCTTACAAATTTAAATGTTGTTAATATTAATACATAAAAAGGGGAAAAATAATATTTTAAAATTTAACTAGCAAAAAAAAAAAATTATTGAATTGATGTAAACATAAGTGTGATATGATAGTTTTGTTTTCCTCTCTCTCCTTTTTTTTTTTTTTTTTTTTTATGTATATATTATATATATTTTTATGAGTGGATAACAAGGGAATGCAAGTTAAAATTAAGTTAGGACAACACAACCACCCGCTACAAAAAATACAATTACCAGTGAAAAAAAAAATGGAACGAAACTCAGATATATAGTATATTCAAGCAAGTCATTCGCACCATCAGTCACTTGGAAAATTATTTGAATTCTAATTTTAAAATTTTTCTAAAATACATATACATATGTTTCATAAGAAACACACTGAATCTGAAGGTATTAAAGAATATTCCAAAATCTGTTCTTACTCTATTCAATTGCAACACAATTACCTAAGTTTGTCTTAAATTTATTGGGACTCATTAAAAGTGTAAAAGAACTGTATAGTTTATTGAAATTACATTTTCTTACAATGCAGTTTTAAACTAATTATACCCTTTTTCTAGAATAAAAGACTCTTAAATAAAAAAAATGTGATCAGATGTGAAATATCCACATAGTTAAAACTATACGAGAATTCAAAAAGACTTGTTCTGTAATTAAAACATAATAAAGCAATTATCAAACTTTGTATTCGACAATATTTTCGTTGGGCGCCATCTATGTTGCACGTCTAGTCCCATGGACTTGTCCAAAGCGAAGTACTTTCGGCATGTAAAATAAAAGGTTGAACGACCAGCTCAGTTGGTCAAGGACGTAGTTCTATACCCCAAATGGACACGTACAATCATAGCAGATACATGCCTTAATATAATTGGTCTAAGAGCAAAAGTGTTTAATTACGTGGCAAGTATATAGTTGGCAAGAGAGTGGTTGTTTTTCTCTTGAAAGGTGTACCGGTTTTCCCTTCCCTATCATCACAAATTGTTCTACGCCTTTGGCAATTTATACACCCGGTAGTTTTGATTAAATTGCCCCTCTAAGTATTTAAAGTAGCAAGTAATAGTTAGTCTCCATCCATTTAAAATGCATTCTCTTTTATTTATTTAGCTTAGCAATTCATGTTTTAAAAATATTACGCTAAGAGATAATAATTAGTAATTCTATAATTATTATTATATATAAATGAATTCATACGTATGTTTATGTGTATAAACGTATGTACACATTAAAACGAAAGCTAATTCTAAATCATATACTCTACGATATATGAAAATTTGACAAGATCTAAATTTATATGCAAAAAAAAAAAAAATAAAGCAGAATGTGGTAAATACCTGTGATAATAATTTGTATGTGTTTTAGTGAGAATAAGAAAACATTAATTCCCATATATGTACATATGCAAGACATGATGATCGTTGTAATGGCCATTCAGCGAGTCATGATGATATGGTGGTTGGCTTTTATTTTGCCTTTTTTTTCTGAAAATTAGATTATATACATAAAAAAAAAAAATATATAAAAATAACTTTTATGCTTATGTTCGGTACTTACACATATTTACCATTTTCTTTTTTTTCTTGCTTTACCTTTTTTTTTTAACTTGTTTGACCCAAAGGTTGGCCAGTACAGTTTTGGAAAAAAAAATCAGTAAATGAAATTACAATAAAACTTATGTAAATCAAAAATGTTTAATACAAGTGTAACAAGTGTTGTTGTTGTGACTGCTCCTCTCTTCCACCGTTCCCAGTTAAATTATTCTTTTATTTTTACGCTGTTTTTTGATTTTGAGATAATTTTAGCATGAAGTGTTAATTAAAGTTGCAGTAAAATTTATGAATGAAGGCACGTGTACTTTTCTTTTGTTTTGATTTTATGGAATCTTAACTCTAATATTAAGAAGACAGCCAGTAGGAAATTTCCATGAACAAAAAAAATGCAGCTTAGATGTATTATATTCCTTTTGAGCTTGAGTTAATCACTTTTAGGAGACCAGGTTGCTGATGGTATGTACAATTGTATAATCACAGGTTCTCAATAACGAGACGCACGAGTCGTTCTCTGTATTTCACTTTTTTTTTTTTAATATATTTTATTTATTGTGTTTGATGTTTGAAATGTTTAAGGATTCTTGTAAAAATATGTATGTATATATTTTTCTTCTCACGTGTTAGCGTCCAATAATGAAAATGTTATTCGATTAAGCGCGGATCATGAAACATCTGATGCTTTGACTGCTTTAAAAGAAATGGACAGGAAATGTGAAATGTATTAACTCTATGCTCTCAGCTATGATATCAAAGTTATTCAGCAGCTGAGAAACAAATGATCCACGTTTATTAATGACAATTATGATATGTAATGTTGTAATATTTTGTATTAACATATCACCTCTGAGTGATTATTAGAAATATTGCAACCGTTATTACATTTCTTTATTTAAATAATTTGTGAAAGAAGCTCTACACACGAATGCAAAAACATATGCATGTCATTAATAAAAGAAAATTGCAGAAGAGAATAATTGCTTGTTTATTAATAATTTAAATTTACTGGGATGTCGTGGAAATATGTATCTTCTATACCCTGCGAGGAAAAATAAATTTGCTACAATATTTTGAATTTCTTGCGGTTTTATAAGGTGTAATATAATTTTTGTTTCATTAATGAGCTCCGTCTCGAACATGTTAATTAATGCGTAACCATTTTCATTCGTTAGTGGATGAACTGTTAGGGTTGATCCCGTTATGTGTATGATTGACAGTAGAAGTGTTATTATGATGGCCTGAAAATATTAAAGGTCTTTTAATATTGTTTGTGTGAATCCTCTCCAGATTTTTTTTTCACAAATTTAGGTTCCTCTTTATGTCTAACGCTTTTATAATTTTTAATTAATCCCTGTTGCCTATTTTCTGAGTATACTTCCCTATTTCTGTTTGCCTTAGTAATTTTATTTTCTTTATGTTTAATTAAATTGTTGTAAATCACGATTTGCTTTACTTTATTATTTTCTGCATCAAATGGCGTACACTTTATTGTGCTATGGTATATGTTATTGTAATGGTAAATGGCTTTACTCATCTGTTCTATTATAGGTATTTTTTCTTCGATGTTTAATGTTCTAATTTTTTCGGATATTGTGTTGTTTAGTCTCTCCGCATCTGCATTGCCGGTATGGCTGTTTGGTTTCGTGAAGTGAAAATCAATACATTCTTTTCTTAAGAAGTCCTTAACATTTGCATTATTAAATTCATTATCGAATACAAATTTTTTTATTTTGCCCTTTATTGACAGAAATTCTTGAATCTTAGAGACGAGAGTTTTACTATTTCTATCCATTAGTGGGAAAGATATTGCGTGTTTTGAGAACTTATCGACAAAAATTACGAAAGGTTGCCCACTATTTATATATGTATCTATATGAATTATTTCGTTTTTACTTTTGGGTGTTTCTGTTAAAGCAAACTCATTTTTTATAGGTTTCCTATCGTACTTCCCACCAGTGCATATGTCACAATTATTGGTAATTTTATGAACACTTTCTTTTAATTTTGGGTTATAAATTCTGGTTTTCATGCCTTCGTATGTTGCTATAATACCAGCATGTCCGGTTTCGTTTTTATGGAAAAGTGCTATTTGCTTACAGAGTTCGTCTTCGTTATGGATGTCCTCTGCAAAATGGGAACACTTAATAAATTTTAGAGGGCTTCCATTGAACTTTTTTATTATAGCTTGTTGTATTTTATTATATTCATGATCGTTCGTATCGGCATATATTGGAATTTTTCCTTTTGAAAAGTACTTTGAAATTAATCTTGCTATAGAATTTTGCGATAAATCCTTTAGATCTACAAATAGTCTCCTATTGTTAAATATGCGCTCAAATTCCTTACGTTTTGTGTGTAGGAAGATTATCTGTTGGCGGAATCTATTCACCACGGTAGTAAGTATAGGAATGTGATCATTAAGCTCTTCTTTTTGTGAATGGGTTGTTGCAAGCGCCAAAGAACTCCCATTGTCACTTTCGAGGTTGGTTATGTCGTTAAGACAATTGATTTCAGAACATTCTGTATTTATTCGACTTAAAAAGTCCGCTATTTTATTGTCTTTGCCTTTTATATGTTCGATTCTGGCATCATATTCTCCTAATTGTAGGATCCATCTTTGTAGCCTTGGATTTATATCCTTTCCAGCGAATTTAGTGTGCAGCCATTTCAGCGGCTGATGATCTGTTTGCAGATCGAATTCTCGACCATATAAGTAAGGCCGGAAATATTTAACTGCCCAGACAATGGCCAGCAATTCTTTTTCGACCGTAGAGTAATTACGTTCTTGTTTATTTAGTGTTCTAGATGCATATGCAACGGGGTGGCCTTCCTGTGTTAAAACTGCTCCCAGAGCAAAATTGCTTGCATCCGTTATCAATTTGAATTTTTTTCTAAAATTTGGATATCTTAGAATAGGGGTTTGAGTTACTATATCTTTTAACTTTTCGAAGGCGAATATGTAGTTTGGATCATTTTTATTGACTTTTTCGTCTTTTCGCAAATATTGTATCATTGGTGCTGCTATTTTAGCATAATCCTTGATAAACTTTCTATAAAATCCTGTCATACCCACGAAGGATTTTATTTGCTTCTGGTTGACTGGCAATTTTAAATTTCGAATTATATCGATTTTTCGATTATCTGGTTTGACACCATCTGTCGTCAGGACGTGACCCAAAAATAAGGTTTCTTTCTTAAGAAAGTCACATTTGTCGGGTTGAACCTTCAAATTTGCCCGTCATGTAAGACAAGCCTCACATTAGAGATATGTTCCTCCAGGGATGTACCGAAAATGAGGATATCGTCCATGTAGACGACGCATATCTTATTAATATGCCTCCTCAGAACCGAATTGATTAGTCTTTGGAACGTGGAAGGGGCGTTCTTTAGACCAAAGGGCATCCTGATAAACTCATAATGCCCGAATGGTGTTGAAAAGGCTGTTTTAACCCTATCCCCTTCGTTAACTTTTATTTGATAAAAGCCTTTTGCCAGGTCTAAGGTCGTAAAATATTGTGACCTCCCTAGTCTATCAAGAATGCTGTTTAAATTCGGTATCGGAAATTTGTCGTTAACAGTATTTGCATTCAAAGCCCTATAATCGACGACTAGGCGCCATTTTGCTTTGCCTGAGTTATCAATTTTCTTTGGCACAATCCAAAGTGGACTGTTATAAGGTGAGTTACTGTGTGTTATGATTTTTTGCTCTAGCATGTCATTGATTTGTCGTTCTATTTCTTTTTCGTGGATCTGTGGGTACCTATATGTTTTTGAGAATAAAGCTTTATCGGTTTTTGTGTGGATTTCGTGTTTTACTATCTCGGTTGCTGTTAATTTGTCTCCCTCTTTATAAAAAACATCATTAAATTCATCTAATATTTTATTTACTTCGTTCTGCTCTTCATTGTTTAAATGGCTAAGATCAATGGAGCTTTTTATGTGTCTCTCATTAACCGGTTCCATCGCTCTAATTTCTTCGTATGAAAAGGACTGTATATTATCCTCGAAAAATATTTTGTTTCCGAATATTTCGATATAACGATCATATGAGTTGATTCTAGATTTAAATGGGATAAGAAAATTCTGTCCGATGATTGCATTGTAACTTTTGCTGTGGAAATATACTATCTTCCATGAAATTGTCCCTATGGAGTTAAATTCTTTTGGTATTGGTGTAATGATGCATTGTGTAACTTCAATAACACCATTAATTGTTTTGTAATATAATTTATTTTTTAAAAGTTCTGGTATGAAACCTAAAAGTGCTGTTGGCTTGATAATGCTTGTATCTGATCCAGTATCTATTAAGCACTTCAATACCTGCCTACCAATATTAACTGTTATTATTGGTAATTTTGATCCGGAGGCTGAATTATAAAATTTACCTCGCCATTAGGATTTTGATTTTGTTGTTGGATATTGTCGATTTCCATATAATTATTTGTTCGAGTAAGATTAGATTGATCTACGCTCATAAGAGATTGGTGAGTTTGGCCTGATCGATTTGATTTATGATTGTTGTGGCTGGCATTTTTATTAGCCAAATTTTTATAAGAATAATTCCTAGTGTGGTGCTGGTTTTCGTGGTTAGTTGGTACGAAATGATTGTTAGAATGTTGCATGTATTTGTTTACTTCATTGCTATTGTTTTTTGCATTGTAATAGTTCTGTTTACTATCGCTGTATCTGTTTTGTGTGTAAGTTTTGTGTGTGTTATGTTTCCTAAACTTAAAATGAATGCATCTTGGATCATCAAGGGCCTGAATCTGAGTATATTTGGTATATATATCTCCTATTGTATTATTTTGATCTGTATGGTGCCTTAAAGGTATATCTATCTTTTCGGTTAGAATATTAACTAAGTGTTTGTCAACACAGTTCGGTGTATAGAGGTCTGGTTTTTCATTATCATATAAATATATTTCATCAATTTCAAATTTAGCTTTTTTATTTGATCAAAAAGTTCTCTTAAATTACTCACTTTCATGCTTCTACACCTGTTGAATACCTGTTCGTATGAAGTTTTTGGTTTGTACTGCTCGATAAGTTTCTCCTTAATTTCGTTCCATGTTGGGTTGCTACCAATTTCCCTCACATAGTATGCTGCTTCTCCTGTTATTTTTCGTTGATTATTATGGATAGTGCCAGGTTCATCAATTCTGTGTTGTATCTTGGGCATAACGACATTACTGCTTCCACTGACCTGATGAAGGGCATCGCACTGTTGTTTTCATTGAGACATAGTAGTTGTCTGAATTGTTGTAGTACATCTTTTGGTTTTAGTAGTACCTGTTGTATTTGTTGGTTTTCTTGCTTTTGTTGTGCCAACATTTGCTCCTGTTGGATTATTACCTCCTTCAATTGCTTTATTTGTTGAGTTGTCGGTTTGCATCAAATTCTTCGTGTCGTGACATTGTTTTGTTTTTTTCTTTATTTGTTTAATATTGTTTTATTTATTCACTTTTAGTATTAATCTATAAACACGTATGTAAAGTATTTGTTTAAAATTGTCCTTTTATTATATAAACATATGTATAGTTAATATTATTATTTTATTCTTTAGAATAATATGAGTTAGGTTCTTTTATCTTAGTCCTTAGGGTAAGACAACGTTGACTGCGCCAGTTATTTGTTTAAATGAAAACACTGCTTGAATTTTTATTTTTTGCGTCTTCGCTTTATTAAATGAATCTTAAGACTAAATTATTTTCTAAAATCTTTTTAACAACTATCCAGAATTTATTTTTGCTTTCTTACATTTAAAAATTCTTACCAAGCAAAATCGATCGTAAAATTTTGTATCGATCGTGTTTGGTTATTTTCTTTTTGTTTATTTAGAATTTTATTGTGCAACGACACTTTGTTTCATGTCAATGCCTTGGCTTAAAAATTATACTTAAGTAATCAAATTTTAAAGTTTTGTTTATTTTCTTTAATTTTTATGGTGCAACGACACTTTGTTTTGTGTCGATGCCTTTGCTTAAAAATATGCTAGTTATTTAAATTTAAAGTGAAATTCGATATGTTTTTGGTTGTATGTATGTTTGGTTGTTTTTTTATGTATTTCAAAACTTGAGGCAACGGCACTTATATTTTTCTAGTGTCGTTGACTTTTTGTAAATATTAAAGTTATGAATGTTGGTTTAAGTATTTTGGAATTATTCCGGAGATATCGCTAGAATCCACGAGGGGTGGTTGTGGAATTACATATTGACAGCACATGATAGTTTGAACTGGGACTTCTATTATTTGTTTTTATTTTATTTTTTATATTTTGTGCGTTTGTGATTACTTTTTAGCGTTTGATATAGTTGAATTGCTTGGATGGTAATTGTATACATGTATGTATGCGTGCATGTGTATCGATTTGTAAATGCGTATGCGTAGTTCAATAATTTTTGGGGATCATAGAAATGGTTTAACCATGATACAATTATACAAGGTACTTGCACAAGCCCAGCCTGTTAATGTATACAAAGCAGAAACTTGTCAAACTTTGTTTACAAGCCGCAAAAATGTTAGTATATGTGTGTGAATAAAATGATTACAGTGTTGCCAATGAATTTGCATGTGGCTGTGTCTCCAATTACACATGAATCTAATTATAGGCCTGCACATGTGAGAAGAAATTACACACTCTGTATATTACACACATATTGGCAACACTGAATGACTATAATCATGCATGAATGCCGCATTTGCAATTGTACTTTAGTTACCCTGTAATTGTTACAACAAAAGACATTTGTTTTTGACTAAATTCTGTTTGTTTCTGCCAACAAAATGCGTGTGTTTCTTGGTGTTGCAATTTTGTTGTAGTCGTGCAAGTACCTTGTATAATTGTATCATGGGTTTAACGTGCTAGGAAAGCTGTTCTCCTAGTCCAAATTTGTTTGCTGATGTTGATTGCTTCTATCTACTGTTGTTATTTTTTTCTGCTTCTGTTAATTACTCTGAACGGAAGCGGTTGGTTTACGAGTACATATGTACATACATCCATATGTACGTTCATATGCGTACTTGACATTTTTTGATTTTATGCCTATAAATTAATTTTAAATTTTACTTAATTTTTAAAAAAATAATTTTTTTATTTCCTTTATTTAATGTTCAACTTAAACTAACTTTTAAAAAAATTGTTTTCTTAAATATGATTAGCACTGTTTACAATCAAATTGCACACTCAACATTTTCTCACAGGTGTAGAAAATATTTTCTGTGCGTGTGTGCACTGTCATCAAAACAGAATGTTTTTTTTTAGGAATTTATTAATGTTGCGAAATAGCGAGGGTATCGGGTTTCCGTCTGGCTTTGTTTTAAGGAATTTTAAGCATTGAATGTGTTAACTCCTACCTAAATTTCAAACGTCCTCGTTTGATGTCTTTGGTTTGTAGAATAATTGATTTAATCCTTCTATTGCTGAATCTGTTAGGTTAGATAGTTTTCCTCTTTTTAGTTTCCAAATGCTTTTTGAGATTACCATTATAACGATTACTATTACGAGGATGAGTATCAGATTTATGGAATATTTTATTTTATTTCCTTTCTCTATTGTATCTATATGATTGGTGTTATTCGTGTTTAATTGATGTAACATTTGCAATGATAGAATTTCTTCGATTGTATTAGATGTTGACAGGGGTTGCAGGATTGCTGGTAGTGGTTTACTTGTTGTTTTTAGCGCATTGTAGAATTTTTTCCTGAAGTGTATTAGGAATGTCCCATTCAATGTAGTTGTTTCATTTTGAACAATGACTTCGCCATCAAATTTATTCAGAAATAAAATACGTGGTGATATTTCCTCAATATGTGGTACGCGGCTTTTTAAGAGATTATTTATGCACGTATCGTTACTTAAATCTACTATTTCATTTCTTGAACAGATTTCTAGAAAGTTATAATTCTTACATTTGTCTTTAATTCCATACATTTCTTTTTCACAAATTAATATTTCATTAAAATTTATTTTATTAATTCTTTCATTTTGTTTTACTGCTCTAACTTCGATTGCTTTACATATATTATTATTGACAGTTGGTAAGCTTATTATATAAATTATTATTTTTCCATCAGTTGCAATTTTAATTTCAGAAAATTCAAATGGTTCGTCTAAATTTATAAAAGGTATATTTTCTTTATTAACAATATTTTTAGCTATATCAATTTCTTCGTTAGACAAGATATAAGAATTTATTATATTGACTTTTGCCCAATGTATTGCGTATGCAATATTTACAATTTCTTCTTTAATGATTTCTAATTTAAATTTCAAAAATAGATCTATCTCAGTAACTTCATTGTTTTCCATTCTTTTTGCAATATTAATAGTAATTTCTTTAATCTTTTCTATAGTTAGTTTATTGATCAATACTTGATTATTGTTATTTTCCAAAACATTATTTAACTTATTTAGAACAATTTCATAGTCATGGTGGTCAGGATTACCTGCTATCCATTTCCATGCACTGTCTATAAAGTCTAAAGACCTTTTCAGTCTCTTCACTTATAAGTTATGTAGATGTGTTTTTTTTTGTGATATTAGCAATGATATGAAAGGGTAATGAGGATTTCGTCCGATTGTAGATGCGTGTATTGTTCTCTCAATATTTTCTATTATGTCTAAATACTTTGTGATATCTATTTCATGAATTATTTTGAAATGTCCTGTTTGCACTCTAGCTGTACCTTTTTCTATTGTTATCAGTTGTGCATTTGAGTAATCCAAAATCTGTCCGCGTAGCACAATGAGGTAGTCAATCTGTGTATAAAAAGAAATGTTATATTGTTTTTATTTAGTTACGTATTCTGCTTTTATGTATAACTTGTCCCTTTTCCGTCAGAACAGTACTATTTCTATCTTCTTTAACTATTTCTTTTGTATATGGTTTCGAAAGTTTAGTACCTAATCTTCTGTTCTGCTTGACAAAAATTATTTGTCCTGGCAAATAGGATTTTAGTTCTTGTCTGTTTTTATTGTGGAATTGAATGTCTTGTTTTTGTTTTTTCGCTAACTTTTCGAGATTGTCGCGTCTTGTCCTTTCTATATCGTCTGGTGTGAAACTAACCTGTCGTCCGAAAAATATGTCTACTGGTTTCTTTTTTGTTACCGAATGGATACTAAGGTTGTACTTGGAAACTGCTCTTTCCAACAGTTCCTCAAAATCTCTATGTCCTCTATTTTCTCTAATGCATCTCATTATTTCTATTATGGTTGAATGGAACCTTTCTACTTGTCCGTTAGCTTGTCCTTTGTATGGCGGTGTCGTATAAACTTCTATACTCAATTCGTCTTCCATTATAAATTTAATAGCAGCTGAGTTTAGTGAGGGTTCATTGTCTATTATTATGCACTTGGGTACACCAAAACCAAATATTATTTCCCTAAGTGGCTTCCTAACATCATATTTTGTGAATTTTTCAAGAGCCGTTAATACTACCTTCCCTTCTGTCAAGAATAAATCTACGTGAATAGTATGACCGGGTTATGTTGGTAGTGGTGTTTCTCCTAGTTAGGGTGTCGATCATATTTACTTTCTTTACACGTCGCACATTTTGCTATAATATTTTTTATTTTACTGAGCATACCTGGAAAAAGTTTTCTTCTAAGATTTGCGATTTATTTTCTATTGCATTCGTTACGTTCGTCCTGTTCGTTAGTAATGTCCTTGACAACTTTTTGAGTATAGCGAGTTTTGTAGTTACTGAAATGTTGTGGATAAAAATTTTGGATAATACCCATTATTCTTTCTTCTATATGAATTCCGTTAATTACGGATGGAAACGATATCTTAGTTTTAGATGAGATAAGAGTATTTGCTCATTGTATAATGGTTCTGTGATAATGTGTCTATGAACTGTGGGAAAACTATTTTTTTTGATTCTTGAATACATTAATTGGTATTTCGGCGCAGGGTATTAACTCATGCGGTGAACTTTCTGTGCTGTGAGCTGTGGATGTAAGTG
This sequence comes from Nowickia ferox, assembly GCA_936439885.1. NCBI lineage: Eukaryota > Metazoa > Arthropoda > Insecta > Diptera > Tachinidae > Nowickia > Nowickia ferox. The sequence continues at coordinate 47,448,000 of OW387026.1, forward strand.
AATTTATTTGAGGGGGTATTCTTGATAATGCGTCTGCTACCACATTAGAATATCCTGGTTTGTATTTTAACTCGTAGTTGTACTCCTCCAGAATTGATTTCCATCTTTTCATTTTGGAGTTGGTATTTTTAGAACTTAAGGCGTATGTAAGGGGTTGATAATCAGTATATATTTTGACTTTTCTTGAAACGTATAAATAATTCCTAAGGGAATTTAGTGACCATATAATGGCCAACATTTTCTTTTCATTTACGGCGTAATTTTCCTCAGTTTTGCTGATGGTTCTGGAAATGAATGTTATTGGCCTATTGTTTTGCGAAAGTACGGCACCGATTGCGTAATCAGAAGAATCGGTGGTAAGCTCAAAGTCTTTTTCGAAATTTGGGTGCGAAAGTATGATATCTCGACGTCAAAATGGTTTTTATTTTATTAAAGGAATCCAGCGTCTCTTTGTTCAGAGTAATCAATTTATTTCGCGATGCGTATTTCGGAATGTTGCCACATTCACCTCTCAACATCGCAGTAAGTGGTTTAGCGATTTTTGCGTAGTCCTTAATGAATGACCGAAGATCCCTCAAATTTCCAGGAGGAGGCATTTAAGAAATTGCTTCCACTTTTTTGTATTTGTTTTTATTCCTTCCGCACTGACAACGCATCCCAAAAATTCTACCTCTTCTTTCAGAAACGCACATTTATCCATTTGTATTTTCATATTGGCATTTTCCAGAATCTTGAACACTATTTCTAAATTTTGTAGATGCTCTTCCTCATTTTTCCCGAATATTATTACTTCGTATACATAACATCTTTTGCCTATATGCTGACGAAGAATGTCATCTAAGGCTCGCTGGAATGTTGACGGCGCATTTTTGAGTCCGAATGGCAGACGCAAAAATTCGTATTTCTCATTATTCACGGAGAATGCGGTTTTCTCCACGTCCGACTCGCGGAGGGGTATCTGATGAAATCCGCTTTTCAAGTCTATGACTGTGAATAATTTATTCTCACCGAGGTTTGAAAGTACCTCGTTTATCTCGGGAATTGGATATCGATCTGGTATAGTGATCGAATTAGGTTTTCGATAATCTATTACCATACGATACTTTTTTTCACCAGAACTATCAGCCTTTTTGTTGACTATCCAGACAGGTGAATTGTACGGTGATTTTGATTTTCTGATTATTCCATTGGCAAGGGGTTCTTCGACTTGTCGTTCGACCTCTCCTTTTAATGCCATTGGGTATGGGTAAGGCTTCGAATAAACTGGGGTGTCCGTGTTGGTACTGATTTCGCCTTTCACTAAGGTTGTGAATGTTAGTTTTTCGTCAGGATGTGAGAATAAATTGCGAAATTTTTTTACGATATTATACAGCTTTATTTGTTGTTCTTGGGTCAAATCGGGTTGATTCAAATCCACCACGTTTACTTCCTGGGATATTTTTTGTTTCAAAGGAATTCGTATTCCCGGAGGTATTGTCATAAAGCTTTTATCGGTATGGATAGTAGGCCTTAATTCTTTTAATGTGTTGTTGCCTATTATTCCATGAAATGAAGAAAGTGTAGGTATGTATGGTGAGTTATTTCTATGTCACCTGCAACGGAGGATACCTTAAATAATTTTTAATTGAATTCATAATACGGGTTGATTGGATATAATTTTTATTTGAGCCTGTGTCAATAAGAAAGTCTATTTTGTCTCCGCTTTTGGAAGCGAAGACGTTGCTATTCTAAAAAATTAACGTTATCGTAAACTTGTGGGGCGTTATTGCCTGGCAAAACATTGTTTTCAACATAAACTTCGTGTTCCGAAAATATGTTGTTTGGGTCTATATTGGATTGTGTAGGACTTTCAGTTTCTTCATCGAAATGTTCATACCACGGTTCGTCTGGTTAAACTGTTTCTAGGTGAAAGTTACGTTGTATTTTATTTGGAGGATGACTATTTTGGCTATTAGGAGGACGTTTATTATTGTAATTCAGTGTTGGTTCGGTTCGATAGTTATTGTGCCTGAATTGACTTGAACTATCTATTTCCATTGGCACTGGTTGTGGAGAAGAATTTGTATTGGTATTGGAATTTTGTCCGAATGGTCGGAAGTTGTCAAATCTAGTGTGTTTGTTATTTTTGAATCTGCTATAATTAGGTTGGTTATTATTGAATTTATTGTAACTAGGTTGATTATTACTAAATCTGTTGTAGTTAGGCTGCATTATTCGATTTGGTGGAAAAATATTAGGGCGATTGTATGACTGGTTGTATTGTTGATTAGCACCATGGAATCGATGGGGTGCAGGTGGCATGTAAGCCAATTCGGGATAAAAGTGGGGTCCCCTAAAATTTGTTACTTGCCGCGAAGGCTTATGTAGTGTTGCGTTTGCATTATGCCTATTTATGCCCTGTTCGCAGTTAAGCCGAAATGTCATATTTTCTAGTTTCTGGCACAAGTGCAGCGCCTGTGGTAGTGTAGCCGGTTCACGGATACTCAACGCCAAATCACCATTTAGTCCGCGAGTGTCTAGAGCCTTTTCTCTATAGGAGTTAGTCATGGCACGAATCGACTCCTCACTAATGTCTAGGCAGGTCACCTTTGTCGGGACTGGTATTTGTCGAGAAGTGGTCGGCTGTACGTTCTGATTCTCCCCTATTCTCATCTGATTCAATTGTTTAATGATGTCCTGCTCTAGTGTTTTCCTACTTTTTGTTATATATATATATTTTTTTATTATTATTTTTTTATTATAATTGCTATTGGAGGGCCTCGTAAGGATCGCAACAGCTGTTTCTTTGTGTTAGTGATTTATATTTTTTTGATACTGCAAAAAAAAAAAAATTATAGATTATGTTTTAGATTACCGTTTTCCATAAATTTATATTCTTTTACCCTTTATCTTCCACTTTTGTGAAATTATTTAATCTTTAATTTAATTTATATTTCAATTTAGCGAATATATTTCGTATATTCAATAGCTTCTTCAGCTCTTTTATATTTTAACAAATAATTTATTTACCTCTTTTTTTGTTCGAAAAAATTATTTTTCTTATCTTAAACTTGTTTTAACTTTTTTTCACATTAATTACGTTAATTTAATTTTCTTTTTAAATTTTCCTTTTTTACATTAGATAAAAATTACTTACAAAAAACGAAGGATCTTAAACTACACATCTCCAACGCTGAGGTTCTGGTATGTTGAACGTTTCCGGTTTTTCCTTATCCTGTTTGTACTTGGGACCTTCCTCGTCGCTGATTTCCAAACCCCTTGCCGTTAAGCCGCTTGTTCCAAAAGTTTGTGTTCACTTTTAATTTGTGTTCACTTTTATAATTTGTGTTCACTTTTACAATTTGTGTTCACTTTTATTTATTGTTGGATTTATTGTTTTTGTACACGCGAATCCTACTTTTTGTTTTTCAGATTGTTCACTTAACGGCACGTTGGTCCCTGCTTGGGCGCCAATTAATTTTAGCTTTTACTTAATTTTTTTTTAAATATTTTTTTTTTCGGAGCTAAAAGCTCTTTCTTTATTTAATGTTCAACTTAAACTAACTTTTACAAAAATTGTTTTCTTAAATATGATTAGCACTGTTTACAATCAAACTGCACACTCAACGTTTTCTCACAGGTGTAGAAATTATTTTCTGTGCGCGTGTGCACTGTCATCAAAACAGAATGTTTTTTAGGAATTTATTAATGTTGCGAAATAGCGAGGGTATCGGGTTTCCGTCTGGCTTTGTTTTAAGGAATTTTAAGCATTGAATGCGTTAACTTATACAAACATACATACATATGTACATACATACATAATTATGCAAATGTGCTGATATTGCTTTTTTACCATTTTATAGTATTCAAGGGAACTTTTTAGCCGACTCAAAGAGCTGCTATCGTCGGAAAAAACTGCATTACTGGAAAAGTATTTAGAAGGTCTTGATGTAACGTCAGCATCTAATTACTCTTTATGGCGCGCTACTAGAAATCTTAAAAGACCCGTTGACCTTAAATCACCACTGCGTACTTCGACCGGAGGCTGGGCGAGAAGCGATAGTGAGAAGGGTAATTTGTTTTCTGAGCATTTAAAATCTGTATTTACTCCCAATTCATGTACGGGTGCTGCCGAATTACCGAGTGTAGTTTCTCTACCCCCTCGTCCCTTAAGGTTTAAGTTGCGTGAACTACAAAAAATAATTGCTGAACTCGACCCGAAGAAAGCTCCAGGTATTGATGGCATTAGTAACAAGATGCTGATGAATTTGCCTCTAATTGCAATAAAAATCCTGCTATTTATTTTTAATGCCATTTTAAGAATGCAGTATTTTCCACATAACTGGAAACTTGCCAAAATAAAAATGATTCCAAAGCCGGGCAAAGATCTTACGAAGGCTGAGTCATATAGGCCTATAAGCTTACTATCAACAATCTCAAAGCTTTTCGAAAAGCTGCTCATGACTAAATTGTCCAAAATTTTAGCTGATAATGGGTGCATCCCGGACCATCAATTTGGTTTTAGAAGTCAGCATAGCACCATTGAACAAACGCATAGATTGGTCCAAGTTGTAAGAAGAACATTTGAAGAAAAGAAGTATTGTTCTGCTCTCTTTATTGATGTTTCTCAGGCATTTGATAAAGTATGGCACGATGGCCTAGTTTTAAAATTGAAGACGTACCTACCAATAAACATACAAAAGCTTTTGGAAAGTTATATTATTGATAGGAAGTTCACTGTTGTGGAAGGAGAGTTCACGAGTGTGCCCGAATCTATATCTTCCGGTGTGCCACAGGGCAGTATTCTGGGGCCAGTCTTGTATCTAATATATACTTGTGATATGCCTGTGAGCAATAACATCCTAACTTCTACATTTGCCGATGATACAGCCTGTATGAGTATACACAAAAACCCTGATGAGGCATCCCGCAATCTCCAAGAACACATTACCCAGCTTGAAATATGGTTGAACTTATGGAGAATTAAAGTAAATGAACAAAAGTGTGTCCACATAACGTTTTCCCTAAGAAAAGATACTTGCTCTCCCATTCGAATCAACAATCAAAGTATTCCTCAACATTCTCAAGTGAAATACCTTGGCATACACCTTGATCGAAGGCTTACATGGAAATATCACATTGACTCTAAGTTAACTCAAATGAAACTTAAATTAACTCAAATATATTGGTTAATTGGCAGAAATTCAACACTCAGCCTAGACTGCAAACTTTTGATATACAAGTCGCTTTTGAAGCCAATATGGTGCTATGGAATTCAGCTATGGGGCACTGCTTCAGCTTCAAGTGTTGAGAAAATCCAACGAAGGCAAAACAAAATTTTACGTTTGATAACATCGGCTCCATGGTACATCAAAAATTCAAATATACATCGCGATTTAAATATGCCACTAGTGACTGAAGAAATTGCAAAATACGCAGGCAAATATTTAACAAAACTCGAGACACATCCTAATCCACTCGCTCGTAATATCTTGAACTTTACTGGACATATCCGCTTAAAAAAGAGGGACACAAGGGCTCTTATTCTCAACACTCCAGATGGGACTTCTTGAAAATACGTTTATTTATTTTTTTTCCTTTTTGATTATCACTACTTATGTATTACTTATAACTATCACTAAGTTTATGTCCGACACTGGTCGGGCCTAATAATTTTATTTAGATTTAAGATTTGATTACTTATTGTTAGTTCATTTTTGAAGATACAATAATTATATATATGAAAAAAAAAAAAAAAAAATGTGGTTTTATTCTTTATTTTTATCGTTCCTGGTATGTCTATTGGATACTTTTTTTTCTAATACGCATGTACATGCGTGTGTATATTTCGCTCTGCAAATTTAAGCTGGCTGGATCTTGTTAAGCCTATAGTACACGACATGTAAAAATACACATGCCTGTGTGGTTATGACGTCACGAAAATTGTCAGCATGTTGGTTGCATTACTTTTTTTTTATTAGTACTAATTGCTACATGTAAAATATTGATTGTATTTATGTTTCAAAATTTAAATGTGATGAATTTAGCTGAGTCGGATACATTTCCAGAGGCAGCACATGTGTAATGATGCGATTTTATACATTTACATGTGTTGCTAGTACACGACATGTAGCCAATGTACATTCATGGAGACGTCAAAATTACGTCAGAGCCACATGTGCATGTGTATTTTTACATGCCGTGTACTGCAGCCTTTAGAATTTAATGTTTTGCAAATTCAGCGATTTGTTTCTATGTTTGTACATACATAGAATAAAGCATAAAGTAAAAAATGAAAATAAGAAATATGGGATCACAGCATATTTTATTATGATAGAAGACATGTACTCCCAGCAGTTCGTGTATGCTTGAGTGTGTTTGACTTGAAGTGTCGTCATAGCTTTCGCGATTGTTTGTTTCTTTCTGTTGCGGAAGTTTAGGGTTTTCAGTTTGCTGTGCAAATTGAAACTATATCCCTGCTAGAAGGGTGGAAGTCTGTAGGGCATTGCTTCCTATTGCTTTCTAATAAATTTAATTTTTATATAGTTTTTTAAAAATTTAAATTTTTCTTAATTTTTATCCCATTACTTCACAGTGAACAGTTCTGATGCACTTAATGAAAAGTAATATTTCAACATTTATTAGTGTGCTGTAGTACTTTTTTTATGTACCATCCATTTAAAGCTGTGTTTAAAACTAATAGCGACAATAATTAAGGAGAAATGAATTCCACAATTTGCTCAGTTTGCTGACTCTTAGCAGTTCCAAAATGTTGGAGGTGCATATAAAGCTACATTGCAGTGTCTGCAAAAAGTTATTCATGTCGCATGGTAAGCTGAAGGAAAATATAAAAACGCATTCTTCCGTCAGCCTGGAGAACACAGTTGCTGCTTGTAACACTAGGAATATTTTATGCAGACATTGCAAAGCTTGCAATGAAGTAATAGATTTTTCATCATGGACGGCTGATATTAGAACCACAAAGCATAAGAGAAATTCTGAGCAAGTAAAAATAACAATGATCTGACAAAGATAAGCAGCGACTTCAATGGGAGGATTGAAATATATTTCTTCATTAATAAAAATGAGGAGATATTATTTCCAGAAGAATTTTTCTCAAATGCAAGAAGTTGTGTGATTAAACAATTAATTAATGTAGCAGAAAGCATGTTACATTTAAATTTAATTTTGAACTAACATGTGAATACATGAAACTGATGAACGATGATATGATTGTTTCTCCACTAGTGCACATATCAAAAATGACATTGGTCACCATTTCGGATGATGTGGAAGAATTATACAAGCATGTGAATGAAATATCTATAAAAATGAATGAATTTCAAGAGAGGGACAGTGGATGGACGTTAATCTGTGTAAAATTGCTTGAAATCGACATTAACAAGTCATCGATGATAAGAGGCTCATATTGCACCCCCTTGCCAAAGCTATAGCTAATAAAAGTGCATGCATCAATATCGAGAATGATAATATTTATTACTTTAAATGGTGCTTAGTTGCTGCTTTATATCAAGATGATATGCTAAGTGCTGTAGAAAGAAAACTCCACCATTCGTATAATATAGAAAATATAAGAAGTGAAAGGATTGTTTTAAGGGGCATAGATATCAACTTTAAAGAATTAGATTTTCCACTTCCTTTAAAACAACTAAAAAAGTTTGAAGAGCAGAATGATATTAGTGTAAACGTTTTTGGACATAATGAATCATCACTAATAGGACCATATTATGTCACGAGTAGAGATAAACAAAATCATATAAACTTACTTTTGCTCAGTTCAAATGAAAAATACCACTATGTGTATATCAAAGATATTTCAAAGTAAGTCTTTTCTAATAATCATAAATATTTTTTTATTTTCAAAGCATATAATTTTTTTGATGTCATCTATATATTTCAATTTTAGACTTTTACGATACAGCATTGCATCACACGCATCTAAAATATTTCTTTGTAACACTTGTTTATACCATACTCCAGATGAATATATGTATATACATCACAAGAACATTTATTTAAAGAAAGTCGTTAAATTGCCTAAGCCCGAAGATGTCTTCAAGAGCTTCAAAAATGTTCAAACAGATAGATGTTCCATTTGTAGTTGATGCTGACTTCGAGTCAATTTTAGAAAGAGTTGACGAAAAAGTAAGTAGTAATACGACAAACATTCAAAAGCATATTCCTTGTGCTTTCAGTTACTATGTTAAGTGTAGCTTTAAGAAGGAATATAATATGCATAGGTATTACTTTGGGGAGGTTACAACAATTATGTTTGTTAAAAAAATAGTGGAAGATGCATCAAACATATTTGATGAACATTTATCAAAAACTAGATGTATTAATATGACTAACAAAGATGTACAACACAACAATAATGCACAAGTGTGGCATATTTGTAAAAAAGAATTGATTAATGATAAAGTTATAGATCACTGTCATTTTAGGGATAGTTATCGTGGTGCAGCTCATAATGTATGCAATTTAAATTATAGAGTACCTAATTTTACACCTGTTTTTTTCACAATCTTTCTGCGTATAACTTACATCTCTTTTTTCATCATCTTTCCTCAATAAAAAATGCTACTATAAAAGTTATACCCCTAAACAAAGAGCGTTATATTTCCCTCTCAGCTTATATTTCATTAAAAAAGAATCGTGAATTCAAAATACGCTTTATAGACTCTTTCAGGTTTATGGCCTCAAGTCTAGATTCTTTGGCAAAAAATCTTGACGTTTTTTATTTTCATACTGTTCGTGAAATATTTCCAAATGAAAACCAATTTCAATTATATGGACTCTATATTAAAGTTTCATGAAACTGAACTTCCAATGACAAGTGTTCTGTTTATGACTATGAACATGCACAAAAAGTGTGGAGTGAGTTCGATTGCAGAACCTGTCTCGATTATACTGAGCTTTACCTCAAAACTGATGTCTTACTTCTTACATATATTTTTGAAAATTTTCGAAAAATATGTAAAAGTATTTATAATCTGTGAAATGCATTCATTTGTTCAATATGGTATAAGGGGTAGGCTAGTGCAGTGTTCAAGAAGATATTTAAAATCTAACAACATATACATGAATGATTTTGATTATAATAAGCCTTCAGAATATTTGATGTACTTAGGATGCAAATAATTTATATGGTTGAGCAATGTCTCAAACTTTACCTTATGGAGGTAAGTTCTGGAGAAATTGAAGTCTTTAATATCAATGAAGTTACTAATACACCAGAAGTTGGTTAGTACTTAGAAGTAGATATTGAGTATCCAGACTCACTTCATGATGAACATAATTACCTCCCTTTTTGTCCCCAAAACAAAAGAACACCACGGTATAGTAGTAAGAAGTTAAAAGCAGACCTTACATTCAAAAGGAATTATGTTATTCACCATAAAATCTTACTTTAACGTATTTCAAACGGGCTTGTATTGCATAAAATACATAGAATATTAAGATTTAAGCAGTCCCCTTGACTTAAAAAATACATTGACCTAAATACTTCATATCGTACGAATGCCAAAAATGCATTTGAGAAGGACTTTTTTAAGCTTCTTAATGGGAAGACTATGGAAAATGTAGATAAAAGAAAAGTTATCCATGTTGCGACAGAGTGTACAAACAGAAATCATTTAGGATTGATGGCATTGATTTCTAAACCGAATTTTTTAAGTTTAGTAAAATTTGGAGATAGTATGTATGCAGTTGAGTCAAAAGAGCTGGAACCATATTACGATAAACCCACATATATAGGTCTAGCAGTTTTTATCTAAGTGGAAGATGTACGACTTCCACTACGGCTAGATGAAACAAAAGTTTAAAGATACAATTTCTTTTAACTATATATATGGATACAGATTCTTTCATCTACACGATTCAAAATGATGATTTTTACGATGATATTCGTAATAATATTGATTCCAATTTCGATACATCGGATTATTTTTAAGCGAATCAGTTCAGTTTACCTCTAGCAAATAAAAAGGTTTCAGGAATGATGAAGGATGAGAACAAGGGTGATATAATGACAGAGTTTGTAGGTTTAAGATCCAAAATGTACTCATTTTCAACCCATAGCTCTGAAGAAATCAAGAAATCTAAAGAAGTTAAAAAATCTGCTGTCAAGAAGTTACCTCTAAACGAAATTGTTTATTTGATCAGAAAGTAATATCAGATGAAATGTATTTTATTAGATCGAAAACTCACAAACTGTACAAACAAAATCTATTTAAAGTAGTCCTTAACTACAATGATGATAAAAGGAATATTTTGGAAGATCATGTAAAAACACGAGCTTGGGGTCATTATAGAGATCGAGTTAGTGACTCAATGACTTATCTATTGAAAGTTATATATTTATATATATATATATATATAAAGGGTCCGCCATCTAACGTTTTTTTCAACTAGTGCTTATTTCGTGAATGGTAACATGTCTGATTTGACAGATAATTAGTTTTATCCTTCCTTACAGACTTACAGAAGATGCCTATTTTGCCAATAAAATCATCTTTTCATATTTTGATCTTGGCGGGTATGTAAACAAGCAAAATTGTCACATTTGGGGCACAGAAAACCCGCACGCATACATTGAAAAGCCGACGCACCCAAGGCATAATTGGGCCAAATGAGCAAGGAATGGCCGTTACAGTCAATGGCGATCATTATCGGACCATGTTGAACGAATTTTTGTTCACAAAAATTGTAGAGGAGGATATTGGCAACATTTGGTTTCAACAGGACGGCGCTAAGTGCCACGCAGCCGAAGCTACACTCGATGTTTTGCGCCCTGTTTTAAAAAAAAGAGTTATCTGGCGGACCCTTTTTATATATATATATATATTTATATATATATATATATATATATATATATATGAGATGACAGTGATGTATATTACAAAAATTAATTAAATATGTATATTTAATTGTGAATGTACATATATTTAATCCAAATGTTTTTTAAATGTTTATGTATTAGATTCAAATATTTATGTATTACATTACTATATTCATTCATTCATCTACTTTTAAGAAACAATAACATATCCGTTTTTTGTGTATTTATTTTTATATTTTTAATTAAAATATTATTTTCATGTATACATATATAAGTATATAAATTTGTAACATAAATATAATTATTTAGATTTTACAAAATTTGTATTTTTACACCTTAATTAAATTTAAAATTTTAACATATCAATGTATATATATTAAAATATATGTCTAAAATAAAACAAATAATGTACTAAAAAATAACTCATATCAATTTGTTATCATTCTGATATTTCTTTTTCAAGTAAGATTGCATTTAGTAAAGCACAAATTCAATTGGAGTGATAGGTGTAATAAAATAGTCCTGGATACTTCATCCCTATTTGACTAAAGTTGATACAACCAATATCTTCAATATTTAAAACACTTTTTTGCACCATTTTTATAACCATTGCCTCCTTTCCTCGCCTTTAACGTAGATATATGAATCACCTACATTAGCTTTTAAAAATTCGCAAATGCTTTTAAATGAAACAGTCCCATCGTCCCAGCTTAGATGATGATAATGTTTTGTTAACCAGTTTTGCTTCTCTTTGCTTTTTTGTTGATAAACATTTAAAATCAAAAAGAGGTTTTTTGATAAAATTGATGTGTTGGTTATTGTCGAAAACAATTGCTACTTTTTTTGCAATAAAATCATTTGCATTACTTTTGAAACCTTGCAAGTCTATGAAAATTGTATTATTTTGCATCTTTTTTAATTTATAAGATTTTGCGAACTTGACCTCTTATAAATATGTATTCAATTAGACGATCATGAATAAGAATGCAGTAAGCTGATGTTTTGGCTAGAATATTTGTTGCTGTTTCAAATTAAATTTTTATGTCAATTGGTCCGTTGTTAAGTGTTTCGTTTTGATAACTAACATCTACTACAATAATGGGCGCCTTATTCTTAAACTCTTGAGAAGATAGAAAAGGTTGTGACTCCTTCATATAAGAGTTTTGCTGAAATCTTACATACATATCATATAGAATTGCGTAGCGTTCATTTTTAAATTTTATGTTAAGATCATCATATGGATATGAAACTGAATTTAAATGTACTTTTAGATTAGTGAGATCACAATGAACAAACTTCTTTTCTTGTTGAAATGCAATCAACACAAAACGGGGTCGCTCTCTACTTGAAGCCATCTTAACGTTCCAGATGTGGCTAGTTCCACTGTTTAATTGTGGATTTACATGAAGCAGCATTGTTTATAATTTTAATCATATTCAATTTACTATGATCAGATAAATGCACATGGGGAATTCTCCAGTCAGTAGAAGTGCTCGATTGTACACTATCTTCATCATTCTTGTTACGCAAGAGTATTAATTCATGTTGACAATTTAGTATTGTTTTATTATAGTCTTCGGCAAATCCTAAGAGCATTTTAAGTGGAACATAGAAATTAAAATATCCATTTTCAATATACAAATTATCAATTTTGTTCCATCCAGCATTTTGCATGACTATTTTCCGTTGGTGATAAAGAAATCAGATTTTTTTTAGTACTTTTCTGTCCTAAATATCTTGTATGATCAATTTCAATACCATTAAGTTCATACGGATTTCATCAAAGAGATGCGCTACAAAGTTATTTTTTAATTTAAAGTTTAAATTAGAGGATTTTGAGCTTTTATCATCTTCAACAAATCCTTCCACATATATATAACTTTCACTGGGCAATACGTACAAATCTTGATTTTGTATTGAAATACGAATTTCATCATTATTGTTGTATGATTGTAGATATGGTACATATATGTGATAGTATTTTTTATTATACTCTCATCAGATAATGGCTTATCTAGTACATCCATTATGGAATTCATTTTTTCGTTTTCAATTTTAAATTTAAGGACTTGAGAAAGTTTTTATTTGATTTGGTTAGATTTTTTCGTTTGACTGATCTCTTCAGTTGTCGCTTAGGTTCTAGTATAGTTTTAGAATTATATACAGCTTTATTCTTTGATATGTTAGTGTTATATATAATCATTATTTAGTTGGTCTCAAATGTATGCGAATGGTTATTTCCTCTCCTCGGAAATTTATTAGGTCACCGTGCTAATCAACCACGCGTAGTGCAAGTGAACTAATCTCTTGGGAGTTGACTGGTAAATAAATAAGATTTCTAGGGATTTCATCTATTTTATAGCCTGTAGGAACATTAATGGGAAATTCATGTAGAGTATGTGCCTTAGAATTGTTCATGTATGTATTAACAGCAATACTGCTTTCAACTCGCAAGAGATTTACCTTAAATATATTGACTGGAAGATCTGAGTAAGGATCATGGTTTGGAGTCAGGATTTTAGTATTGAATCCCAAAAGTTGTCCAATTGTATTTTCTTTATTAAAATCTATTAAATCTTTAGACCTGTTAATTTTAACCTGCATAGAAGCTAATCTTCTATTCGAATTTGATTTGTTGGAATGCAGTCTTTATATTGCTTATCTCATTAATCAACTTAATCATTTAATTCATAAGATCCAAGCGGTATTTTAATTACATGTTCTCCTATGTGAAACATATTGTTATAGACGTCTACATTCGGTATGATATTGTATAAATGAAAAGCAGTTATAAGCCTCCATTTAACTCGATAGGAGGGAAGTAATTTGCAGATAACTCTGATGTGTTAGAGCTCAAAGTAAGTGTTATTGACATTATGACAATCTGATTGCAAATAAATAAAACTTACTACAATATTGTTTATAAAAAAGATTTATTTCTTATTCTTAATATATATTATTACATTATAAGCTAAATATAAGTAATGTTGTTGTACTCCAACTACGATATATCATCTTTACTTATCCAAGAATTGTGTTGACTAGAAAACCCCAACCATTTGGCCTCCTCTCCTTTGGTTTTAAGAACCTTTTCAACTAGATATGTATTTGGATATCTAGTTTTTCAAAGCTCTTCTACATAGAATCCTCCTTTAATAGGATTTCCGAGATAATCTTCTAATATATATGTTGTAGGACACGTATTTTGGACTCTTTTAATTGTGAAAATTTCTGTTGTCTAATTTGGTGTATAGCTCTTTTCAAAAGTATGCTTATATTTGCTTATGCGTACATGATCACCGACAATAAATTTTGACATTTTATACATCTTCAAATGACTGTATACTGTATTTAGTAGCTTTGCTTATTTGTTGAGTTGACTTTAGTCGGAGACATTTTAATGGTGATATATGTTGAGTAGTGATTAATGTTGTGTTTATCCATTAATTTTCCAAAGTGTTTGTTGAAAAATTCTTTACCATCATCCCTATGCAAGTTATTTGGAACTCGTCCTATTGAATAATATTTTCCATTGCCTTGCTTGTTTCGAGTGCAGTTTTTGTTTTCAGTGGTACTGCAAATGAAAATTTTGAGAATGTGTCAATTACAGTCATCAAAAATCGATAATTTTTATTTTTCGATGAATTACTACCCATTTCAACTAAATCAGCCTGCCAAAGATCATCTAATCCTTTCACCACAACTCTACGGCGCACGGTGGCTCAGAATCAATTTTCATCGGCCAAAACCTATATTGTTTCTTGACATAGATACTTGAAATTTTTACGCCATCAGAAAGGAAACATATTAAAACTAAGGTAGCCAAAATATTTGGTCAAAATATTCTTAGTAGTGGGCGTGGCATGCTGCCAAAAACAAAAAATTTATGTTAATTTAAAAAAAACAAAATTTCTCATATTTTATCTGAAATAAATTACAATTCCTCGAAACCTATTACCGATAAAGCGCTTCGGTCTTTTTTGTTATGTTGGGTAAGCTGTTCTTTTGAAGAAATGGTATGTACACACCCTGTACAATTTGTAGTTAGAGTGCGATTTAAGAAATTTTAATCCCCCATATTTTCGTAAAACTTGAAGCTTAGTAGTGTATAACTTTTGAAGATCAAAAGGAATCAAAAAACCGTAACCCTCCAGAGAAACACGAAGCGTATATATACTTTTGCACCCGCCACGACCCGCCACTTTTTTTATTTTAATGAAAATACTCAAAAATGGTAAACAAAAATTTGTACCCAAATTGCTAGAAAATCTGCCTTAGGAATCACGTAAATGCCATTCTACATGAACAAAATAAAAATAACAATAGCAAACTTATTTTTATATACATAACTTTGAATTAAAATAATGGAGATTAATATACATATAAAACCGAATACGGCAAACTCCAAATAAACAATCATAAGTACAAATCGCAGGTAGCAAAACGTATTATGTTGATTGTTTTCCTGCAATTTTGTACAGTTAACTGATTTTTGATTATTAGGATAGGTAGACAGGTTGCTGGGAAGATATAGATATAAACTCACGTTCATTGCGAAGGTCTTTTCATGCTTACCTGAAAGAAAATAAAGAAGGAGCGAGAGGGAGCGAGCGGAGGACTTAATTTTATTCGAAAATTGAGAATTTAGGAAACACTGCTTTCATACAATATTAAACTTAAATTCTTGCAGCAGTGAAACCGAAAACAACTAACGAAAGTGGAAGCCGAAGCTAAGGGACTGCTACACGACAGAAGTAATACAGAACTGAATATGGAATATTTACAAGCAATATTCTAGCCAAATGAATAATAATTATAATTTGCATTTACTATTATTTCAGTGAAATAAAGTATAAAAATATTAATATTTAATGAATGATATTAAAATAACGTGTTTTGTGCATTGTATAAAAATAGGTCAAATATAAATATCTATGATATATCCATAGATTAAAATTTCTTCAGGTACTAATATTTAGTTTTGAATTATGGTTAAAGTTTCTCATAAGTCCATAATAAAGAAATCTAAAAGCCAGATTTGAGAAAAATCCCTCATTATAAAATACTTAGCGTAAGGGCTTTATGATTATTTCATGAAATGTAAGTTAAAATGACTCAAAGCAAAATTGTTTTCATTATTTAAATAGACGATCCCTTGAAAAAGTTGACAAAAAATCTACGAAACGACGGGAAAAACTGTAAATAAATGGATTTTTATTTGCATTGAAATATTAGGCCCAATTAGCTTAAAAGAAATCAACTTAATTATAATTATGTATCATTAACTTAAAAACATTAATATGCAAAAAAAATATATGTTTATCTAGAAATTTTGAACACATTAAATTTAAAAGCCATTCATTTAATTTAACACTAAAATACTTAAAGACTATCAGATATTAAATTACAAAAACATAAACAATGACGAACGATTTAATAAACTATAAAAAGACCTGCTCATTGTTACAGAAATATTAATGACGACTATGCAAAAATAGAATTGACAAACAAAGTGCATTTCACTCATGTATTATAGGAAAAGAATAATGAAAAGTAATTCTACATAAAAAATCATGACCTCAGACAACACTACAGTGGACATAAATAAACTACAGACTTCGACCTACCCGTACAGAAATAATTATTGAACAATTATAAAGAATGCTTATCGACGACATAATAGAAGCATCAATTAGCCCATACAGTGCTCCACTCCTCTTGGTACCCAAGAAGAACACGGAATACAAAAGGAAATGGGGACTAGAAGAAGACTTTAGAAATCTGAACGACAGAATTGTTAACGACAAATTTCCACTAACTAGATTTAGATTTTTAAACTCTATATAAAAAAATGAACTCGGACATATTAACACAAATAATACCACTAAAAAAAACAATGGAAATGAAATAAAATTATTAATAACTACAAGGAAATGAAAAATAAAACTAATGAGGCAAAGGAAAATATGAATGTAAAAGAAAATAATGAGGCAATTGACAATAATAAAAATGAAAACAATACAAAAGAAATATGGAACAGTATGATTCTCAGAAGTCTGATCAACTCCAAATATGGAAATGCATATCCATTAATGACGTCAAAAATATGAAAAAATTACAATTTAATAAAAGTGAAAATATAGAAGAAAAAGATATAATTATTGAAGATAATATTGTGCACATTGGACATAATTATAATTCATCGAAACCACGTTCGACCATGAAGAAGTTATGTGCCAAAAATAAGATTAATAATAATAAAGTAAGTAACGATAATTCTCCGAAACTAGATTCGATTATGAAGAAGTTACATACAGAAAATATGAATAAAAATAATATGCATGCAAGATTCAGTGATAACTCAGCGAAACTAGATTCGATTCAGAGGAAACTGATATCTAAAATGAATAAAGAAAATATAAAAGAATTAGCGCTTTCAAATGAAGACAAAATATTTAAAATATATACCAAAGAAGAATTAAAAGAAGCATATGCAAAAATAAGAATAAATAACAAAAGTCCTCAACTGAAAATATTAATATACAACGCCCCAAAAAGAATAACAGATGACATTTTAAAATATAAACTAAACAATTCCGCAATACCACCCACGCGGGACACTTAGGAATAAGAAAAACAGTCATTAAATTAAAACAACGATACATCTGGAAGAACATGAACAAGATGGTAAAACAATTTGTATCTCATTGTGACAGTTGTAACAAAAATAAACAAACACAACACATAATATAACCACTAACACTAACAAACACACCAAACAATAGTTTTGAAGTGATTTCAATTGACACCGTTGGTCCTCTTCGTATATCAACCGACTACCGCTACATCTTTAAAATGCAATGCGAACTGACAAAATTTGTCGTTGCACACCCAATGCCGACAAAAGATGCACTTGACACAGCAAAAACATTAGTGAACATTTTATCTTAAAATATGGTAAATTTAAAGTACTTAAATCCAACAGAGGAACAGAATTTACAAATGAACATATGAAAAACATATGCTGATTATGGCTTATAACACTATGAAATCGCTCAACATCCGAATTGCCTGTGTGACGGTAAGGAGTAGTAAAATAGTATTCTACGTTATTTTTTTCTAGGAAATCCTTAGTGCCGAATTAAAACCGGGCTCATTATCCATAATTAATTTTTTTGGAGTTCTCATCAAATTAAAAAGCATAGTAAAGTGCTTAATGAAATTAAGTGAAGTTCTCTCTTCAACCTTTTGTATAAGGGAATATTTCGAGAATTTATCAATCATCGTTATATATGGGTCTTTTGCGCCCAAAAGCTATATATCGGCATGGTATATACTGTAAGGTGCACTAGGGGTTTCTGTCTTCTCAAAAGGAAGTTTAACAGGATTTCTTTCTATTTTATAATTGCAAATTTCACAATTATTTATAACTCTAGTTATTTCTTTTCTCATGTTTGGGTAATAATATTTGCTTTCAATTCATAATATGTTTTGTCAATTCCAGGGTGATTATTCTCATACTTATGATGTCTCATAATAATTTCTAACAATTTCTCTTTCTCTACATTCTGTAGTAGTGTATAAGTTCTATATATGCTCAACTTTTTTATATTCCTTAATCCAATAACCCGATTCTGAATCATATCGTATAATTCTTCAATATCACAATATATCACTAAATCTTCTTCCTTTTCAATTACCGTGATTATTTCTTTCAAAACCATTCTGTAGTCTTTTGCATTGACTCCGAATTTATATAATTTTTTACCGAATTGAAGTTTCTCTTCAAACGAATCCTTTTTCTGCCTTTCAATTAAGATTTGTCTATTTGCAAACTGTAAAGGTCTTTCTGTTACCCCAATAATCTAATCCATCATCTTGAGTGCTGTTGGTACCGCAGAATTTTGTCTTTTTTCTCTTTTCGTCTTTGCGGTTCTAAGTTGAAAAGTATCCCTATCCACAATTTTAAAATCCAGTTTTTCTTTTTTGTGTATTCTTTAGAAATGTCTCTTTAAACCTACCTTGGTCTCAAAATTACCATTGCAAAGTTGGCACTGAAAAATTTGTGTACCATGCTTGTGCATTACGTACTGATTCAAAACTTCTTTTCTTTTATAAGTTTTTTTGCATGTGTCACATTCAAACCTATTCAATTCTGCACATTTCTTCACCCTTGACAACGAACCCGCGACTTTATTTTCTTTTCCCTGTACGTGGTCTATATCAAACTCATATTCGTTGAGCTTGATTTTCCACCGAATCATCTTTGAATTTGGTTCTTTCAAACTGGACAACCAAATTAGTGGTTTATGATCTGTATGCAATTTAAACTTTCTTCCACACAAATAATGTCTGTATTGACCGCAAGCCCAAACAATAGCCAGCAGTTCTTTTTCTATTACACTGTAATTGATTTCGTGCTTATTAAGAGTTCTCGAAGCAAAGGCTATAGCACTATTTTTCTGAAACAGCACAGCACCCAATTCAAAGTTGCTGGCGTCTGTTGTAAGCGTAAAATCCTATTGAAAATCAGGATACCGCAATAGCATATCTGAAGTCAATATCCTTCGCAATTTCTCAAAAGACTTTCTATAATCGGTGTCGTTTTCGTTGATCTGCCCGTCTGTTTTTAGTCTCAGAGTTAAAGGTTTTGCTATTTTGGCATAGTCCGGGATAAACTTCCTGTAATATCCGCTCAATCCCAGAAATGCCTGGAGTTGTTTCAATGTCCTCGGGATAGGAAAATTTTTTATACAATCTATTTTTTTAGGGTCCGCCTTTATTCCATTTGATGTCACAATGTGACCCAGGAAATTTTTTTCCGATTTCCAAAACTCGCTTTTATTTAGTGACACTTTTAAATTAGCTTCTCTCAATGTTTGGAACACCTTTGTCGAATTATCTATATGCTCCTGAAGGGAAGTACCGAAAATCAATATATCATCCATGTAGATGACACATGTTTTGTTAATATATTTTCTAAGTACATTATTCATCATTCTCTGGAATGATGCTGGGGCATTCTTTAGCCCAAATGGCATACGCCTAAATTCGTAGTGGCCATCGTTAATAGAAAATGCCGTTTTTTCTTGATCTTTTTCATCCACCTCTATCTGGTAGAATCCCTTGGTTAAGACTAATGTAGTAAAGTAATTCGCTCGTTCCAATCTATCCAACACATCATCAAAAATAGGTATGGGGATTTATCCTCTCTTATCACAAGATTCAGCTTTCTATAATCTATTACTATTCTCCAATCTTTTTGTCCTCTTTCTTTGGTACCACCCAAATTGGGGAATTATAGGGTGAATCACTTGGAGTGATTATACCCTGTTCCAACATTTCATTTATCTGTCTCTTAACTTCCTCTCTATGAACCTCTGGATACCGATACAATTTTGTGTAAACCGGTCTATCATTATTAGTAGGGATCATGTGTTTCACTTCATTTGTGAAAGTTAGTTCGTCACCCTTTCTATAAAATATATATGAAAACTCATTCACTAGTCTCTTGACATTCAAATGTTCCAGTCTCAATTGTACTTCCACACCCAATTCATCAAGATGATGTAATTCGGGCAAATTTTTTATAACTTTCAAATCAAAGTCAATTTTCTCGCTATAATTTTCTTCACTTTTTCCTTCAAAATATAGAGGAAATTTCTGTTTTTATTATTATAATTTTATTTTCATAATCTATTACGGAACTATTATTGTTGTCGCCACTGACAAAAACAGCTAAAGAGCTACATTGTTTTTTAATAATTTACTACATTGGCAATTTTGGAAATTTATTATAATCTATTACATTTAATGTCAAAGTATTATATATATGAAGTTAATTTTACTGCATTCTACATAAGTATATACGTACAATAACTCCATTTTGTATTTCCCAAAGAAAACTTCTTAGGTTATCTAGCGTGGTATTTCCTTTAAATCTGTATAATTTTATTTTCTAGTGGTTTTCATGCCAAAAAGTAAGTAATTTGTAAATGAATTATTATTATAAAATTGTAATATTAATTATAAATGTATAGGAATTTTAATATAACAAGCATTAACTAATAAACTTGAAGTGAATTCAGCGCTAGTGTTTTCTTTATTCAAAATCCAAGTGAAAACCATTAGCGAGGCGATTACCTCTTTCAACATTTTAAAATTCTTTTTGCTGCTCAACGGATCAACAGGAACTGCAAAACCAAGCTTGTAAACAATGCCAAGGTCCCCCTGACTTAAATATGAGTACATGTATTGCCTGCCGTAATATATTTCACAAAAAATGTGTTAAGGCTGCTGACGACAAAACAATTAAATGTTTTTCTTGTTCAGCTATAAGGCTAAATTCCCCATCGTTAAGCACGACAAGTAGGGCTTCAAATCATTCTCGTGATTCGCAGTCTCGAATATTTGAATTACAACTACAAAAGCTAGAAGAAGAGCGGCAACTCAACAAAGAATATTTAGATAAAAATATCAACTTCTTGAAGAAGCCGAAAATCTTAATGATACATCCTCCACTAATTACCAGTCAGCTCGAAACTGGATTTGTGAAACGCAAAGAAAAACACTAGCATCAGAAAATCAAGCTGATAACACTCTTGCCACAATTACCAATGATTTTAGTAATTCCACTCTTAATAGAGCAGCATATTTAACTAATGAAAGTTCTGATAGATCTAATACACTTGCGGAACGTACTGCGTATAATACTGACACTAACAATCACAATCTACAGTCAAATAACCAACCGCCAGTCTCACTGAACACGAGAGATGCACTTAACCTCGCAACTAACACTAGTGGTAGGCAGAATTCAATTCAACATCTTAGCAGTACAACAAAAAAATTTTCTCTACCAGATCAAACAAGCTATTTCACATCTATGCCAAGCAATTCTTCTAGAAATATTAAAAACTCAACAGTTCACTTTAACGACCCAAATGTAATACCACAAAATACCACAAGTTTTATACACCAGCCGGTCAGTTCTGCTATAACTTCGTCTAGAATAATATATGCCACAAGCTGTACGACTAATACTGCCACAAATAATGGTTATCAACAACAATGGCAGATCCCAAAGCCTACTACCACTACTGGCCAAAGTAGACCATCATTTACTTCTTTTAATACAATAAATAACGATTTACATCCACAAAAATCTACTTTTCAACCACAAGATTTTAATTTTACAAACACCACACCATCATATTACATTTCGCAATCAACAATGTTACAGCAAAACCACCTTAGTTCTCGGCAATCGCTTCCAAAAGAGCTCCCAATATTTTCTGGTGAAAGATGGGAAAACAACTCTAAAAAGCTAAAACTTAAAATTTCTTGTCCAAATAAAAGAACTACTACAATTAATGTTAATACTGTGAAATCATTAAAACTGCCTACTCAGACATTAAATTATGAAAGTTTGGCAAATAAATTCCCACATTTGCGTAATTTGCCAATTGAAAGTTATGAAAATGCTGTACCAAAGATTTTGATCGGTCTTAATTTGGGAATCTCAACAAAAATAATACAAGGTGCTCTCCATGAACCAGTCGCTGTTTGTACTAAAATTGGGTGGCTGATTTACGGTGCAGTTAATGACGAAAATACACCAAATAATTTTTTAAATTTTCATAAATGCGACTGTGAAGCCGATGTAAGTTTACACGAAATGGTTAAAAGTTTTTATTCCCTTGATAGTATAGGAATATACTGTAAAGACCCACTCGTAAGTAAGGATGACGAAAGGGCTCTTAGTCTTTTAAATCAGTATACACGGCAAAAAACAAATAGTCATTATGAAACTCCTCTATTGTGGAGATTCGATATTTTAAATCTACCAGCTAGTTTTGGAATGGCAATGATACGACTAGTTTGTCTCGAACGTAAATTATTGAAAAATGTTGAACTACATGAAATTCTTAAAACTACAATTGAAAAATATTTAAGCAAAGATTATATTTGTAAATTGAATAAAGAAGAAATAAATACAGGTGGTAAAGTATGGTATCTACCTATTTTTGCTGTTTTTAATAAAAATAAGCCCGGTAAATCGCGAGTCGTCTGGGATGCAGCTGCAACAACAAATGGATTGTCCTTAAATTCATTCTTATTAAAAGGCCCCGATCTATTAGCATCGCTACCAGCTGTTTTGTTTTCATTTCGGAAAAGCGCTGTTGCTATATGTGGAGACATTGAAGAAATGTTCCACCAAATTTTTATACGTCCAGAAGACAGAAATACCCAACGCTTCTTATGGCGTAATTGCGATCAAAATATAGAACCCGAAGTATACGTTATGGACGTAATGATATTCGGTGCTACATGTGCCCCTAGCATTTCCCAATATATTAAAAATTTAAACGCCGAAAAATTTAAACATCGATTTCCTGAAGCTGCAAAGTGATTCCAAAAAATCATTACGTAGACGATCTGTTGTACTCAGTCGATACACCGCAAGAGGCTATTAACTTAATTAAAGATGTTAAGTATATTCATCGCCAAGGTGGTTTTAACATCAGAAATTGGATTTCTAATAACGAAGATATCTTGAATGCGATTTCAGATGAAAAATCTTGTAGTACTAAATGTTTAAATCTCTCGTCGAAAAGGTTCTTGGAGTTTTTTGGGAACATCAGGAAGATGTTATTACTTTTAAAATTTCCGAAAGGTTTATCAAAACCAAAATATTCGCTGGAAAAGTAAAGCCAACTAAACGGGAGATGCTTCGATTAGTAATGTCGATTTACGATCCACTAGGTTTAATAGGCAACATAATTATGTACGTAAAAATTTTACTCCAAGAAGTGTGGCGACATAAAACAGACTGGGATGAAGAAATT
The DNA here is from genome assembly GCA_936439885.1 of Nowickia ferox. Lineage (NCBI taxonomy): Eukaryota > Metazoa > Arthropoda > Insecta > Diptera > Tachinidae > Nowickia > Nowickia ferox. Next base: position 47,471,688 of record OW387026.1, read on the forward strand.
CCGCACGAATTAATGAGTAAATGGACCCAATGGCTTAACTTTCTGCAAATATTGAAAAAGTTAAAATTCCTCGATGTTATTTAAAAACGATTGCCACTTACGACGACATCGAGGTCCAATTACATACGTTTGTTGACGCGATCAAAGATTGTTATGCCGCTGTATCTTATTTTCGAATAACTAAAAATGAAACTATAATATGTTCTATTATTGGTTCAAAAACCCGAGTCGTGCCATTAAAAATAACCTCAATACCACGACTGGAGCTCATGGCAGTTTTAATTGGAGCAAGATTTGCAAAATTTATCTGCGAGAAACACAAAATCAAAATTATGAAAAAAAATTTCTGGTCAGATTCCAAAACTGTAATAAGTTGGCTCAACTCTGATCACCGCAAATATAATCAATTCGTGGCTTTCCGAATCTCCGATATTTTAGAATTATCTTCAATTAGTGATTGGCGATGGATAGCATCAAAACAAAATGTAGCAGACGAAGCTACTAAGTGGACCCGAGCTCCTGAAATATGTAGTTCTAGTAGAATGGTTTTCAGGTCCTGAATTTCTTTATCAACAGGAAGTCGAGTGGCCAATAACACATGTTAATTTAGAAACAACTTTAGAAGAGATTAAGCATTTCAACCTTAAAATCACTTCTTCAGAGCCTTTGATATTACCAACTCGTTTTTCTAAATGGAATCGCGTATTACGTGCCACTGCCTTTGTCTTTCGCTTTATAACAAACTGCTTAACAAAAAATCATAAAAAGGGCGAATTTTCTCAGAAAGAGTTATTAAGGGCAGAGTGCTATTTATATCAACAGGTTCAAAACGAGGAATATTGTATGGAAATTTCTTGCTTAAAAAGTCAAAAGCTCATTCCGAAATCAAGTGGAATATGTAAAAGATCTCCCATTTTAGATCAAAAAAATTTTTTGAGAGCAGACAGTAGATTAAACGATACAGATATATTTCAAGGGCAAGAAATGCCTATAATATTGCCTAAGACTTGCTATATTACTAGTTTGATCATTCTACACTATCATCAAAGATACCACCACATGAACTATGAAACGGTTATAAACGAAGTACGGCAAAAATATTCAATCGCAAGGCTTAGAGTAGTTTTTAAATCTACTATTCGAAAATGTCAATGGTGTAAAATTTACAAAGCAACTCCAAAACCTCCTCAAATGGAAAAATTAAAACGGGCTCGTCTTGCTGCTTACACAGCTTCATTTACCTACACTGGTGTATAATTTTTTGGCCCACTACTCGTCACAGTGAACCGTCACAAGGAAAAAAGCTACGGTGTTCTACTTACATGTTTGACAATAAGAGCTGTGCATATAGAGGTAGCGCATTCACTAACCACTAATTCGTGTATATTAGCCATTCGTAATTTTATGGCAAGAAGAGGTATTCCACGTGAATTTTTCAGTGATAACGGTACAAATTTTATTGGAGCGGAACATGAACTTCGAGGCACTGATAGAAGTTAACAAAAATGAATTTGTTAAAACTTTCACCAGTGCCACAACGACCTGGAATTTTAATCCACCGGGCTCTCCTCATATGGGAGGTGCGTGGGAACGCTTGGTACGCTCAAGAGCTCCGAGCGATGAGCTGTTATTAAGTATGCTAATAGAAGTGGAAAATATTATAAATTCTAGGCCACTGGCATACGTTCCAGTAGATGATACAACAGAGGAAGCTGTAACTCCCAACCACTTTCTAGTGGGTAGCTCCAGTGGCCTGAAACCATTATTCAGCTGCAACGATAGTGGTATAGTTTTGAAACAAAACTGGCTTTTGTCACAACAATATGCCAATATTTTCTGGACAAAATGGATAAGAGAATATTTGCCTACAATTACATGTCGCTCTAAGTGGTTCGAAAAACAAAAGGCAATATGTCAGGGGGACTTAGTCATTGTAGTTGATAACTCTCTTCCTCGAAATACTTATCTACTGGGAAAAGTCATTGAGGCGAGATTGGCAAAAGATGGACAAGTTAGAAGTGCGAAGGTGCTAACAACCAATGGCATTCTGGAAAGGCCTGTAGCTAAGCTTGCAGTTTTAGACGTGGCTTCCTTAACAGAATTTGAAGTCGAAGACACTTCCTGTCCAACTGCGGGGGGCGATGTTGTCGCCACTGACAAAAACAGGTAAAGAGCTACATTGTTTTTTAATAATTTACTACATTGGCAATTTTGGAAATTTATTATAATCAATTACATTTAATGTCAAAGTATTATATATATGAAGTTAATTTTACCGCATTCTACATAAGTATATACTTACAATAACTCCATTTTGTATTTCCCAAAGAAAATTTCTTAGGTTATCTAGCGTGGTATTTCCTTTAAATCTGTATAATTTTATTTTCTAGTGGTTTTCATGCCAAAAAGTAAGTAATTTGTGAATGAATTATTATTATAAAATTGTAATATTAATTATAAATTTATAGGAATTTTAATATAAGAAGCATTAGCTAATAAACTTGAAGTGAATTCAGCGCTAGTGTTTTCTTTATTCAAAATCGAAGTGAAAACCATTAGCGAGGCGATTACCTCTTTCAACAATTATCATTCAATAACTTTGATACAAATATTCCATAGAATACGGAATGAAAATTAGATATTCTAAATATTACATCGTCTTTAAGACGCATCTGTAGGTCGTTCTTCGAAACCATAGCCTCCTTCTCTATAATCAAAAACCCTGCTGCCGTGTTTATCTTCATTGGTTGTGCCAATGACTATACCAAATTTCTTGGACAATGACTTTCTCTAATCAGATTGTCAGTAGAACTTGTATCGATTAAGATTCTGGTTGCATTGCCCCCTCGCCTAAATAGAACATAGGGCAATCCAAATTCGGTGGATCCCCCATGGTGGAGGCCGTTTGCTGAAAATTTAGAGGATTTTGTGTTTTATTCATATTATTTTTATTCATTTTATTGTCTTCGTGTCTGTCTGCTAACCTACATCGGTTCCGGCCTCGAATAATCGCTCCGTCCGAAATACTTATTCTCAGTGGGGTAAAAACCATTGTGTCCATAATTCTTTTTCTGATTGTATTTTTTCTAATAATTTTGTGTTTTATTATAAGTCTTCTGATAATTTTGTGTGTGATTGTTTTTGGGATTTGGGAATCAGGATTAGTAAAGGATTTAAAATTTTTATTTTGACTATTATATTTAAAATTTTCCTTAATATTAATCTTCTCAATAAGATTTGCCTGTCCAAGTTCATGGAGGGCAACCTCCAAAGAAGTTGGTTTAAGGGCACAAAGCACTGTTTTCAAGTTCAAAGGCAATTTATTTATAAAATTTTTTAATGCTACTTTATTATTATGCGATACCTCTAACAAATTACCATCTAATTTTTGTCTTTGATTAAGCAAAGACAATTTTGTTTGTACAAAATTGTAGAATTGTAACACGTCCCCTCTGTATTGGGCACCTCTCAGGTCCTCATACAACAGTTCTGCTGAGGTTAAACCCCCAAAATTTAATTCCAATTGGTCTTTTATTTCCGCCCATCTTGAAGGATGCGGCTGTATTTCTAAAACTATTTTAGCCTTACCTCCTATCTTGCCTCTTATCGCAGACAAGATCATTCTCTGTGATGTGGGATTATACCCATCCATTGCAGCCATCACGTTGTCAGTGCCCTCCAGGAACGGGTAAAGTTCCTCTTTCCGGCCATCAAAATCGCGAATTAGACCCAGGAATCTCAAAGGGCCAATATCTCTTTCCATTGCTTGCTGATGCTGTGCTTACTGCTGTAGTTGTACCTGTGGTTGTTGAAGTTGCTCCTGTAATTCCTGTTGTAACTGTTGCCGCTGTTGTTGCAATTGCTGCTGTAGCTCCTATTGTAGCTGTTGAACCATCTTCGGAATCTTCGTCTGGTTTCCACTTTTGGGCTGCTCAAGCAAACTTCGTTGCCTGATGACACAAAATATATAATACGATGTTAAATAGCCGTCAAGTAAATTTAGGCTTCACAATGTCGGCGTTTTACAGACAACTTTTTATATTTATTTTTATTTGGTTGTTTTTATTATTCCTTTTCTTTTATTTTTTATTATTATTGTTTCCTTTTTCACGGGAAATTTAATTTTTTTTATTTTTATCCTTTTAAGTAGGATGTTTTTATTTTTTTGTCCTTTTTCGTAGGATTTATTTTTATCCTTTTACGTAGGATGTTTTTATTTGTTTATCTTTTTTCGTAGGATATCTTCACCGACTGCGCCAATTTCAAAGACGTGAACGTCTTCGTTTATTAAAGTAAAAAATAATGCTTCAATTCTAAACTTACATTATGGTTTTATATTCTAATTGAAGCAATCGTTGGTTGCAGCTATGCGATCAACGATTACTCAATATCACAAATAATTTCTCTTAAAACTATGAATCAACGAATGTTGAAAATAATGTTCTTTCTCTTAAATCAAAGATTCAGATTACATGAGTTAAATTAGTAAGTATGATAAGATTCATATTACAACTGTTTATTATAAGATTCATATTGCATGAACCGAATTGTTAAATATGTTTAAGCATGATAAGATTTATATTACAACTGTTTATTATAAGATTCATATTGCATGAACCGAATTGGTAAATATGTTTAAACATGATAAGATTCATATTACAACGGGACACTTAGTCACCATAACACTGTTGGGTAAAACTCATACATACATACACATTCAAGAATTTCATAATGTTATGAAATAAATATTTCTTAAACAAATAAGGTTATAACAGGCTGCCGATTTATAGTAAAACCAGCCCACTTGGGTCCATTGAGGTCCCGTTGTGCTAAAAATTTAAACAAATAAACAGTATAAACTTATCAGGGACAGACAAACTCGACCTCCCACACACAAGCATTAGGGATGAGAACATTTTATTGCATAAAATATTGGCATGATAAATAATTTATTAGCGTGAGAATATCATACATACATACATACATATGTATATACATACATACATATATACATACATATGTACATATCAGAGAACAGATTGAATGCCTTATTTTGTTGCTTTGAATACAATCACAAAAAACGTGCATGTTGCTGTCAATACACAGCATTTAAAATAAGACAGTAAATGGCACAATCGAAAAAAATGAGTGCGACGAAATTTATTGCATGCATTGCTTGTTTTACATTAATGTTCACTAGTCTCTTCAAAAGCAACGACTACAAAGGGAGTGGTGCGAATGCTTTTGACTATCATTGAACACAATGTAGTCTTGTATAAAACGTATACTCCTACAAAGTATTCATAAAACATAATACATATGTGAAATGTATTTCAAATCGAATTTTATATTTTTTTTATTGTATTAAAGAAAATATTTTCCAAATTTTGCTTTTTGTGTTTTCTTTTTTTATAACACAGTAAATACCAGCGTTTATTCTTTCCAAAATTTCCTCACACTGCATTTTCTTATTTACATACATAAAAGTATATGTAAATAAGTATATTATTGAAAATCAATTAAATAAACTTTTAATATACACATCAAGGTCAACGAATACTGAGCGAATGCTACGAAAGAAATCATTTATTTCGTGCTGCATCATATCATTTCACTGCTTGTATTATAACGGCTAGCGATGCCAGTGCGTTTATTAAAAAAAGCGCTAAATTAGTGCGTTTTGAATAAAGTCATCATATCAGTTCAATATTTTCCCCCCGTTTTTTGCTTAAATTTAACAATTTTCTAGTATTCAAAACTCATAAAATTTTTTAAATTGGTTAATGATTCAGCTGTTGCAAATAAAATTCCCTTGACTGTGGTTAGAATTAAAAACGCATTTTAATACTGTAAATTTCACAACTAAAAATATGTACTCCTACTCGTGATCAAAAAAATTAAGCATCTATTCTAGCTGAAGTACAAAAAACATTTGAATCGCAAAACTATTCGTCAATTTATATAAGTTGATACAAAGTTTGAAAAATAAAATAAAAATAAAAATTAAGGATTTCGATTATTTGGAAGGCAATTCTGATCCTGTATTAAATCATTTTAGTTATTTAGGATATAATTTCGAAGAAACAATATTATAAAGTCTGCAAAGAGCTACTAAAAAAATTAATTGTATTTACTAATACACATGTACATACATCGACTTTTATTAAAATTTAATTTAACGCGTAGGAAATAGCGCGTTTTGGCTATAAATAGTTGACAATGCTGTAACTTAGCGCGTTCTAGCGAGTTTTTCGAAGAGGAACCGCGCATCCAGGTTGCAAATAGTTGGCATCGCTGATAACGGCAGTGTAATAACAGTGAGTGTCAGAGCAAACAACAAGAGCAATGAGAGCAATGTTATTTCATAACATTTTGTCGTTGTTGTCGAATGAAAGCATGGCAAAAACAACGAATTTATGAATAGTTGGCAAATGCGAATACTTTCATTCTGGTCTCTGATACATATATATTACAAATTCCCACAGTCTGGCAACACTCACATTTTTCCCGTCGGCATTAGGGAAAATCATTTCATGATTACTCCCGTCAGCTATTGAAAAAATTATTTTTCACGTTTTCCCGTAGTAGGAAAAAATAATGATGTTTTACCGTCGGCATTTGGAAAAATCAATTTCACGATTTTTAATCCATTACCACAAAAAAAATCACCCGTTCACGCGCAAATAATGTCACAAAAAAATCATCCGTATACACAACTATTGTAAACAAAAATCAGTTAATGTAAAAAAAAACTCCTAATGTAAACAAAACAAGTAAGAGTACTATATTCGGCTGTGCTGAATCTTATATACCCTTCACAAATCATAAAATGTAGAGAAAAGACATGCGTTGTTATGTACGTACATATGTATATACATAGATACGTAGCCATGCGTAATTTTATGAGAAAACTTTCGTATCCATTACCAATTAAACTGCAATATGCAGCCCAAAACTGCATTTTAAATCATGGCTGTCCATTTCACCAAACAATTGTTTAGAACATGGCTGTCCATTTCACCAAACAATTGTTTAGAAGCCACACATCATTTTATTTTATGCTCTTTAATTTAGTCGTTCATGAGACAGCAACGAGTAAACATGCGTAGCGGTTGTATTAAGATTTTTCAAATACAGTGCGTAAAGTATATGATGGACATAAGAAAATACTTTTCGATATATAATGTTTTTGATAATGCCCAATGTTTTTATGTTATTAAATATATAAGAGGCATTATAAAATGTTATTTAGAAGCATTATTATTCTTTTAATATCAATATGATTAGGTATAATGATGAGGAAAAATTAAAGCGAGGGTTAGTGGGGAAAAAATAATGAAAGAAAATTGGATTTTAATTTTAAAAAATGAAATTTTAAGCGTAGTGCCCTTATATATTGATACGTAAAGTAGACCGATTACCGATGGGGTTTTTATTAAGGAATCTACTATTTCTTTATTTGATAAAATCGGAAAATTTTCAATATATTTTGTTTTTAAAAGTTAAATTTTAAAACAGCAAAATGTATTGAAAACTTTATCATTTTACCTAGTCAACAAATAGCCATCTCAGTGCGAACTGCGCTCTATTTTCTTTTTGATAAACAAAACAATTTGTTTTAATTAAATTGTAAATAAAATATTTGTGCTTACTTATCGTAAGCACACTGTACTTCAAATTCTCTCACCAATACAGCTGCAAAAAATTTTTGGACATCATTGGTTTAGAAGGCACACTCATTTTATTTGATGCTCTCTAAGTTAGTCGTTCATGAGACAGCAACGAGTGAACAAGCGTAGCGGCTGTATTGAGATTTTTCAAATACAGTGCGTAAAGTATAAGTTAAGAATTTATAAATTGAAAGTTCTAAAAAAAATTTTTTTATTCAGAATGACCTTTCTTTATTAATTCAACATAACAACTGACTTAAAACTACAAGTTTCTTATTTTATATTAATAAAATTGACATAATTAGAAAGGTGGCGTGATTAAATTTCTTATTAATTTTAATATTGATTTAGCAATAATTGCAGAAGCTGGTCTTGCAATTATTGCCAAATTGAGGTAAAGAAAAAAATAAAGAAAATGAAAGTGCAATAAATAAAGAATAAATTTACAATATTGTTTGTGTTGACAATTTTGTTTATGTTAACTTATATGATGGACCTAAGAAAATACTTTTCGATATATAATGTTTTTGATAATGCCCAATATTTTATGTTATTAAACATATAAGAGGCATACATGAAATACCGAAGTATATTTATTTGACATAAAGTCTTAATTTATTTAATTTGAAAATTTTGCTTGTTTTTATGGTTAAGCGATTGTCTATATGCATTTCTTTCCCGCTTTTTGGAACTCATCAGTAGACTTCAACCCAAAATATTTTTGATTTTAGCTAACAAACTTCGTATGTTTATAGTAAGACCAAAGACTATAAATATATAAAGATGTTCCACGTAGAACAATAAATAAAAACTAAAATTTTTTGCGTTTAACGATGCTGCGGGGGAAGTAACAAGGGAAAATTATATTGTTTGTTATTTGAGCGAAACCACAAACAAAGAGAGCACAAAATTTTTGAGATTGCACACTTTATATAAGTATGTATGTAGTAATGTTGAATGGCATACAATGTATGCACACACATAAATGATGCTTATAGATAAATTTGTGTGTGTGTGTGTTATATTTCCTGTTCAAAGCACAGTCAGTACGAGAAAAAATATGAAATTACAAAAAGAAGTTTCTTGTTTTGATATATTGATGTGCAAATAAATTACGTAAAGCCGATGCGACCGATTGTGTTATTGTAGAGTAAAAATACGTGTTTTATTGTTGTAAAATTAAAAATAAGTTGATTCGCACCGAACTACATATAATTATTTGATTTAGAAATCTGAATTGTATACTTACAATATTTTTTTTTATTGCTTTAAAATTTTGAGTTTTTCAGTGCTTGTTGATTGGAATTTATATGTTTCCCACGACGAATATTTTCTTAGCAGTGTAAGAACTAATAAATTAAGCATCTCCATCCTGTGCTTAAAGCATACGTTGCTCTCGTCAAACCAAAAGGAATATATTGTATTTTTGGTACAATTTACGCATTGTTCAACAATAATTTTTTTATGTTTTTATTTCTTTGGACTTAGAAAAAAGATTTTCAAAAACTTTTATGTGAATCTTACACACTGCAAAAAATCAGTCTGATGGAACACACAAACTTCCAAAATCTGTTTCTTTATCATAATTTTTAGCGTGAACAAACATTTCTGAAGGATATGACAAAACTTTCGCTGGTTTATTTACATCTACACGGCATTTTGCAAAAAGTTTTTTCATTCGCTTTTATATTTAACTCATCAACTTCGGCTTCAATAGATTTCTTATTCAGTGTTTTGCTTTCTAATGTTTTTATCCTTATTTTTTGGAAACTTTCTGATTTTTTCTTTAATTTAAGTTTGTCTTACGAAACAGTCTTCAGTTTTTTAAACATTGTAAAATATTTCTTTCTATAAAATTCTTAATTTTTACAACTTTTATAACAATTTGTGCAAAACGATGGTGATTCCGATCTTTTGCGCTTATGAGGCGGACTTCTAAATAAGGGTAAAGCAACATTTTCACTTAATAAACAGTTTTCTTTTTCTATATCTGAGTCATCAGACAAGTTTAAAGTTGGTACTGCGTCCCGCTTCAAGTATTTCTTTCCTATATTTTCTGACGGAAAGTGTCTTTCACATATATATAATGTCCGCGATCTTTCCAAAAAGCTTTCGTCAAAGTTGCACTTTTCTATCCACGCTTTAAGCAATATGTCATTGGAATATGGAAAACGAAAGATTTTTAAGTTTGGAAAACTTCTTTTGGATCTGCCACAATGAGGAGAATTTTCAAATTAAATAAATAAAGACTTTATGTCAAATAAATATACTTCGGTATTTCATGTATGAAAATAAATGTTTTATTTTTCTTTTTGCCTTTTAATACTCTTATTGTTGCCCAATGTGGCAGCTAATTGTAAAAAGGTGGTGGAAAATAAAATAGATGCACAATCGAATAAAGATGCTTGTTTCATAAAGATTTTTGTTTGAGGCTTTCAAACTTATTATGTTTGTATATTGTGATTTTCAATATAGTATTAAGAGTCTTACTATAAACATACGAAGTTTGTTAGCTAAAATCAAAAATGTTTTGGGTTGAAGTCTACTGATGAGTTCCAAAAAGCGGGAACGAAATGCATATAGACAATCGCTTAACCATAAAAACAAGAAAATTTTCAAATTAAATAAATAAAGACTTTATGTCAAATAAATATACTTCGGTATTTTATTTAACTACGAGTATTAATAACAAAATCTTCAAAAGAACTTACATAAGGGGAACTCGTTTAACCTGTTTTATATCTCTTAGAGTTTAACCTTCTTATTTACAAAATATGTTTGATGCTTATTAAGAGCTTATGTAACAACTTTCTTTACAATAGTTGTCATAGACCTTTAATAATTATAATATATTTTTTTATAAATAATGCAGTAAATATTTAATAGCTCTTAGAAAAATACAAGGCTGTAAAAAATTTTAGCATCAATTTTTGGTCTTAAATTCCCTGTTATATATACGTGACAATAAATTAATGAAATTGTTGTACTTGTAAATTAATAACAGCTAAACTGCTTGCACATACATACATATGTCAAGAAAACTTATATTGCACAAACACAACTGATATATGTATAAGGATTTACCAGTTAATTTTTTTACTGAATAAATGGTTAAAATGTTTTGAAAAATTGCAAGATTTTTGCTGTTACATATGAAAACTTTGTAACTAAAATTTTTTAAATTTTAGAGAAATAAACATTTTTGTCTTTGAATCTTAAAAATATATAACTAAATATAAGTTTCATACAATTTTTAATTTTGTGCTTTTTTGAAAAATTGTACGATTGTTCTCGATATCAGAGTTTTTTTTTTAAATTTTAAAGCTGACAATGCTCTTTTCGTTTATTAAAGCTTAAAAATGATGTATTAAAGACATTGGCGCATAGTCATAGTCAAAACAAAATATACTTTAAGAGTTTAAAACCAGTATTTTGTATGGCAATACAGGTTTTAAACTCTTAAAGTGTACTTTGTTTATGACTATGACTACGCGGCATTCACTCCAGCAATCTACCGACTAGCATAAGCATCTGATATTGAAATACATATACATATATGTGCACATATTTCTTCAGTGGTGCCACTTTCAAATACTTCACATGTATAGAAATAAAATTACTCATATAACTTACTCATATATGTATAAAAATTAATCAATGTTTACGTTTATATGAGTTTTGAGATCTTCTTTCTCTTAAATAATATCAAATAATTTCAAGTTATAATTCATTTTGCATTTCCTATTATGTTTTCAGCACTGTATTTGCTCATTGTCGCCAACAAAAACAGAAATTTGTCTAAATTGGCTACAGCTATAACGGTGGTCGTGTAACCATATAGCCGTGTTGTCAATCGGTAGCCTGCTGTGGTGAATGTGTTTGGACTCTAAACTTTAGAGCATGAAGCGTACACCAGAGATGCCACTTTTTTCTGAATTTATCACTTTTACATTTTCATCTTATGGCATCACTGACGAACACATTCAATAACATAATTATGCAAAAGGTTCGAAATCAACGAGCATATATGTACATATGTATATGTACATGTTTGAATAGTCTACTGCGTAATAAAATATATAAAAGAGTTTTAAAGTTAAACCGTTATATTGTAATGAAGCATAATAAAGATGTAGATAATGCAAGCAAACAAAAAGAAATAATAACTAAATTGACAGAAAAATTTTAAAGTTTCTTATAAATTAATAGATTAAAATGCCCGAGCTACATACTCAAATTGGCAATGACTTTCCCCAAATTCAGACAAATGGTTTGATGTTAGAATTATCAAAATCGGGCACGTATACATACATATATAATACCTTCTTTGCTTTGCGCAGTCGGTAAAAGGGAAACTCTTCGAAATATTTTTTTTTACTTCAAATAATATAATAATTATTCAAAATTTAAAATAAAATGTAGTTCCTTAAAGTAACCAAACTTTATGTAATAAAAAATATACGTATGTATGTATGTATATACCATATAGTATACACACATATGTATGTACATACATACATAGGTAATTACACAAAAACAAATATGTATGTATGTACACATTGTGTTACAAAAAGAAAAACAAAATAAATTCTATTGAGTAATTTCAAAAACTTTCGATACGGTCGGAATTTTTATCCTCCCTAGTTTAATGAAATTCGACATACAAGAAATAACTTTTAAGTTTTGGATCTGTTTTTGTCTCCACTTGAAAGCTTAACACAACAAAGACCTGGCCAAGATCGCTGAGTGATAGGCATTTAAGAGTAGAATATATAGTACATTTGTCGAGTTAATTTAGCACCATAGTCTTCGATGATGGCTTTCCATCGTTTTAGCTTGGGGTTAGGATTTTTGTCTGAGATTGCATATGTCAATGACTGATGGTCAGTAAAGATGGTCAAGTCAGCTATGCCGTATATGTAGTTACGTAATTTCTTTAAGGCCCAAATTATACCCAGTAATTCTTTTTCGTTAGTACTATAATTTTGTTCGGTGGTGCTCAGTGTACGAGATAAAAAATAAATTGGGTTCCTATTTTGACTTAGAACAGCTCCAATAGCTATGTTGGAAGCATCTGTTGTAAGTTCAAATGGTTTATTAAAGTTGGGTTGGTATAATTCCACTTGCTCTTTTAGACTATTTTTTAATTTGTTTACAGCTTCTATGGCTGGTTGTTCCAGTTTAACCTCTGTATTTTTACTTTTATTTTTACCAATGTGAGCGTTTTCTCCTTTTAGGTGCAAAGTTAAGGGTTTTGAAATTTGAGCATAATCTTTTACAAATCTCCTATAGTAGCCAGTAAGTCCCAAAAAACCTCTGAGGTCTTTTAATGTTTTCGGTATTGGAAAATTTTCTATTGAATTTATTTTTTCCGGGTCAGTGGTTATTTTATTATATTTTACAATATGTCCGAGATATTCTACTTCTTTCATGAAGAATTTTGATTTCTCATTGGACACTTTTAAGTTCGCCTTATTTAGGGCATTAAAAATAGTATGGATATGTTGTATGTGTTCCTCTGGCGAGGAAGAATATATAATTACGTCGTCTATGTATACGTAAGCAAATTTTCCTATAAATTATCGTTAAATATCATCCACACATCTTTGGAAAATGGAAGGAGCGTTCTTTAAGCCGAAAGGCATACGTAAAAACTCATATTTTCCTCCATTTACACAGAAAGCAGTCTTCTCTCTATCCTTTTCCTTTATCCTAATTTGGTGGAATCCTGATTCGAGTGTGGTAAAGTATCTAGCTTTTCCTAGATTCTGTAAAGTTATATTTATATCTGGAATTATATATCTGTCAGTAACTGTATGTTCGTTTAGTTTTCTGAAGTCTATCACCATCCTACGTTTCGGTTTACCATTCTCATCAGTTCCTTTTTTGTGAACTGTTAACATAGGTGAATTATAAGGACTAAAGCTTTTTTGAATAATACCATCTTCTAGTAATTTTTGTATTTCTTTATTGACAAATTCTACGTCATTCATATTGCCCGGGTACTGTTTTGTCCAAATTGGGTCATCTGTAGTTGTTTTAATGCTTGCCTCAATAGTTGTAGTAAAAGTTAGGGGACCTATTTTATTATTACCTATCATTAATTCTTCAATCTCTTTTCTATATTCTTCACTTCCTATGGTGAAATTTATGTATGCATTATCCTTTCTTTCCTGCAATTCAAATCTTATTTCGTTACTGTTTATTATTGCGCCTAGATTTCTTATTCCGTCCCATCCTAATATTAAGTCAAAATTATCTATCGAATCTATTTCGAAGAAATCTATGTCTTTTCCCATAAATTTAATAGTTTGTTTGGTATTGACTATTGATTTACCATGCATACTTATAATTTGTAAACGCTTAATTTTTTCTGAATGGTTAAACTTTAAAGATTTTTTTATATAATTGTGGGTTGCGCCTGTATCTATTAACACTTCAAAATTTTTTCCTCCATCATTCATTATAATAAAGGGCAACCCATTTTTTAGTTTAAAGACTTAGTAACTATTTTATTTATGGTACCTGTTTCTACAATAATACTTTGGTTATCATCTTCCGCTGCAAGGTTATTGCTTCTCAGAAATTTAGATTGGTGAAATTGTGTGCTGGGTTCTCGGTGTCTCTTCCAAGGATGATGTTGTTGATTATGAAAATTCGTTCTGCGATGTTGATTGGTGTTACCTGATGATGTGTCCATTGGTTCTGGACGTGGTTGATTCTGATGTTGGGTAGGCACTTCTCTTTGTTGATGGATATACGATGGACGTCTGTGATGATGATGATGGTTGTTATTGGGTCTTTGTATTGGCTGTACATAATTCCTCTGTTCATTGCTGGAGTATGATAATCGTAATTTTCGATGCTCGTCATCGTGTTCTATGGTGCGTGCTACCGCAAAAGCATGTTCCAAATCCTTTATTGGATTTCCATATAGTGTGGAACGTATGTACGAGTTACTAATTCCGTCTTTGAAGACTCGTACAGCTTCTTGAGTGGCTTCATTTGTCATTACATCTATTACCTCTTGTGAATTACCGGACATGGCAATTTTGGAAGTGATTAAGGTGAGAGCTTTATTAATTTCATCATGAAATTCTGATAAGTTGCGTCTACCTTGTGTTAATTTCTTCATGAAGTACATATAATGGTCTCTGATCGGCATAAGTATAATCTAATCTGTTTCGTATAGCATCGAAATTGAATATTGTATTGTGATTTGTTAATACGTCTGCGGCTGCGCCTTGTATCTTCGTTTTTATTATTGACAAGGCTTCCACGTATCTATTTGAGTTTTGGTGAATTCTGATACCTTCCATAAGCCTCGACACATCTTCCCTCCAAATTCGGTATCTTGCGATATTGCCGTCGAATACTGGCAATGCTTTGAATACGTCCAGATTAATTTTCTCGGGTGTGGTGTATGAGACGTTCACTGGTTGTAATCTAGCCGTTGCTGGTGGTGCTATGCCTGGGTTGATTGGTATTTGATCGAGTCTTTCTTTCAGCGTTCTATTCTCTTCCTGAATATTTTGTAGCATGATCTGCAAACTAGCCATTTGTTGGATCATTGTACTTAGGTCGGCTTGTGTCATTTCTTCCTTAGTAACTAGATTTCTTTGTTCGTCAAAGATGTTAAATTTTTTAATTCTTTTCATAAAAAAATTTTTTTTCTTTTTTCACTACACTTTTTCTTTACTATGTGCAATAATTTTACTTATGTGGAAAAGTTCTATATATATATTTTTTCTTTTAATGATCCTTTTCTTATGAAGGATTCTTCCTTGCTGCGACAAGGATGCTTTGGTCCGCTCGTTAGAAGGATAAAAATATATTATCCTCCTGGCAGGATCGCCAGTTAAAGATTTCTCTTTTAAGATTTAAAAAAAATTAATTTATTAAGCGGCTATGCGCTTTCTTTATTTATTTCTTTAAAAAATGAATCTAAACTACACTTATGTTTATACTTAATACTTTTATATAATGTTGAGTTTTAGTGCCTGTTTGCTTAAACTAGGGTTAGTTATGAAAATGTACATTCTTTATCTTATGTTTATTAGCATGCCCTTTTCTTGGGTTGTTTGTTTGTAAATTGTGTTTACTAAAAATGTGTTTGATATTTTCTTATCTCTAGAATATGTTTACATTTGATATTTCCCTGAAGTGAATGTCTTTGTCCTAAAGTGTTTGTATCTTTATTTCGATTACAATTTAGCATGTTATTACAAATAACCTTTCATATGCTTGGTTTTATTACAAATAATCCTTAGTAAATTTGACATGTTTGATTTATTACAAATAATCTTTGTTTTAGTATGTTTTGTATCTTTGTTTTAGTTTAACATGCTTGATCTTGCTTTAGCTTAAATTATGTTTGTATCTTTGTTTTAACAACCTTGAGGTTGTAGTGTTCCTTAACTAGTTCCATTAATATCTTAGGGGATAAAAATAAGTTATAATTAACTAATATAAACTCATGGTTTTGTGTCAAAAATTATTGAAATTACTTTATTACAATAACAAAAATTAACATGTATTTCTTCCCAATTTTACATATGTAGTATTTATCTAAACCAAAATACATACATAACTGTACATATACAAATGTACGTAAAGCAATTTTTTTATTTTTCGAAATTTCTATAATACGAGTGCAAAAAAAGTATACTATCTAATGATTTTGGACCAAGTCTGTTTCTCTTCTCTGTTATAACATTACCCGCTAAGGAGAAAGTTCGCTCAGCGGCGGCGCTACTAGCAGGCATGGAATGAATTTGTAAGGCAAGTTTTGATAAATATGGATATTCTATTTCATGTGCTTTTCTCCAGTTTATTGTATCGAAATCTGGAGTAATTTTTACGATTTTCTTACTATATTTCTCTACTTCTTCTTGCGGAGTTTTTTTGTGGTCATTGCCGATTTTTCCCATAGGTCGGGAAGAAAAAACTGTATATGTTTTTTATATTGTAATTGACTTTCTGAACTTGCACTACTTTGTTCCAAAATACTTTGCTCTGTGTATGTAAACTGTGAATATAATTCTGTAGGTTTGCATGGAGTGGGAGGAGTAGATGTAGATGACTGCGATTGTGAAGAACAACTGATGGTGGAATTGCTCGTATTAAAATTATTAATTTGAATGATGCAAAAATTTTGGATTTCTGTTAAACATTCTGCTTGCATTTGTGCTGCTGGTGGATACAAAAACAAAGCTGCCTTATGCCACAAATTTAGGTTGCTCTTCCATGTAGTATCAATTTTCTGTAAAATATTTTTTTTACTGTTGTAAAGCCGCTATATCCGAATTATCAGATAAGCACAGACTTTTCATTTTGTTAATTGATGGTATAACAAAGGATAAGGATGGAGAACTGCAAAGTTGAAATTTTTTAAAAATAATTTCAAAGTCTTGGTACAGTAACCTCTGACTTTATCCCTTTTCTGTGAGTATTTCATTGATATTGAACCAGTTGTCTACTATTGATTTAAACAGAACATAATTCGAGTTCCATCTAGTGGGATAAGGGCTTTTTAAAGAAGTTGACAATCTGTGTTGTAAATAAGCTTTTTTAAAATATTTTACAATTTCTTTTACATGAGTCTAAACTAACTCTAACTAACTCTTCTGTTTCGTCAAAGGATTTGCCTAAAATATTTAATAGCAAATGGCTGCTGCAGTTTAAACGAATATTGTGCTCAAGAGCCTTAACAAAATTTTTACCCTTATCCGTTACAAACTTTAAATTTTCGAAATCCATCGATTGTCCATAAATCAATTGTTGAGGTTGCGCGACCATTGCTCACCACTTCACATATCTCGTTTTTTATTTTACTTTTGCAATCAGCTGCCATTTTGTGTGCCTTACGAGAAACTGTCGTAGCATCTGGAAGCAGGTCGTTAACATCTACGTGTTCACCGTATTTTGCGCCCAGTTTAATGAAAAACACTGCCAGTTTGCCAAAACCAGTGCCAGTGACAGACGAAATGGGCGACAGTCTTCAACAACCCATGCTGTATAGGCATCGACAGCATCAGTTTTGTCTTCTGGTTCAACTTTTTTCAATAATGTACCCTCTTTATCAGATTTACAGCATTTATGGCGACTTAGATTGGAACTTTGGTTTGGCATATACTTAAGTGTTTTGCAACACACGCGGCAATATACCAGTTCGACTAAACTGGTGCCGTCATCCTTCTGTATTTCTGACAATACGTTCCATACAGAACTCCTGCCCTTACGTTTCTTTGATAAGGTATACTGCCATTTTCCGTAAACCAAATTCACTACGCAAATACTTTTAAAGAACTAAACCAAATAGATTTTTTTATACACCTGCATGCTCATAATCAAACACGTTTTGTTTTTTAGCTTTAATCATAATATTTAAATTACATGGGTTTGATCATAGGTTTGTGGCAAAAATGAACTAGTGAACGAGTTCGACCCAAGTCTATTAAGCAACGCAAAATAATTACATATGTATGTTTCCAACTAGTGTTGAACATGCATGGTCAAACAGATTACTAAAACTCAAACTGATTGACAACAAGTAGTGAAAAGCAGCGTTTAAAAATTAGACTTGTATCAAACTCATTCAGTAGCTCGATTTTGACACAAACCAATCATCAAACCCATGTAATTTAAAAACTAGAAAAAATCAACCGAAAAGTGACAAAGGTATAAGCAATTCAGTGAATAAATCCAAATCCTATATTTTCCGAATACTTGATTTTTTTCGACAATTTATGACTTCAGTTGCTCACACGCAAATATATTGAATTAATTTTTTTTTATTTTTATGTATTTTGAGTAGATTTTCTTGTTGGTCTTAGTTCTTACGTAAAAGTATCATCTTTACGTACATGGACAGAAACCAGACGTTTTTTGAACGATTTGTACTTTTCTGTCGGCATAGACGCACTGTAAAATATGATTTTTTTGAAAATCTGCCCTATTTTCATCGATATATTTTGAACCGCTTTACCACTCGAAGATCCGATTTTACATATTTATTTGTCATCTCAATACCTTGCATTTGAATACCAAGAACGACCCAATCGGACATTTCTAGCTCGAGATATGCTTGGTCAAGTGAAAAAAGGTCGAAAAAATTAAAAACTTACAATATCTCAAAAATTGTTCCATAAAAATAATTTAACCTTGATTTTCGAATTCAGCGGAAGAAAATACATAAGGAAAATCACCTCTCATCAAAAATTAATTAATTAAAATTAATTTTGTAAACTATTGTAATTTAAGTTTATTAAAAAAATTAAACTGAATCTCAGAAATTTATATAAAATTTTTGTCTCTAATATTTTTCAAAAAGTTCGTAGCGACTAGCTCTATTACACAGTTTCTTTACTTTTACCATCCCTGATATGAAACTCCTAAATTAAGTACACATACCCATACATACTTAAACATTGATTTGTTGAGTCTTTATAAATACAACATTCATACACAATGATTTTTTTCATTTTCACTTTATAGAGTAGCATGAACAATTCTATCCATGAAACTAGTGAAATGTTTGTTTACTAAAGCCCAACTTCGAATAAATATGTTAATACTGAAAAAACTTTTGCTTTTATCATACTCTGAGTGAAAACATTTCGCTTCATACTGTTAACACAAAGAGATTGTTCATTGAAACGACTTTTCTTTCATGCTTCTTTCTCTCATCTCATCTTTTGTTATTAATACGCAATATCAATGTTGCCAATATAGTGAAATCATAGAATTTTTTATATGCGTCGCACATGTGTAATAGCCCGGCAAAAAATTTCAAAAAAGGTAATCGGGTTTGGAATTAAGCATTTTTAATGGAAGCTCTTCGCTACTGGGTTACCAACTTAATGATTTTAACAAGGCGTGAGACTAAAATAATCTATTCTTGAGAACTTCTTACATTTTTATTTGGCAACATATTCACGTAATTTATGAAATCTAAAAAATCATTCTTCTCATTATTCAACTTCTATATAATTTTTTTTTAAATTTTATGTAATGTGTTTTATAAGCGAGTAATGAAAATTGGCAATCAGAAAAGTAAGAGGTGGCAAGTAGTTCTTATGGTAATGTGTAATTTTTTGCTGGGGGGTTTTACTTTTAAATTAAAGTGTTAACTTTTACACATACAAAAATAACTAAATACATAAAAAATACAACAAAAACTTATTTCTGAAATTAATATTTGTAATAAAACTCAAAAAATTTGTGATATCAAAACTAATGTAATCCACTTCGTGAAAGCGAAAGATAGTAAAAAATTAAATACTTTTATCTAAATGAAATATTTTACCGAAGTTGCAGATCACTCCCGCTAATAAAAACTGAATTTAATTTAGAGCTCGTTAAAATTTATTAACTTCCTTTTCGGCGATTATTCTAGTATTTTGCCTTTTCTTACACTGGCAACACTGATCTTCAAAAACATAGGCGCATAACCAAGTCAAAACAAAGTATACTTTAAGAATTTAAAACCAGTATTTTAAATACTTAAAAGTACACTTTGTTTTGACTATGGTTATGCGCCATATTGTTTTTGCATGAACTTAATCGAGATTTACTCAACACATGTTCTGTTTCCAGTGTTGCCAGATATGGCGATATCTCGCCAAACGTGGCGACGAAAATTTGTTTTTGGCGATGAAAATTTTGAAATGGCGATTGGCGATTTACTTGGCGATATTTGAACTCCTTGGCGATATTTTTGGCTATATTTTTACAAGTTCAATGAAATAGAATAATGTTAAAAATATGAAATTTTTTTGCATGAAATTCTAAATGTTGTGACTTATTATCTCAAAAAAATTTTTTTTAAATTCAAGAAGTTTAAAAAATAAGGCATACAAAATCTCATTTGGTGTTATGCGCCATATTGTTTTTGCATGAACTTAATCGAGATTTACTCAACACATGTTCTGTTTCCAGTGTTGCCAGATATGGCGATATCTCGCCAAACGTGGCGACGAAAATTTGTTTTGGCGATGAAAATTTTGAAATGGCGATTGGCGATTTACTTGGCGATATTTGAACTCCTTGGCGATATTTTTGGCTATATTTTTACAAGTTCAATGAAATAGAATAATGTTAAAAATATGAAATTTTTTTGCATGAAATTCTAAATGTTGTGACTTATTATCTCAAAAAAATTTTTTTTAAATTCAAGAAGTTTAAAAAATAAGGCATACAAAATCTCATTTGGTGTTTATAAAACACAGTGCGGAAAACTTTTTTATTAATTACGCTACATTTACACATGAAAGTACTTTCTTGAAGATTCTGTATACGTATTATGAATAAAAATTCTAATGAAATAAATGACTTTTATAAAAATTTCTTGTTTAATTTTCATAGGAAAGTGAAAGCTCATTTTAAAAATGTCGTCGAAACGTAAGGTTGATAGAAATTTTTTTTGTTTACAACTTAATTAGAGTTACCCAGAATATTCACATACACAAATTTATAAGGCAATAAGTTGGGAATAAATATTATTATAAATATTTTAATAATATTATTGTTTTAAAAGGTCATGATTTGTGTTCTTCATGTATATTTGAAAATACGATATTATAATTATTTAAATAAATATAAATATTTTCGTAGAAAATTTTTGTGCGACTTTCGTGAATCATCAATTTACTCACCTCCCTGATTTTCTGTTACCGAAGACAGTATGAGAAGTTCTATAAATCGCTTGGATCTTGTTTCCTGGCAGCTGGTGACTACAATGCAAAACATACGTACTGGGGCTCGCGTCTTGTTACACCTAGAGGTCGAGCGTTGTTTAATACAATTTCAAAAATGGGCTTAGATGTCATTTCGAGAGGGGAGCTACTTACTGGCCTACTGACGTAAGAAAAATTCCAGATGTTATAGATTTTGGCGTTACGAAAAATATTCATAGAGACTTAATTCACGTAGAGGCCTCTCTAGATCTATCCTCCGATCACTCTCCCACTATAGTTACAATTTTCAACCCACTAAGGAGTGATTTAACTAACTCATATGTGAAAATGATTAATGGGGTCAACTGGCTAGGATTCAAAAAATATCTTAGTAGTCACTGCGTAGAAAACATTCAGCTAAGATCATCGGATGATATTGAATTTAACATTGCCAATCTTAACGAAAATATTAAACAGGCTGCTGTACATGCCACTACCTCCTATCCGCAGACTGGCTTTAATAGAATTTATTATGTGAAAAAAGGAGAGCTAAAAGAGAATGGCAACAACACAGATCACCCCTAAATAAAATCAGACTTAAAGAAGTCGGAAAAAACTGCATTACTGAAAAAGTATTTAGAAGGTCTTGATGTAACGTCAGCATCTCATTACTCTTTATGGGGCACTGCTTCAGCTTCAAATGTTGAGAAAATCCAACGAAGGCAAAACAAAATTTTACGTTTGATAACATCAGCTCCATGGTACATCAAAAATTCAAATATACATCGCGTTTAAATATGCCACTAGTGACTTAAGAAATTGCAAAATACGCAGCCAAATATTTAACAAAACTCATGTCACACCCTAATCCGCTCGCTCGTAATATATTGAACTTTACTGGACATATCCGCTTAACAAAGAGGGACACAAGGGCCCTTATTCTCAACACTCCAGATGGGACTACTTGAAAGTACTTTTATCTTTTTTTTTTCTTTTTGATTATCACTACTTATGTATTATTTATAACTATCACTAAGTTTATGTCCGACACTGGTCGGGCCTAATAATTATATTTAGATTTAAGATTTGATTACTTATTGTTAGTTCATTTTTGAAGATACAATAAATAAATATATGAAAAAAAAAAATATTTGTACAAATCTTTAAGGGGTGTAACACTGTTAACCTTTTTTCATTCTACTTTCTGAAAACGTCAAAAAATTACTTTCTTGAAAATATCGTTGAAATCTGAGTGGAAATTTAAAACGATGTGAGTGTATAGTGAAAAAATGTGAATGTATTACTATTTTCATGCACTTAGTTTCATGTGTAAATGGCAGATTAGAATCAACATTTTTATAATGAAGCACCAAAAAGCCTGCACGCGCGTGGGAATACCACGATGCTGCTGGTACTTACCACTTCAAGGATATGATATGTGTAATTAAATACACATTTAAGTAAATGTTACTTCAGTTTTATCACAAGATTTATCCTATTTGTATTGATCTTTTGGAATAAGTTATTTTTCAGTATTTTTTGTACTCCATCATTTTTCTTTTAATGTAAATACTTTTCTTAATTTTAGTTAATTTTAATTATTATTATTCGAACTTCATTTACTTCTATATCTTATGATTTTATCAGGCTAAAATTCGTATCGCTTTTTAAGCCAAATTACATGTGACAATTATTAATGAACAATTAACACCAAAGTTAGTTGTAAATATTCTGACAAACACGTACTTCTCTTAATTTTTTTTAAATAATACAATTTTTATGTTTTACGATAGACGTTACCTACTGAATTTAAAATTTACCAATATTTGTAATGTAATTACAAAATAAAAAAATATTTTTGTAGCTATAATTTAATGTTGTATTATATTGGCGATATTTGGCGATATTCGACAAGTCATTTGGCGAGAAGGCTCAAATAAATCTGATAACACTGTCTGTTTCACATTTTTAAATGTTAGTATGCTCTTGTGTAAGTAAACAAACCAACATCATTTTACTGCGTTCTTAACTATTGAGTGTTCATTGTTCTTGTTTCATAGTTATTCATCTGTATGAAATAGAAATGAAACGAATAAAAAAATTATAGCGAAAGTTTCATGAACATCATTATTTAGTTTCATGCATATGTTTATTTCACTTTTACTCTGCATCAACTACTTGATGCTGATTAGAATGAACATTTTTTCCTTTCGCATTATGTTCTTGTTCAAAACACTCATTGTCGAGCCAAAAAACCAAGCATTCGAACTGATTGGTTTGATGCTACGCATTTTTATAAATCATATCCAACAACATTCCACTCATTTGAGCGATTAAAACTTAGCAACGAATATGTGTGTTTTGAACAAGTTTCATTTAAAAAAAAAAAACATGTTTTTAGGATATTGATTACGTATGATTATTTTTCCGATCACTCGTTGCAGTTCCCTGCTGCAGACAGCTGTTGCAGAAAATTAATTTATGCTCATCCTGTGTTATCTGCTTCTGTAAAAGTCTGTGAATAATAAAAAATAGAAAGTAGAAAAAAGTTTATAAATAAAACGTACATATTTTATAAAAAGTATATAGCAAGTATATGTATCCTTAAAATAAAGATTTGTATAATTTTTTAACTTACCTTGATATATTCTTTATCAAAACGTAGTGTTGAGCTGCAGCATTCTCTAAAAGCAGCAAGTTGACGTGGTTAATTTTCTCCTCCTTGGTCACATAATAAGGACCAATGATTTCATCAGCTGCCTCATCGTACCCAAAAACATTTACACTTATTGCTGGATTATTCACCTCGAACTCTTTGATTTTATTTAGTGCTAATGGGAACCTTAAATTTTTAAAATTTAAGGCTACACCATTTCGCGTATAAATCATGTCAGCAGCAATGTCATGGATGTTATAAGAACTACAACGTTCTGTATATTTGTATTCCGTCGTATCCATTGTAGCAATCAAGCACCACTTGAAGCAGTATGCATCGTTGTTTTCTATCTTGATGCAAGCTTTTATTTTATAAGGTTTTTCAGGAGTAAATACCCAATTTGAACCTTTAACGAGAGATGCTTTATTGATGCTTATTTCCGCTCGAACTATTCGTATCAAAGTCCAACCAGAGTCCCTCTCTTGGAATTCGGACATTTTATTTTCAATTTCTAAAATTTGTTTAGAAAATAACTCTTCTACATTATCTGCCTTCGTCAGCAAACTCCTTTTAGCTCTATGGTGAATAATATTGAGCTCCAATTCCTCACCCACAATTTTTAGGTATTCTCCCACAATACTTATATTAAATTTTATTATTGTGTGGCTTGGTAAATGACTTTCAAGCATCTCTATATAAATATTTTTATTTTCTCCAATAAACTCATCCAAGGGCAGTTGGTCTTTTTTATTGTTTAATCTATATGTGACGATATTATTTTTAAATGCTCTTGATATTTTATAATATCTCACATTACCTTCTGTCCTAGCATGCGAAGTATTCATTGGAGTTGGTAGAGTTTCTTCTCCTATTTCTTCTACTTCTATATCTTCATCGATATCCGGTAAATTTATATCCATAGCATCGTTCAATAAAGTCCCTCCGAGGATATCTACTCCTTGTTGTTGAGCCAGTTGTTATTGTTGATGTCATTGTTGCTGTTGTTGCTGATGGTAAGTAAGAGGTTGCCATTGCATCAAATTAGAATACTACTTCAATTGATTATCTCCTGTAAGGGGATTAGAAGTGTAGCTTGGATACTCATATTGCTGATATTGTATTGGTACTCCTGTTTCCAAAAACTGATTATTCCATGACATTGGTGTAAGGTAACAGTTAGGCATAACGTATTGCTGATGAAGGATTTTTGGTATTTGTAAAAATTTTTACATATGTTACAGTCATAACCCGAAGAACTCATTTTTTCAAATTGATTCAAACTTATAAACGCGGATTGGTTATGATGCTGGTAAATACAATAAAGTACTGATGTGTTGATTAGAAAAGTTGGCGTAATTAGTAGCGGTAGCTCTGCTTACTTGCAAACTTCTACTTTTTGTTTCTCTGCTGATGACTGTACTTAGTTGAAAATCCTCTGCTTTAAAATAATCGTAGTCAATGAAATGTCTGCGTTGCAAAATATAAATATATTCAAATATTACGTCTGTTCTCACAGTCACACATGCATATGTACACACATACATACATACACATTCAAGAATTTCATAATGTTATGAAATAAATATTTCTTAAACAAATGAACAAAATATAAACTTATCTGGGACAGACAAACTCGACCACCCACACACAAGCATTAGGGGCGTTCACATATATGAGAACCTTTTATACCATAAAATGTCGTCATGATAAATAGTTTATTAGCGTGAGAAAATCATACATACATACATATATACATACATACATACATATATACATATGAGAATCGCGTAGTAGTCATCAAATATAATTTCTCCTGATGGTATTAGGATAACACCCCCACCCACCCCAAATCACGGACATTCACAAATTTCCTTAGTCTGGCAACACTCACAACTTTCCCCACGGCATTAGGAAAAATCATTTTCATGATTTTTTCTAACGCATGATTTTTCCGTAGTAGGAAAAAAATAATGATGTTTTGCCGTCGGCATTTGGAAAAATCAATTTCATGATTTTTAATCCATTACCACAAAAAAAAATCACCCGTTCCCACAACTAATGTTACCACAAAAAATTCACACAACTAATGTAAACAAAAAAATTATCCGTTCACACAATGTAAACAAAACACAGTTAATGTAAACAAAAAATTCCTAATGTAAACAAAAAACATCAAAGCGCACCGAAAACACAACTTCTCAAATTTCAAATTTTAATTACCCAGATTTTAAAATTTCACAATTTTAATTGGGGCAGAACTGGGAGTTCACTACTACTTTTGTGGCCTTTTTATTCAGTATTTCAAATTAATAACATTAGGGATGGGCAAATGAAAAAAATTTTCAATATATATCGTATAGATATTTCTGAAAAGAATCAATATATATTTTTTTAAACATGGATATTTCGATATTTATTGCCTACAAATGTAGCCAAAATATAACAAATTTGAAATCAGTACACATACTAACATATAGTGTAATAACCGTCAAAAAAGTTCTTTAAGCTACATAATTTTTTGGCCAAAATCGACCATTTGCAATCGTAAATAATCTAGTTTCGTCAAAATACGAGGTCCAAAATATGTGTCGGTTAAGCTTTTTGGCGGTTATGGCTCGATATCTACAAATATGTTACATGAATTTATAATTCAAAATTCAATATTAATTTATCAAACATTTCAATGAAAACATATGAGCAAACGATTCAACCAAAACAATAAAAAAATCAATATAAACAATAAAAGAATAGAAACAAAAAACTTAACAAAAACAAGGTAAAAGAAAATTCATATACATGTATTTATATTCAGGTCGCATTTCTTGTGTATAAATGTCAAAATATCTATTCTAAAAATATATATATTTTTGGTAAAAATCGCTTAAAATATAAAACTAATTTTAAATTTTTTTAACGCACTAGTAATCCCAAATTATTATTTTACTTATTAAGTAAAATATTTTTTTAATAAAAATACACTGAAATTGATTATTGAGGGGTTTAGCTGGATCCTCAATAATCAATTTCAATGTAAATAATAATTTGGGATTACTAGTGCGTTAAAAAAATTTAAACTTAAATTGTAACAATTCCCACAAAAAACACTAAAAAACTAATTTTTCCGGACAAAAATTTTGTCTGACGAAGGGATGGACACTTAAAAAAAACATCGATGTTTTTTTAGATGCGATGTATCGCAAGCATACATCGATGTTACATTATGTTATTTTTTTAATTATTTATTATTATTGCGGAAAGGATTTTCATGCATTTAAAATCGTGTTTTATGTACATAAAATATACATTAAAAATATGTATTAAAAACTAATCAAATATGCATTTATTAACTATATTTCCAACATTTATTAACATTAAAAGCTTAAAAAAATCAGCTTCATTGCTTTCTTAGCAAACATTTTGTCAAATTGTATGGAATTCAGTTAAGAAGAACTTTTATTTACGTAAATGAATAAGTTTATTTGTAAATTGCCAAAGGAAAATTTTTGACCAATTTTTCTGTCTTTCAGAGACAAATTTTTTACTGCATCGTCAATTAATTCAAATTGAGCTGTTCAAGAATCAAGACCATCTAATTGGGTTATAGTGTTAACACGAAAGCCATTCTCTGGGGGCACAAATATCAATTCAGTGCTTAATTTTTTTTAATTTAAAATTTCTTTAACTTTGTTAATATAAATATATAGAGAGAAAACAGATTTGTTGTGATAACCGAATTTGTAGCCAATCGAATTTTGTCGGTTCCAACAACTAATACATAATTCGGTTGTAATGAACGAATATTACTTTTGTAAGCACCAATTTTTCAATAACGATATGTGAATTTTTAGAATGAAATTTTAATTGTGACTATAGAAATAATTAATTGCTACAACCAATATAATTGGTATTTCTAAAGGAATCATTGGTAGACATGGCTCATATACATACATACATACATAAAAACAATTTCTGCAGAATAAAAAAGGTATGTAAGTACATTATTATATTTATCACAAATTATGCTTAACTTTTTGCTTATATTCTGAAGTGAAATGTGCAAACTTTTGATCCGCGTGGTGCATTTAACATCCGTTGCCGGTGTTAAGCTTTATTAAACAGGAACATTTTACAAAATTAATATTTTTACAAATTATTTGCACAAATAATTTCACCTCAGAATAATAGTAATAACACTTCGAATATTTTGCGATATACATATATAACAATGTCCTTACCTTTTTTGTTAAATCGGGATTTTGTGTAATTATTCTGCAAAATATATTTTTTATATGACATTTCTATCTAATTTTTATTTTTTGCTTATAACATTTAAATTTTTCTACAAATAAGGAAAAATTATTTTTCGTCAACAAAATATGTTTTTCCTTTGTATTCAGAATAAAAAATTCGATTAGGAACATCAATAAAGTATTTCATTTTCTTTTCTTTTATTGCAGTAGAATTTCAGTACGACGGCAAATGATTAGTTAGTTACAATAACCGAATTTTGTTTTTAAACTAAATATTGTTTACAAGAAAAAGTTTTTTAATTTCAAAAGCCAATATTCAGTTACGTTACTTTCTAACTTGAATTGAATTCAGTTGTGTCTACCAATACTTTAAAATGTTTATCAGAAATGAACTTAATCAATTGTTATTACTAATAAAACTATTGTAAGAATTCTATTTGTATTCTAATTATGGTTTTTTGTTTATAAATATGAAAAAATCGTATAATTGATTGATAATTGATAGAAAATATGGAATGTTGGAATACATAATTAAATATTTGTTGCTCCAACAGATTTTTAACCAATCTATTCTCTGTGTGTAGTATTCGACAGCATTCAACCACGCTCCCCCATCTAGTTACTAAAAGCTGTCGGGAATTCGTATCCCTGAAAATTTTTCTTTAAAGGCTGCAACACGCAAAGGAGCTTTTAATAATATTTTCACAAGAAATTGTACTAATATAAAAATCGTCAACAATATTGCGTTTGATTTAAATTATTTGGAAAGATCAAAGAAATGATTACACAAACTGTAATGCTATTTTAACTATATCAGCAGCATTAACAATGTGCGGAAGAAAGTTTTTTACTTGTTCTTTTATAAAAAGTGGGATTATCTGATGTTTTTAAATGATCATTTAAAAAAAATCAATGACATATTAAACAAGTAAGAGTTATATATTCGGCAGTGCCGAATCTTATATACCCTTCACAAATCATAAAATGTAGAGAAAAGACATGCGTGTATATGTACGTACATATATATATACGTAGATACGTAGCCATGCGTAATTTTATGAGAAAACTTTCGTGTCCATTACCAATTAAACTACAATATGCAGCGCAAAACTGCATTTTAAATGCATCTTGCGTACAAAAGATTCCTTAACTGACACTTGCCTTGTTAACAAGAATGTGTGTGCTCAGAAGCGAACTTGTATAAATACATACTTTCAAATTTATCGGGCCTATTCTTAAAATCATGGTGATTTCAAATCACGTGATTTCAAAAGTAAACTACTAATAGCTGACTTGATAGTGGGTTTTTATTGTATTTTAAGTTTTTGTCATTTATAATAGAATATTTTCTTCCAACTTCCAACGCTATAAATCGTGCAATTTAAAAAAGCCATTATTTAGCTTTATTTAATTTTTTAAAATCACCGTGATTTGATATGTCGTGATTTGCAGAACAAGCCCGTATGAATTAAGTCAAGTGAAACTGAAATATAGGCACTTTGCAGCAATATGCGTGGGTATAAAGGTTAAAAATATATGTTTTATATACATATACACAATTGGGGTATTCAAACGATAGTGTTAAAGTCATAATGTCATAATGTCCTAAACGTTTCAACTAGTTTAAAATATGACTGCTGTGTGCAACCCCTCATATTTCAGTATGTTAGTTGAAACATAAACCAGATGATACAAAACAAATGAGAAGAAATATTATAAAAATAAATTAATATTTGGTACGAAAATGTAAAATTATGAGAAAATTATTCAACGGCTTCTATCTGTATCCGAAAATTATTTGCGAATTTTCGTAATTTTTGCAATATGTAAAACAAAAGTTTTAGTAAGTTTTGCGAATCAGGTAATTTTTATAAAATTTATTGCTCTTGTGCGTAATTTTAACAAATTACGGGTCACTCAAGCCTTTTTATTGTCTGATAGAAGTATATACATATTTTTATTATTTTGCCCTTTTTACAGTTCTGGCGACTTTTAATTAATATCACACTTTGCTATCTTTTTTGATATTAGCAAGTTTTTGCAAATTTTCGTAATTTTCGCGAATTTTTCCGAATTTTTGGCATTCCTTATAATTTTACATGTTTTTAAACAATTTTAATACTTGTTTGCAATTTTGCAATTTGTTGCCAATTTTCGCTATTTTCGCGATAAAAATTATTTTTAACCAAATCTCGCTTTTTTACCATTTTATCGATTTTTAATCCATCTATCTATTTGATGTTAGCAAATTTGTGCGAATTTTCATAATTTTGCCAATTTTCTGCGATTTTTTGGAATTTCTTATATCTTCAGGCATTTGTAAGTAATTTTAGGTGTTGTTTGCAATTTTGCAATTTATAGCGAATTTTTGCAATAAAAGTGATTCTTTTAATTTTTTTACAAGTACCAGACTTTGATATCTTTTTGATGTTACCAAATTTTTGCGAATTTTCGTAATTTTTGCGAATTTTTCCAAGTTTTTTGCACATTAGATTATTTTTGATTCTTAAAATCTACTTAGTGTGTTCATTTACAGTTTTTGCGGTTTTGGAAATTTTTTAGAGATATTCGCATTTTTGCAAGTTCTCGCGATTTATATGCTGCAAGCCTATTCTCGAGTTGTTGCTTTTTTTGCGGTCCATATAATAAGCTTTAGAAGATTTTTTCCATTGTTTTAATCCCTCGCGAATTTTTTTTTTTTGCAATACGAGTATATAATGGTTTTATTAGAAATTTGCTAAAGAAAAACGCTATGTGTTTAAACGTAAATAGTAATTTTGTCGAAAACCAAAAGGAAAAGCAAAATAATTAGTTATGACAGTAAGAATTGTATAATATAGTACATATTTTATATGAAAGAAAATAAAAATAAATTTAAACTTGTTTAAAATGTTAGGACTTTATAACTTTATGACACATAAGACGCCAGTGTGAATACCCCAAATATATTTTAGTTCATAAAACTCTTTTAATTTACTCCTCCGATAAATTTTTTAAAATATGTACATTAGAGCGAAAAAAGTTTTTGTTACCCCTCAATATAATGTCATACATATCGCTCGTTTATTAAAGAAAAAGACTAGTTTATTTTAAACTTTAAAGTTTCCGATTTACACACAACTTAAAGAAAATTTAATTTTTCTCTCCATAGTTGAGTATACAAGATATTTGTATGAAATTTTTACACAATATGAATATCAATATGAGGATTAATTTTGCATCATTAACTCAAAAATCTCATTTGATATGTGATGTTGTTTTAGAAAATGAGCGATATGTATGTATTTTGTTAAGTTGCAAATAACCTACTAGCCTACTATGTTCCGTTGAAAGTTCTTATAATACCTAAGACAGTTTAAAAATAAACTTTTTAAATATTACTGCTGCACTTCTACCAATGAGTAAACATAAGCACCAATAAAATGCAGGAATACAAACTGGCTTTAGGTATAAAAGTTAGCAATTTTATTTTTTTTTAAACAACACTTCTTTATAGGTAAGTTTATTTATCAATCGAATAATTAAGTTATTTTCGTACACAACAAAAACGACATGCAAAAGAAATAGTTAATGCATGGGTTCAATTTAGGTGCAGAACGCAAGATTTTAACACAGGCGTGTAATTGACGACCATGGGTTCACATTTAACAAAACTGCTCATCATTGAAATGAGTGCTTAGAACCCATGCAAGTTCCCTGATTCTATAACTTTTTTTCACAAAACAAAAAAAATATTGTCGCAGCCAGGATACGAATCATGCGGTTATGACTCCCAAGACACAACCTCTATCACCGAGCTATTGCACTCTTATTCTTTGATGAAGATAAAACTTTTTTTATGACAATGTGTCAATGTGATGATTTAATTCTGTTTTTACATGCCTATTTCGGTGGATATTTATCTCAATGTAGGTATTAATTACTCAGTAATATTGCATGTGTTTTTGATGAGTTCAAAAACTATAACTTTATTACGATTTTCGATGATCTTTAGAATGCATTCGAAGCAACAAATGCTAAACAAAACATGAAACACTATTAAATTTTGAACACATTAATTTTTTTTGGTGGGTAAAATATTAATAAATTTATTATTTACAATGATATACATATGTATGTAGAAACAAACATACATGTACGTATTACATACATACTTATTTACATATATACATATGTACATAAGAACCTACACAGGTACATACATATGTATGTAATTAAACTAAGTTTTAGAATAGAAGAACGTGAGTTAATATTCTCATCTCATCATTTATCTTTTTTTCCTACACAGAAAAAAAAGATTTGTAAATACAATTAATTTATTTGTGAATACAATTAAAATGTTATTTAAAAAGGCACCTACAACGATTTTTGTAAATACAAACACACATTTGTAACATCAGAAAACAAAATCAACTCAATTATTTCCAATTAAAATGATTGTGTTATTGAAAATTGAGTTGTTAAAGAAAAACAAAAATTTTTAATGAATTTGTTTTTCAAATTCTAATGTGTGTTTTTTTTTTTTTTTTAATTTTTGTTTAGAATTTGGTTTCTTGTTAAATTTTAAAGTTATTTATTTTTCCACACAACTTTCGAAACTAAATGTGTTTGGGATGAGTCGAACCGGCAATCTCTTGACTAATAGACTAACGTGCTTACCACTCAGCTAAAGAGCAAATCGTTTTTATCATGCAAATAATGAATACACGCAAACATGATTTCTATGTTTCTTCTACATGTGCGCTTTGCGTTCATATAATTTAAAAATAACTTTGTTGAGCGAAAAAAAAACAATCCACGACTTTTTCCGGCTTCTTGTCGGAATTCACACGTATACAACACGAGCAATCAAAAAATACAACAACAATAGCACATGACCGCGTTGGGTCAATCAACAAGCAAGATAAACACCAACACAAAGAAATTAAATTAAATGATATTTTAAAATGCGCGGTATTGTTAAATATTGTATTAAATTAATGACAAATATTATTGAAATTAAAATTTTTTTTTCATATAATTCTTGTTTACTTTTTTCTGTGCACTCATGGATATGTTAATGCCTTTAACCTCAATTTTTTTTAATTAAACTAAGTTTTAGATCTTTAAAATAAGTGCAAAATGCCAATAAAACAAAATGTTAATAAAACATTCGTTCTGAAAATAGAAGAACGTAAGTTCATATTCTCATCTCATCATTTATCTTTTTTTCCTACATATTAAAAAATATTTCTTTCATATACTACAACATACATAGGTATGTATTTACATACATATTTACGTATATACTATAAAGGAGTTTTTGTGAAGAATTTTAGAAAATAATATAAAAAGATACCTACATATGTAACTAAGTATACATATGTATGTACCTATTTGTATATTTTTTAAAAAAAATATAGGTATTTACATACATATATACATACATATGTAGGTATGTATCTTCATCATAAATTGAACTCAGCCAGGGGATCAATCCCTGCCGATTGCCTATAAACAAACCACACCAGCTTAACTAAGCAGAAGTTCTTTTTACTAAATTTATTGAAAAAAAACAAACAAAAACCACATGAATGAAAGAAAATAGCAACAACAAGCACCCTCAAACAAACAATCTTGTCCACTTTAAAATATTTATAAGAAATCCATGATCTTTAGCAAGGGCTTACTTTTTTTTTTAACATACATATAGATACATACACAATACAGACATTAGCAAACGAATTTATATTTACTTGTGCATATTTATATACATATATATATGTTCTCGTATGTATGTATATATCAACATGTCGTTAAAAACAATCCATAAGTTCTCAACACAACAACAAGCGTTTGGGATAGTTTCGTTGTTGCCATTTTAGCATTTTCACTGTTAGATCTTGCATTTTCATTAGTTAAACAGCATTCAACTTTCAAAAAATTCTGCTAAATGCTTTCTGGCAGAACTGGTTGAAAATAAAAAATTTTAATTTCTTAAAAAAATTCTTCTCTATGGAGGTTTTTTCTCATAAATGTACATGTATTGCAGGGTAAAGGTTCCCTGATAATCTGCACTAGCAACAGTGAAATGCGCATATGATCCAGCTAACCCTTCAATAATCAATTTCAATGTACGTATTTTTAATAAACAAATATTTTACTGAATAAGTAAAATAATAATTTGAGATTATTAGTGCGTTAAAATTTTTTTAACGTTATTATAACATTTCAAAAAAACACCAATTATTAACTATTTTATGTTTGTATGTGCTATAAAAATACATGTAAATACAAATGAGTTTGTATAAACATGAAATTCAAAGCGATTTCAATAATTTTTTCTACTTTTAAATCCAGCATTATACTTTTCTTCTTCAGAACATTTTAGCAGAATTTTTGACCGATTTAACATTCTCTCATCACCATTTTCTGGCAACACTGGATAGTTTGCTACTTCAAGTGTAGATATGTATATGTGCTTACAATGGTATACATGTACAATCCCTGCAGAAAATGCGAATAGTGAAATTGTAGTGATTTACTAGTGACTTTGTCACCAGTACTACTGACGAATTGTACCCCAGACAATGCTTTTTGCTATAGACATTTAGCATGTACGTGTCATTGAAAAGCAACTACTGACGTTGGTACTACTGAGTAGGTATTTCTTTTTTGACCATATCGAGACATTGGAAAGAGATAGTCACTAGTGTATTTTAGTAATTCTAATGATAATAAAACTGAATATTTTATTAAAAAATTTTGTTTTAATAAAAAAAATACATAAAAAAGGGAACATTCGTTAAGCAAGTAAGGATTTAAATTGCTGTTTGTATTAAATATAAATGAAAAATTCAAGGTTCCGTCGAATTATTAAAATCAAACACTTACGTATGAATCTAGACTTACTGGACTGGACTTTTTAACTGATCCCACAAAATCTTCTACAGACTCATAAAAATTTCCGCAATTATTTCATTTTAAAATATTTTTATTTTTATAATTACAAAATGGATTCCTTTTAATTTGATTCTTTGAATTATTTTTTAATAAATTTTTTTATTTGCCTTTTATATTGATTTCGTAAACTAATTTTCATAAAAACTTCAATTTTGCTTGAAGCCACTTGTATTTTCAACAAACCAATAAAACATTAAGAAGAAGCATAGTTGTGTGTATCTGACAAAATATTTTCTACGCATCAAAAACAATGTTAATATGTAGACGCTCGTTTGACAATGTCACCAATATAGTCGACAAAAGTGGTGACTTGGGGACACTTAACCCCATGTTTTCTGCAGGGATATGTACGCCAACCACTACTTTGATACAAAGCGATCACGTTACTACCCAGCGGGAAAACTCAGAATATCTTCTTACTTCAGGCCTTATTAAATCAATTACTATTTTTATCTAACTGCTAAGATACACATTCCACATTCCCTTCTATGAGAAGGGAGAAGAGAAAGAGTACAATTTTTTGCGTGAATTTGAAGACTTTTCAGAAATGCTGGCAAAATAGGCGAGAGGGAAAGGCAAAAAGGATATAAGAGTGGAATGGAGCGAGTACGCCTTGTACATCCAAAAGAAGGAGTACAAAGGCCTTCTAGAAGGTATCCTTGCTCTTTTTTTTCCCGCTGGGTATAAATCGTACAAGTATAAAATTTTTATTTGCAAACATGTATGTGTATGTACATATGTATATACATACATATCGAAAACAAAAAATATAAACAAACTAGGAGAAGTGATCTACGTGAGCCAAATGTTGTCGATTTTTTAATCGTAGAGGACGAATACATGTTTTATTGTTGTACAATTGCAAATAGATATATAAGTATATCGATTCACACCGAAGTCAATATTGCGCTAATAAATATCTATACATAAATAATTGCAATGCTTAATTTTTTAAAACAATTGCCTAATTTATAAAAAATAGTTTGTATTTTTAAGGGCGTAATTTTCATCACATGTAGTATATATTATGTTCATGCAAAAATAGGTATATGAAAATGAATCAGACTTTGGAGGTTTGTGTGATTCATCCGGCTCATTTCTTGCAGTTTGTAAGGCTGAGTTTACATCTGGCATTTCTTCTGTATCATGTGCCAAAAAAACCGTAACCAGTAATTACTAATGAAAAACTGTTTGCTTCAGACATGTATTTATTGATTTAAACTGTTTCCAATAATGTTGAATTCCATAAAATTGTCTACTAATTATGTATGAAACTGTTCAACTTAATAAATATGTACGTGTCTGAATCAAACAGTTTTTCATTAGTAATTAGTGGTTACGCTTTTTTTACGCATGTATGTCACATTTCACACAGATGTAAGCCCGGCCTAAGATTAGTATAAAAGTCGTCGAAAATTTTTGTTTAAATTACAAAGAAATTAAGAGCTGTAAAAATTAAGGTTTGGAACCAGTAAAATTTTAAATAGCACTTACATAAGTATTTAGGTACATATGTATGTATACCTGTCTGAATATAATTAATAAATAGTTATAAGTTAGCAAGCATAAGCTTTCGTTTTATTACATCTTCGTTTCATAAATTTATACCTATACATACATACATATGTATGTATGTTATATATAAATAATTGAAACTTATAAAAACAATTTCATTCTAATTCAGTGGGAGTCGCTATAGTTTAATTTTTACAACAATAAAACACATGATTTTACCCTACAATAACTCAAGAAGGCACATAATTTTACAACCAAAAATTTATGCATTGCCAGAACTACATAAGTGCCATTTCAACTTTTACAAAACTTATATTAGGTATTTATGTACCTACCAAAAATAAAAAAGTTCCTACATACATAGGTATATCCAACACAGTAATTTTTATTGTAATGAAAACAGCCTTGCATATATCCAAAAAGGTATAATTCGGTTGAAACGTATATTTGAAGTGAAGAAAAAATATTTTATACAAAAACATTACAAACAATAAAAACTAGATAATTCATTTTGTTGAATACAAATTATTTTACAGTACATAGCAACATGCCTCCTCAACATTATGAATTAAAATTTAACTTACATTACAATTCCAAAATTATTACAACATAATATATGTTTAGGCTTAGGTACAGGTTTTGTTAAGACATCAGCTAACATTTTGTCAGTAGACAAATACTTTAGTTTTATAATGTTTTGTTCTATTGCATCTTTTACATAGTGATATTTATAATGGATGTATTTAGTACGGGCATGATTTGCACCAAATTCTGCCATCCTCTGAGCACTTTGTGAATCTGTATTTATCATTACTGGATTATGACTAGAATACCCAAGTTCTTCCGAAATATAACCCAAATATGCAGCTACTTTAGTTGCTTCAGGTAATGCTACGTATTCGGCCTCTGCACTGGATGTTGCTACAACCTTTTGCTTCTTTGACTCCCAGGAAACTAGACCACCTGCGAATAAAAAACAAAAACCTGATTGAGATCTTCTATCATTTACATCTTGAGCCCAATTCGCATCACAAAAACCAACAAGTGGTAAACCTCTTTTCCTATATATCAATTTGGCATTTTTTGTGTAACTCAAATATCTAATAACATGATATGCCGAATTTAAATGTTGTTTACGAGGGTCTTTAGAAAATTGTGATAACATATTAACAGCACACGTTATATCAGGTCTGCTATACAATGACAAGTAGAGTAAAGATCCAATGATTTCTTGATAAAACTTTTCATTTACTTTTTCTGCTTCTCCGGAAATTTTTGCTTCCTTTTCTAATTTAATACCTGCTTGCGTAGGAATTTTTACAGGTTTACAATTCTGTAAATCGTATTTCTTAATCAAATTTTATATATATCCTGGTTGCGAAATTGATATTTCTTCATCTCTAACATTTATTTCGAGCCCAATACAATGTTTTGGAACTCCCATATCACGAATGTCAAAATTATCCTTTAATACATTTACAAATTCTTCAATGAAATGTGTATTGTTAGCAGCAATTATAATATCATCGACATATAAGGCGACTATGTGTTTTGTTGTTTTATCTGAGGTAATATATACATTGATCATACTTTGATTGGTTTAAGCCAAACTCTTTTATAACATAATCAATTCTTTTAAACCACTGTCTGCCAGCTTGCTTTAGACCGT
Source organism: Nowickia ferox (assembly GCA_936439885.1). Classification (NCBI taxonomy): domain Eukaryota; kingdom Metazoa; phylum Arthropoda; class Insecta; order Diptera; family Tachinidae; genus Nowickia; species Nowickia ferox. Next base: position 47,510,066 of record OW387026.1, read on the forward strand.
ATATAGCTTTATTTAATTTGCAAACTTTTCCTCTTATTGCCTCCTTAATAAATCCTTCTGGTTGTTCCATATAGATTTCTTGTTCTAAATTTCCATTCAGAAATGCAATTGATACGTCCAATTGCCACAATTTCAAATCATTTTCAACTGCCAGAGCATATAACATTCTAAGAGATGTTTGCCGAACTACTGGAGCAACGGTGTCCACATAATCTAATCCAAATTTTTGGGAATAACTTTTTGCTACTAGTCTTGCCTTACGTTTTTCTATACTTCCATCTGGCCTAATTTTTGATTTGAAGATCCATTTGCATCCTACTACCTTACGACCAATTGGTAAATCTCTTAAGCTCCAAGTACTATTTTTCATTAATGATTTGTATTCATTTTCGATTGCTTCTAGCCAATCTTCTGCATGATCAGATGCCATAGCTTCTGACATATTTCTAGGATCTATTACATTTTCTTTCACTGCTTGAGCCGTCGCTTGATTTTTTCTTGGCCTTAGTCGGTTTTTAATTGAATCAAAAAAATTTTCTACCACGCTTTCCCTCTGATTTATATTTTCCACAGATTTTTCTTTAGGTTCTTCTTCATTTGTGTCTTTTATCTCCAACTCGGGATCTTCTAAGCTTCTTTTATCTTCTTCATGCTGTATTATTTCTCTGGGTTCAAATTCATAAAAATTAGGAATCTTATTTTGGTTTCGATAAATTTTGTTCCTGCTTTCCATAATCGGTATGCTTTGGATTCTTCGGAGTAACCTACAAGAATATGTTCATGACTTCTAGCATCCCACTTAGATCTATTGGATGTCTTATCTAACACAAATGATATGCATCCAATACTTCTCAAATGTTTAACAATTGGCTTTCTTCTTGTCCATAACTCCTCTGGAGTTTTAGTACCATTTAACTTTGTTGGACAACGATTTCTTAAATATGCGGAAGTGTGTACTAGCTCTGACCATAAACTTTCAGGTAACCCTGATTCTAACATTAGACAACGCGCCATTTCTACTAATGTTCTATTCATTCTTTCCGCAATGCCATGTTGTTGTGGTATATAAGTTGTAGTTAATTGCCTCTTGAATCCGCTTTCTTTTAAAATCTTAGTAAAATTTACATAGTTCCGCGCCATTATCGCTTCGTAAAATTTTAATTTTCCTTCTTGTTTTCTCTGCCATTTTCTTAAATTCGATAAATTTATCTAAATATTGACTTTTTTGTCGAATAAAATAGACAAATACTTTTCGCGAATAGTCATCAATAAACGTTGCAAAATACAAACTACCACCAAGTGATTGAATTCTCATTGGACCGCAAAGATCAGTATGAATAAGCGATAGTACTTCAGAAGTTGATTTTTCGTTTTTGTGAGGAAATGGTAAGCACGTTAGTTTTCCTCGAATGCACGGTACACAATTAATTTGTATATCTTTAATAATAGGTAATTCTTTAACCATTTCATCCTTCTGTATTATTCTCAATTGATCCATATTTAAGTGACCGTATCCTTTGTGCCATAGTTCTGTTTCAAACTTATTAGATTTTTCAGTTGCATATATCATATTTTCCGTGTTTCTAAACAGTTTAACAAAGTACAAGTTGTCTAATTTATGGCCTTCTATTATTTTATTTCTTTCTTTATAAACACCTACTCTTGATCCTTCCATAACAACTGTACAACCATTATCGGTCAATTTACTAGTTGATATAAGATTGCACCGCAAGTCTGGGACATATAGAGTATTATATAGACCTATTTCTTGCTTTCTTCCATTTACGTTTGCAATTATTTCGACCTTTCCAATGCCCTTTATGTTCAATTCGTTATCATCTGCTAATCTGACTTTACCTCTAAATTCCAAATCTATATTTACAAATAATGATTTTTGTGTGCACATATGAGATGAACCACCACTGTCAATCATCCAAGTTTCTTGAGAATTACTACAAAATGCCTTTTCGGTCATAGTTACTGATACTTCATTTACAATTTTTTGTTTGACATTTTGTCTGGCAGTTTCAACATATGTCTTACATTGTTTGGCTTTATGACCTTTATTGCCACAACGAAAACATTTATAAGAAAACTTATTTTTAGACATACCTTCTTCTTGATTTATTGACTTTTTAGATTGATCATGAGGAACCTTTTTGTAAAAATTAGCTTGGAAAGCAGAAGTACTTGCAGTTTTCTCTTCTTTGTCAAAAAAAAATCTCAAGCAATCTTGATTCTAAAACAGCCAATTTTGGAAATTCATTTGCAGTATCCACAGCAGCTTTAAAGTTGCAAAACGTTCTGGTAAAGCATCTAGCATAACAACAACTAGAAGGTCTTCATCAATTTCGACTCCCATTTCCATTATGCATGAAACATATACAGCAAAATCAATTAAAAATTGTGATATTGACTAATTTTCAGACATTTTCATATTTAATAACTTACGGTAGCACACTATTTTCTTCCTTATCGACTTGCGGTCAAATGTTTCTTGAAGATAATACCAGATTTCCTGAGAACCTTTCATATTTTTCACCATTGTTACAATACTAACATCTATTGCCATTAAAATTTCAGCTCTTGCATCCATATCTTTATCTAAATATTGTTGTATATTCTTTATAGCTTGTTAATATTCTTTCTTTTGTGCTTCGGTTGGTGTTTCTGGAAGTTCCTTTAACACTGGAGTTTTTTCTTTACCCAACACAATGTTCAGCAGTCTGTTCTTGTGTAGTACAGCTTCCATTTTTCCACGTACCATAATTCGTTCCATTCAATAAGGGAATTCGTCCAGCTAGTGAATTCATCATTCTTAATTTTCTTGCTTTTCAATTTTAAAATTAATATGTAGCTTTTTAAATGACTTCAAAAGTTATCTTCAGTATTATATCCTTATGGGATCTGGGCCCATAACCTATTGTAATTAAAACAGCCTTGCATATATACCAAAAGGTATAATTCGGTTGAAACGTATATTTGAAGAGAAGAAAAAATATTTAATACAAAAACATTACAAACAATAAAAACTAGATTAATTCATTTTGTTGAATACAAAGTATTTTACATACATAACAACAATTTTAAACGCAAATGTAAAATGTCCCTTTGATTAAAGCATTTGTGTTTAAGCTGTTTTCGTACATACATATTAAAACATATTATGTTTATATAATCTATAGGAGGTTCACTGCAAAGCTGAACTCAGATTATCAAGCCAGCCAGTTGAAAAGCTTTCCTATCACCCAGAACAAGACAGATTCAAATGCAGCCATTCAAGATAATCTTCTTGGGAGTATTTATAAGAAATACAAGTGTTGAAATAATTGTTTAATTGTATGGCTGTGTTTACAAAGTACCGAAATTTTATAAATATGTACTATATACACATTTTCAAATGTTTTAATTAAATTTGGTGAACCTGGAATATATGTATGTGACCAAAATATGCATAAGTAGGTATAAGGGTTAAAAATGTGTATGTTTTTTTTAGTAAAACAACGCCAGATATCAGTAAATGAGTTCAAATTTTCAGCATGATTCTACCATGATTTTTCCATTGGAAAATCCCTTTCATTTGATAGCCATATCATAAAAGTGTGAAAAATAGCGGTTTGCCGCTTTAAGGCGGCTACTACGTTTTTTAGCTACGGAATCTCCACACGTTGATCCTGTCGTAGGAGTTACATATATCCTATATGTACCTACGAGTATAAGTTCATAGTATGTATGTATGTAGGTAGGTATATGTATTTTTTCCCACAATGTAACTTAATTTAATTTCTGTTCGAAAAAGTAGAAATCACAAATTGATTTTTATTTCTTCTCGAAAAAATAAAAATCGGAAAATAATTATTTCTATAATTATTATTTCAGTAGGCTAAAGTTCGTATCTCTCTGTAAGCCAAATTACATGTGATAATTTTTAAGGAACAAATAACACCAAAGTTAATTGTAAATATTCTGACAAACACCAACAGAACGAAACCACTAACAATTATTTCTGTTTGAAACAAGAAAAATCATGAAATACAATTATTTCCGGTTAAAAACAAAAAATCCAGAAACAAATATTATTTCTGCTTAAAAAATTAAAATTTTAAATTTTAAAATCATTGGAGTTTAGAAAAATCTAGCTTAGAGCAATTAAAATGGTGTGATTGTCCACGTTGTTTGATGTTTCCCTTCTATTCAGATGCTTTTTTTTCTTTGAAAGTTCGAAAATAATTACTAATTTTGGTCCCTGATTAATTTCTTTTTCAAAAATATATTGAAAAAAAATTTTCAAGTAAGTTCGAAACCCAACATGCAAATTTGAACAGGCCGACTTCTTACTTATTAACCATGATAGCTATAAGATCTAATGCATTTTGTTACAAATTATAATCAGAAAACAAACATGCAAATCAAACACATTCAAACAATCCTATCCCCTTTGAAATATTTATAAAAAATACCGACATACATTATCAAACGAATTTATACATATGTACATGTATGTATACTTGCGCATATTGAATATGCATACATATGTATGTATGTATGTACACACATATTTATTTACAATCATACATATGTGCCCTTAAGTATGAAAGTGGTCTAAGTCATATGCATTTCCGCATCGAAATATGAAATAAATCTCTAAAAAACTTCAAAAAATATTTAATAAAAATTAAATAAACTTCTATGAATCGACACTGGTACAACTATAAGTTAAAATGTTGCATAATATAAAAATATTTTTTAATTTCTTCAAATGTAATCTATTAAATATCTCGATGGAAAAAATATATGAACAATTTCATAATTAACGGGAAAATACACTTTAATATTTTATCAACACGCATTCATTAGCACAATACTTTATTTGTATAAATAAAAATTACCAGTTCTTACCACAAACAACTTAATATTCTTCTTTCAATACGTTTGCTAGCATATTGTTGCTGTTGTAGTAGAGTAGACGTACGTACATACAATTGGATATTCTTCTTTCAATACTGTTTGTAGCATATTGTTGTTGTAGTTGTTTATATGAACACTCTTATGCATATACATATGTGTGTATGTACGAGTGAATGGTCTTCATGGTAGCGTATATTTATACATACACATCCACATATAGTTTTTTGCATGCGAACGAAAAAGAATGTGCCAAGCAAAAATACCATAAGGCAATGTCTATGTATTAGTGACAAAAAGGGGTTTAATACAAAACAAGGCTTATTAAAGCAAATCGTTAAGTAAAGCAAATATTAATTGAATATAATTAAGCTTCAGCGGCAGAGTGGCTACTGATGTTAATATGCACGGTAGCTTTTTCATGAAATTTTAAAAATGTATGATAAAACCATATCATATGAACCGATTATTTTTTTTTTCTGATTTTCATAACCAATTGTGTATAAAAACATCAAAGCGCACCGAAAACACAATTTCTCAAATTTCAAATTTTAGTTACCCAAATTTTTAAATTTTACACAAATTTCACAATTTTAATGTACGCAGAACTTCCATTTCCCTACTACTGAGGATGTCCTGTATATTCTTTCGTTAAACAGACTATGGGACAAAAACCTAAATTAGCTCCAGCTCAATCAGCAAACGCTTTCTCCACCAATTTTCCTCCAATGAGCCACCAAAGTACTTCACGTGTATCGTATGCCGATGCTGTTAAGACAATTTCTTTTCCCACGCAGAAAGTGTCCCCACCAAGTAATTCAACAAATGCTAACACAAGCTTTAATTTCAGTCGCCTTGAAGCCACTATTGATAATCTGGTGCAAACTATAAACAACTTTACTACAAATATGACTAGCATGATGCAAGAAATGCTGCAAATGCAGAATACTCTGCTTCAAGCATTAATTAACAAGCCATGCACACGTTAAAAATATGTTTCTGGAATGCAAACTGCATTCGCCAACACAAAAATTAGCTCGAGCACTAACTTATATTGATTTAATTTCTGAGACTCATTTGACTTCGAAAAGCCTTTTTAAAATGATTGGCTACACCTTATATCATACTAAGGACAGGAGAGGAAGAGCATGCGGTGGATCAGCAATTCTAACAAAATCAAGACTCAAGCACTATATTCTTGATAATATCTGTGCAGAAGATTTACAATGAACTAATATTTGTGTTGAAAATGTTTGTGCAAATTTCGTTATATCATCAATTTACTCCCCCTCCAAGATTCTCAACCACTGAGGATCAATACGAGGATTTCTACAAATCTCTTGGGCCTTGTTTCGTAGCAGCTGGAGACTACAATGCAAAACATACGTTCCGGGGTTCACGCCTTATTACACCTAGAGGAAGAGCGTTGTTCAACACAATTTCAAAAATGGGCTTTTACGTCATTTCGAGTGGGGAGCCCACTTACTGGCCTACGGATATACACAAAATTCCGGATGTTACAGATTTTGGCGTCATGAAAAATTTCTTATCCCTTATGTCAAAAAACATCTTAGTAGTCATTGCACGGAAAACATTACGCTAAGAACACACGATTATATTGAATATAACATTGCCAATCTTAACGAAAATATTAAGCAGGCTGCTGAACATGCCACTACCTCCCATCCGCAGACTGGGTTTAATAGAATTTATTCTACGGATATTGAACGTCTTGTATGTGAAAAAGAAGAGCTAGGGTATTGATGAAATTAGTAATCAAATGTTGATGAAGTTGCCTCGTATTACAATTGGAATCCTGTAATTAATTTGTAATGTCATTTTACGACTGGAGTATTATTCACACCACTGGTCGAAATGATTCCAAAGTCTGAATGATACAGGCCCCTATTTTCCTATTCTAAGTGATAATGCGTGCATACCGGATCATCAATTTGGTTTTAGAAGTCAGCATAGCACCATTGCACAAACGCATAGATTAGTTCAATTTATAAGAATAACATTTGAAGAAAATAAATATTGTTCTGCCCGCTTTATTGATGTTTCTCAGGCATTTGATAAACTCTGGCATGAAGGCCTATTTTTAAAAATTAAAGACATATTTGTCAATAAACATTCTTAATCTTTTGCAAAGTTATATTCTTGCCCGGAGGTTCACTGATCTGGAAGGAGACTTCATGAGTGTGCCCGAATCAATCTCATCTGGTGTGCCACAGGGGAGTATACTATTTTGCCTGTTTTGTATTTGATTTATGCTTGTGATATGCATTTGAGCAGTAACATCCACACATCTACATTTGCCGATGATACAGACTACCTTAGTATGCACGAAAACTCTTACGAGTCATCGCGATATCTTCAGGAACATATTACCCAGCTTAGAATTTTACTGGACACATCCGCTTAAAAAAAGGCATACTATGGCTCTAATACTCAACACTCCAGATAACAGCTTGAAAATATTTTTGTGCTTAATACGATATTTATGTATTATTGATTACTATCACTAAGTCTGCCTGACACTGGTTGGGCCTAATTATTATATCTAGATTTAAGATTTGAATAGTTATTGTTAGTTAATTTTTTTTGAAGATACAATAAATAAATATACGCATGAAAAAAAAGGAATGCTTTTTATAAGGCCTGATGTAAGAAGGTCTTCTGAGTTTTCCCGCTGGGTAGTAACGTGCTCGCTTCGTATCAAACTAGTGGTTGGCGTACACATTGGACATACATACCAGTGTTGTCAGATTAGGAGATTTATCCCCAAATCGGGGAATTTTTTTTCGAAATGGGGATAAGAATTTTGGTTTGGGGATTGAGGAGTTATTTGGGGATAACTTTTATGTTTTGAGGGTTTTATGAGATTTTTTGGGGATTTGTATTTTACTTAATATTTTTTTATTTATTTCTCGGAATATTTTAATATCAATACATATTCGAATTCCTCTTTTTATGTTCATAAATAATATTAAATGATAAATGGTAACAATGAACTCGTCTTTAACATTTGTTGTTAGCAAGATTTAAATAAGGTTTATTACAAGGCAAACAGGTACTCGCATTGGGGAGATTGCTCATCAGCTAGTTTTATTGTTTACACGTATGTACTATATAACTTACAAATTATTTGACAATTAGTTCTTTACCTTATTTGGTGCTTACAATTTGATATACAAATAACAAACAACTTAAACATGTTTTGGGCAGAAGCTTGTTCATATAAAGATGCCGCTGGATCACGGCCGTAAATTTACTTTGTGTATCAACGAGCAATGCTTGCATTGAAATAGCTTTTCGGCAATGGAGTCAATAAAAAATTAAATTAGAAACAGAATTCAGTATGAATTGCTAAAATCTCTGTTACGAAATAATATACATTTTAAAGATAGTGGAATATGTTGTGACACTTTTAACCTATCTCCAGAAATGATAAAATTAGTACAAATTGCTTTTTTGGGAATTTTGGGGATACAAATTTTAAAAGTGGGGATCTCAGTCGAAAGAAATCTGAGAACCCTGATGCATACCATTGTAAATACATATATGTGGAGAGTTATGGTAATACCAGGCAAGTTCGCCTGAATAGAGTGTATCTGGGTTACACTGTGTAGTAGTACACTGTAGTCTTGAAAATATTTCTTGATCATAGCAAACATGCTTTTGAATAAAATTGACATGAATGAGTTTTCGAGGAAAAATAAGTAGTCTTGTGACAACCTTGAAAATAGAATGTTGTGTGACCCAGCACAAACTATTGTAGTACCATGTCTGTGAATCCGAAAGATTCTATATCAGAAGTGGGATCGAAGCAGCCTTTATTCGAAGCCAATTCTGGGCAAGATTTCGATGTTTGGAAACAATTAATACTTCAACAAAGCGAAACTTTTCGTGACATCATTCAGACCCTGAAAGCACGAAATAAACGGGAGATATGCTTCCCAGAATTCAAACCTGACGCAAAAGGTAATAATGCGAAAGCTTGGAAGCAATGGCGGATATTACACATATATCGTGACGATGTTGCAAACACTACCAAATTAATGATTGCACTTAATCGAGCACTCAAAGGTCAAGCTTCAACATGGCTCACACAGGTTTCATTTCCGCAAATGAATTGGGCTGAGTTCAAAACCTCATTTTTGGAGCGATTTGACAGCTCGGAGACCTCTGCGTCATTTTTGACTGCTGCGTTGGAAGATAAATCCAGTGGCAATGAAAGCATGGCGTCTTGGGCAGCTAACTTCTATGCCAATTTAACCAACAACTGGGAGAACAATACTAGGGAAGAGACAATGGCACAATTGTCAAAGTATGATTACAAAGTCCGCCATTTGGCATATACCACAGACGTTCGTACTAGGAACAAAATGTTGCAGCAACTTAGTGCCTTACAATGTGAACCGGAAGCTAAAAGATGAAGATTATCAACATCATCATCCAACATGAGGTCCAAGTGTTTCTCGTGCGGTAAAATTGGGCACAAAGCGTTTCTGTGAAACAAAAGAAGTTCGGAACAAAACGAAACGTCAATCAGAAACAAACAAATCATCTGCTTCAAATGTAACAAAGTTGATCATATTGCTACCAAGAAACTGGTAACAAATTGAAAAAAACAAATGAGAAGAGAGTGGACGTTTTCTGTATAGCCACACCAACGACAACAATTGAACAAGATGGTCCAAGATATGGCGTAATCTTTGACTCTGGTGCAGAATGTTCTTTAATCAAGGAGACTATAGCAAATAAGTTTAGTGGTAAGAGATTTAATAATTCTGTATTCATGACAGGCATTGGGCAATCAAGTGTTAGTAGTACTGTACAAATTTTGACTAACATAATTATTGATGAAATGACAATTGAAATTCTTTTCCATATTTTACCCGACAAATATTTGAAATACGATATAATGTTGGGACGTGAGATTTTGAGTCAGGCATATCCGTTCAGTTATCTCCGAATTCCTTAAAATTTATGAGAATTGTGTGTATTAATGTATGTGATGTAGAAAAGGAAGTCATAAATTTTCAAAATGTTGATACGGACGTGTCAATGGAACATCGAGAGCAATTAATAACAATGTTAAGTGCATTTCAAAGCAATTTTATTTATGGTACGCCTAGTAGTTTTGCAAAAGTTGCTCCTATGCAAATACTTTTGAAGGATCCGCACAAAACAGTGTGTAGGCATCCGTATAGATTAAGTGAACCGGAGAAACAAATTGGTGTTATAAGAAAAAGTGTTTCTCCGTTCGCAAGCCCGATATTGTTAGTAAAGAAAAAGGATGGTACTGATCGAATGTGTGTCGATTACCGAGAATTAAATAATAATACTATACAGAAAGATTTCCTCTCCCTTTGATAGCAGACCAAATTAATAGACTTCACGGTTGCTTTTACTTCACATCGCTGGATATGGCCAGTGGGTATCATCAGATACCAGTTCATCCTGACTCAATAGGAAAAACAGCATTTGTTATACCTGAGGGACAATATGAATATCTCACGATGCCGTTTGGATTGCGCAATGCACCGTCTGTTTTTCAGCGCGCAGTTATAGAAGCTCTAGGAGAGCTTGCGTACTCATACGCTGTAGTTTACATGGATGATATCTTAACATTGGGGCCTGCTGATATTGATGAGACGTTGAATAGGATAAAAACTGTATTAGGGACCTTGACGAAAGCTGGTTTTACATTCAACTTTAAGAAATGTTCATTCCTTAAAGAGAAGATGCAATATTTAGGGTTCGAAGTCAGTCAGGGGGAAGTACGGTCAAATCCAGGGAAAATTGAGGCCGTTGTGGCCTTACCTCCACCTCTAACAGTCACACAATTGCGACAATTCATTGGGTTGGCGTCGTATTTTCGACAATTTATTCAACAGTTTTCGAATGAATTGGCTCCCTTATATGCACTAACGTCGCGTAATCAGCACAAACTTGAGTGGCAGACAAAATATGAGGATATTAGGCAGAAGATTATTTCAATACTAACAGTACTTAAAATATTTGATAACGACTGTAATATTGAGCTGCATACAGACACTAGCTCCTTAGGCTATGGTGCAGTGTTGATACAAAGACAGGCGGATAAGTTGTGTGTTATTCCGTTTAGTAAAAGAACAAGCGTTGCAGGGTCAAAATATCACTCTTATGAGTTGGAAACTCTAGAAGTAGTGAATTCTATAAAACATTTCAGCCACTTCTTGTTTGATCGGTGATTTACTGTTGTAACTGACTGTAACTCCTTACGCTCCGCTCGTAATAAGTTAGATCTAACTCCAAGAGCTCACAGATGGTGGGCATTCCTTCAATCATATGATTTTGATGTTGTTTATAAAGAAGGGAAACGCTTGGCTCATGCAGACTTCTTTTCAAGAAACCCATTGCCTGAAGTTGGTAGAAAATTTAACTCAAACAAGAAAAAAAATTAATATTATGGAACTTTCTGGTACATGGCTGATTGCTGAACAGCAAAAAGATTCGGTTATCTCTACACTAGTTGATAAATTTAACAAACAACTATTAGATAACGATTTGCTTAAAATTTATGAACTTAGATCGGGTGTGTTGTATGTGAAAATACTGCGAAATGGTATATTGCGTTGTCTGCCTATCATACCAAAGCCTCTTAGTTGATCGGTAATCAATTGTACGCATGAGTCATTAATGCATGTAGGGTATGAGAAAACTTTGGAAAAACTTTATGATTGTTGTTGGTTTGAGTTCATTCCAAACACGTAAGAAAGTTTGTTGAGAATTGTGTTACATGTAAGATTGCTAAAAGACATAGTGGCTGGATTCAAGCTGAGCTTCATTCAATACCGAAAATTGCAGTTCCATGGCATACTTTGCACATCGATGCAACTGGTAAGTTAAGTGGTAAGAACGACGAGATAGAGTATATATTTGTATTAATAGACGCATTCACAAAATATACAGTTTTGTATCATACCAAGCGTATAGATAGCAAAAGTAGCATTGAAGCTGTCTTGTTTGGCATATCACTCTTCGGAGCACCATCGCAAATAATCGCTGATCAAGGTCGCTGTTTTGCGAGTTCGGATTTTCGTGAATTTGTTAAGTCGCATAAGGTTGATTTACACTTAATTGCGACGGGGAGCTCAAGAGCAAACAGTCAGCTTGAACGCGTGATGGGCACACTCAAAGATTTACTCACTGCAGCCGAAAGTGACCGAGAAAAATCATGGCAACAAGCTTTACCATCCATTCAGTTGGCGTTAAATTGTACTATTATTCGTGTCACCAGGAAAACCCTGCTTGAATTGTTTATCGGTAAAGTAGCTAGACCTTTGACAATGATGCTTGTGAACGATGATGAGCCAATACTAGATATAGAAAATGAACGTAAGCAAGCAGTTTCTAATATGGAGCATAGTGCAGTTTATGAGAAAGCTCGATTTGATAGGGATAAAGCCAGAGTAACGTATTTTGAAGAAGGTGATCTTGTACTAATGCAAAACGAAGAGCGGAATCAGACTAAATTGAACCCTAAGTTTAGAGGCCCATTCAAAGTAAATAGAGTCCTTGAAAATGACAGATATGAGTTGATTGCTCTTGACTCAAATCAAACGTATAAATTGGCCCGTGATAGACTTAGGAAAATGCCAACATTGTGTGATTATAATGATGTTTAATAATATTTTCAATTTGTAGCGAATGAACTTTCTAACTAGGAAGCTGACAATGATTACTTTTCTCTCTGTATCGTTTGCCACTTACAATAGTAACATTTAGTGTTGTTAAAATATCTTGTCGTAAATAGACGTAAATAAATGTTAGAATAAAATAGTAAATTGATGGTTTATAAGCTTTCTTGGTGGAAAACAAAACAAACAAAAAATGGGGGGAGAAAAAGAATTATAATTGTAATTTTACAACGCTGGCTACGGTTGTGTACGGTGATATTGGAGATTTTGTTTTGGACGGTTAAGTTGAAGAACGATAGAAGGTAAATTGTGCTTGGAGAAGCACTGCAGATCGCTATTTGTTTGCGATAGAAGTTAAATTGTACTTGGAGGAGCACTGCAGATCGCTATTTGTTTGCGATAGAAGTTAAATTGTGCTTAGAGAAGCACTGCAGATCGTTATTTGTTTGCGATAGAAGTTCAATTGTGCTTGGAAAAGCACTATTCTTGAAGAGCTGTTTTGTACGGATTAAAATTGAAGAACTTGGATTTGGAATGTAATGGAGAAATTTGGTGTATGGCTACATTAAAGAATCATTTGTATGATTAAAAAAAAAGTGAAAAAAAACTCATATCAGTTGAGTGCGGATAAAATCGGTGGGAACACAAGTATGGCCTGTGTCGTCAGAGTAAAATTCAACAGCCATGTCGTGAAATCAGCAGTCCACGCGGGGACGCGTGAATGGTCAGGATGGCCGTGTCGGAGAGTTATGGTAATACCAGGCAAGTTCGCCTGAATAGAGTGTGTCTGGGTTACACTGTGTAGTAGTACACTGTAGTCTTGAAAATATTTCTTGATCATAGCAAACATGCTTTTGAATAAAATTAACATGAATGAGTTTTCGAGGAAAAATAAGTAGTCTTGTGACAACCTTGAAAATAGAACGTCGTGTGACCCAGCACAAACTATTGCAGTACCATGTATGTGAATCCGAAAGATTCTATATATACATATCTACTAAAGCTGAGCACAAGATGTTTGCTTGCTTAATCTTCATGGTGTACATTATTGAATTGTTCTCTCTTCTTAGTGCTCTTGATTTTATGAGAACACTGTTTTAACTAAAGGTTTAAAATATTCGTTAACAAAAAACAAAAATTATTTAACTTGCTGTTATCAATTATTTTGAATGAACTGAAAAATAAAAGTCAGAATATGGACGTATAAAAAATAATTAATTTGAATAATTATATATTGAAAGTTTTAACAATTGTTAACACGAGAAAATAAATCAAAGACTAAAACGTTTCACTTCGTCACAAACATTTATTGAGATGTGTATTGTTCAAGGGTTGAAATAATACTGATCTATATTAAAGCAAATAAAAATGAACAGAGGCTAAATAACAATAATTCATGAAAAGAACTAAAGTAAAATAAATATAAACGCATAGACTTTACAGTTAGGCTTATAGCTCGGCCATCCTGTTTAACAAGCGTCCTCGCTGTCACACATAGAATATTCATCATCATCGTCATCATAGGGTGGAAGCGAGCACAACGGCTTTAAGCCATCTGAAGCGTATACTGAGCAGTATTGACGTTGTTTTCTGTTTGAGCCGGGAATGTCTTCAATAAGATACCGGTCGTTGTCAAGAGTTTTCGAGATCAAAAATGGACCTTTAAAACGGGGTTCTAATTTTCTGGAAGCACCAGTACTTGGGGCCTCATTTGCAACGAGGACTAAATCTCCTACTTGATATTGCCTTGGTTTCGAATGGTTTTGATCAAATCTCTGCTTGGCTTTTTCTCGACTGAGTTCAATATTTTTACTAGCGGACTTGTGCAATTCTTCTAATTTGCCTAGTCGTTCCTCCTGCGGCACTGAATCTGTATCATCTTGAAGTATTAACACCAGTTTATTACTCACGATATCGCGCGGCTGGAACCCAAAGAGAAGTTCATGAGGGGAACAACCAGTCGTAGAGTTTTTCAAATCGTTAATCGCCCACTGAATAGTGCGAATTTTGGCATCCCATTGACGGTCGTTCTCTGTAGACGGCAACAACATTGACAAAATGGTACGGTTCATCCGTTCGACTTGACCATTCGCTCTCGGGGTACGTACAGCATTGAGAATGTGCGTTATTGAATGGTCGTTGCAAAATTTACGAAAGTCCTTGGAGGTAAAGGCTGTCCCGCGGTCGGTTATAATTCGTTCCGGTGTGCCAAAAATTCCAGTTACCTCATCTAGCACTTTTAATACATATTTGGTTGCGGTACTCGGTACTGCTCTTATAATAGTGTACTTTGTGAACGAATCTACTATTACCAAAACATGTTCATTTCGTTTACTTGATTTAGTAAAAGGGCCCAAATGGTCAAGATGCAATGTTTTAAACGGTATTGGTTCGACGCTGCTGAAATGATATTGACCCTCTTTAGCTCCCCCCTGCTGTTTGTTAAATACACAATGTAAACCTGATTTGACAAATGATTTCACGAAGTTTCTCATGCGTGGAAACCAGATTAATTGCAATATTTTCTCAATTGTTCGATACACACTTAAATGTCCGTTACCTTCATGAGCATCTAAGGTAATTTTATATCGCAGTGACTTTGGGACCACCCACAGTTTCTTCTCATCGTATATCTTGTATAAACGACCACGATCTAGCGCAAAACATTTTTTTGCTTGCTTCTCCTTATCACGTAGCCTTTTTACTAATTCCTGAAGTTGTTTATGTTGCAGCTGCATACTAAATAGCCAGTCCGACATGTCAATATCCGCTTTGTCGATTCGCAATGTAGCTGGTTCCATTACAGTGGGTTCTTCATTAGGCATTCGGCTCAGTGCATCCACATGTGCCATATGTTGTTCCGATCGATGTTCGATGTCAATGTCAAAATCCTGAATGCGTAACCACCATCGCGCTATTCGTGGAATCAGCTCTTTTTTGCTCATCGCCGTTTTAACTGCAACACAATCAGTAACCACCTTCAATGGTTTCCCGTACACATAATATCTAAACCGCTCCAAACCTTGAACTACGGCTAATGTCTCTAGTTCATAGCTGTGCATATGTTTCTCAGCTGAGCTTGTCGAACGACTATAAAACGCTATCGGCTTCCACATTCCACTTACATTCTGCATAAGAACTGCTGCTAATCCAATAGAACTAGCGTCTGTGAGTAATTGATGTTGAGATTCAACATCATACGCCGCTAATACTGGTTCCGAGACTAACGCGTCTGTCAGCCTTTCAAACGCTTTCTGTTGCATTTCCCCCCATCAAAAAACTTCATTTTTTTGTAGTAACCCATTATATTTTCCATTATATTTTCTGGGCGATTAAAATTTACGATCGCTTCAGTTTTTGCTTTGCCCGGTCGAATTCCATCTTCACTTAACTGGTGACCTAAAAACGATATCGTGCGCTGAAAGAAATTGCACTTTTTAGGGTTCAACGTCAAGTTGAAGTCTCGAAGAATATCAAAAATACGTTTCAGCTTCTCCACCATTTCGAACTCATTTTTCGCTCCAATAAGGATGTCGTCCATGTAGTGAATCATGTCTCCCGGTTGAGTTCTGTCTTTAAGTCTTGCCATTAAACGTTGAAATGCTATTGGGGCATTTTTGAGGCCAAAAGGCATTCTTTTAAACTCGTATATCCCCTCTGTAGTAACGAAAGCAGTATATTTTTAGCTACGAGGCTCTACAGGAATTTGGTAGTAACCGCTATTTAAATCAAGGGATGAAAATAATTTGTACTGAGTCGCCTCTTGTAACCTCTCTTCGACGTTTGGCATCGGATAGATTTGCTTCTTCATGTGGCTATTAAGCCTTCTATAATCTACGCAAAACCTTTCATCACCATTTTTCTTTTTAACTAAAATAATAGGACTCGCGTATTCCGACTCTGATGGAACTATTATACCATTCTGCAGTAGTTCCCGTACCATTTCATTAACAGTGCCTTTCTTCGGTTCGGGTATGCGATAAGGCGCTTGCGCGATTGGTTTTTCAGTATCGAGCTCAATTTTCAGTTCGACTAAATTTGTCTTACCAATTTGACTCAAATCTCGAGCAAAAATATCTTCATATTCACTCAACAATGTGAAAAGAATAGCCTTCGTTGGTCTGGTTACATCCCCACACTGCATATATATTTCGCCTTGATCCTCATTCTGAAGTTCATTTTTTTGAAATCTAAATTGACCATTTATGACCAAACCTGTTACCTTCTTGTTCGCAAAAATATTTTGCCCAATTAACACATCTTCTTCCAACAAGTCGTCATCTGTTACAAAGAAGTCTGTACAAAACTTTATATTGTCAACTTCAACTTCCGCTTTAAAGCAAAATTTTAGTGTTCGTACACCCCCACAGATTCCTTTTATCATCATTGAGCACGGTTCCAAATCACAAGGTAGATTTTTCACGACCGATTTACGAACCATATTGCATTGGCTCCCAGTATCTATAAATGCAGATAACTGCACACCGTTGACACATATTTTGTGCGTAAATAAATTATCATACATTTCAGCACTGCGAACAGACGGAATAGGTTTACCGCAGTTTTGTGGTTCACCTTGACGGTGCACTTTCGGACTTTTCAGTTTTGACTTTCACTGTACCTGTATCACCTTTTGAAACATACGCGTAATTTCCATTTTTTCCAGACGGCGTATTGCGTAGAAACTCGGAGAATGTCTCTCGCATTTCCCGTAACGACGAAAAACGCATTGCGGCAGTGGCGGATTGGAGTTCACGATTTTTTAGACCGTCACGGGTATATTTAATTATCGCTTGATCACTTAAATTATATTTTCTCCCGAGAGCAGAAATTCTAAATCAGAAGTCTATTATGCTTTCGTCAGATTCTCTTTGAGTATTTGCTAATTTCTTATGAACTTCTGCTTCATCTAATCTTATACCAAACTCTTCCACTAATTTTACTGCTAACTGTCTCCACTTTACTGTACACTGCTAATATCAACCACTTTACTGTACACTGCTAATATCAACGCTTTTTCATCAAAACGATATGCTGACATTGCTGCGTTTACTCTGTTCACGAATTGTTCAGCACTCAATGACGCCTCATATGTAGGATCAAATTCAGGTATGGTTTCGGCTATTTCTTTAACGAAATATTTTTTTGCATTACCGCCGACACTTTCACTATCAGGTATTTGAGCTGTTTCCACATTCGGTGGACCCACTTTGCCTAGCTGCGCTTTGCATTACCGTTGACATTAATTGCTGCATCATGTCTCTTAATTCATTTATTTGAGTTTGCACATTTGGTTCGGAAGTTTCCATTTCAATTTCGTCAAGTCCAATTTCTTCAGTAAGGCGTAAAATTAACTCACTTTTATTACCCGTGGTCGATAGATTACGTTCGCGCAACAACAATTTCAATTGTTCTACTCTTAATTCTGAGACTTTTACTAACATTTTCTTACCAGTGTTTCTCGATTGTCTTAGCTTCGCTTTTAGTACAAAATGTTTTTTATTTTTTCTCATATACCACTTATATACAACTATATGTACATATGTATGTATTCCTTTTTTAAATTCGAATATTTGTCCTCACTCTCTTGTGTTTCTTTTGTTTTGTTTGTCTGCTTATTCCTGTCGGAGTGTGTTTGTATGTTTCTTTAATTCTGCTTTTGTTGTTTTTATTCACGGAATCTATGCTTTTTATACGCTGCTATGCTCTTATACGACCGCGCGGCAGCCTGACTTCGTCGTTTCAATTAAAAATAAACAAAATTCTATATTTTTTTATATTGTCGCGAATTGTGCAAACACATCAACATTACGTTCGTTTCTTCCTATTGCTACGATACACACGCGCACACTTGCGTAAGTTTCGATCTCACTTCTGATTTGTTAACACGAGAGAATAAATCAAAGACTAAAACGTTTTACTTCGTCACAAACATTTATTGAAATGTGTATTGTTCAAGGGTTGAAATAATACTGATCTATATTAAAGCAAATAAAAATGAACAGAGGCTAAATAACAAGAATTCATGAAAAGAACTAAAGTAAAATAAATATAAACGCATAGACTTTAAGGTAGAGGTCCATAGCTCGCTTTTTGCGCGTTACGCTTTCTATGCATCTGTCAAAAAAGTAGAATCAATGTAATAGTATGTGACAAGTTACATTGCAAAAAGCGCAGAACGCGTAGGCGCGTTCAAAGCACAAAGTAGGTCTACTTTCTACTTTTGTACGCGTTACAAGCACCATGAAAGAAAGTCAGCTGTTCTTGAATGCTAAAGATGTTAAATAATACTTTATTTCTTACGTTATCGATAAATATTATTTTGCCGTGGATAATTTTTTTCTTTTTTTTTCAATAAAAAAAATTTCTTAGTAAAAAAAAACTTGTTTAATAAAATATGTGAATATTTTCATTAATGCGATGTATTTTAATTAACTTTTCACCACACTTTTCTCAGTAACAAATTTTGCATATTAGTTATCGATTACTTTTACGTACTGATTGTCATCTCCGCTAAATCTGTATTATTTACTTTGTGTTCATTACATATTTTTAAACAATAAAATGGAAGAAAATTTAATTAATGCTGTAAAAAAGCACGAGCTTTTATATAACAAAAGCTTGCTGCTATATAGAAATAAAATAAAGAGAGCAGAGCACACATCTGCAGACATTCTTGTCGCGGTTCGAAATTGCTCAGCGTCAGAATTTTTAATTTTTTTAAATGTGGTTTCAAAAAACCCACTTAAATTCCGTTCTAAATACAACGGCCGTACCCAAAACCTTTTCTTTTTTTGAAATTGTTCATAGTCATTTTTTGCACATAAAATAAATATACAAACTCGGCTAACTCCACAAATTCTTTTAAAAACTCGATTTCACTCTCCATTTTTTCTTTATAAGTATTTATAAACAAACGCACACAGCTGATCAAAACAAAAATAAAATGGCGCATGAAAAGCAGTGCATGTAACTCAACGCGAACAAAGTATAGAACGAAACAAGAGGATGAAACGCGTCTAAAGCATAACGCGCAAAAAGCGAGCTATGGACCTCTAGCTTTACAGTTAGGCTTATTATCAAATACGCAAATAAGCAGAATGAAATATATATATGTTACAGTTGCCCAAACTTTTCATCTATGGAAGAAGATATTTTCTTGGCCACTGTCGAGAAGAGACATGTTTTGAATATTTATTTTAAATAAAAGTTTTTTTTTGTTCATTTTTGGTAGAATTTATTTTTATTTATTTGGACATATTTAAAAATTTTTCCTTCAGTTAAAATTTAAACTAATAAATTGTTTTAGTTAAATTTAACTAAAATTTTTAAACATAAATTGAAATTTAAAAAATAACTGAAATATGTGTTAGCAAGTTTGTATACAAACTATAGTTTAAAATTTAAGTTTACTGTTAACTGCAGTTTAAATTTTTTATTGTTAACGGCCCTAAGGCGATTATATCAAAAAGTTCATATAAATTTCCTGAAAGTAAAAAAAGATGTTCATATTTCCTCAAAAAAAAAAGATGTTCATATTTTCTGTACATTTTGCATACCGATTCAAAAGATACGAAAAATGTCGGGATTACACATGGTACCTGAAGTCACCAAAAGATACGAAAAATTTATCTTTCGTATCCTAATGGCATCACTGTGACAAACTATCCCAACGACAACAACAAGGTTGTGTTGAGAGCTTATGGATTTTTTGGAAGACATGTTGATACATACATATACATATGTATATAAATATGAATAAGTAAATATAAATTTGTTTGCTAATGCAAATATTATGTATGTATCTATAGGTACGGTCAAAATAAGTAATCCTTTGCGAAAGATCATGGATTTCTTATAAATATTTGAAAGTGAACAAGATTGATTGCTTGAGGGTGTTTGAGTGTTTGTTGTTGCTTTTTTCTTTCATTCATGTGGTTTTTTTCAATAAATTTAGTAAAAAGTACTTTTGCTTAATTAAGCTGGTGTAGTTTGTATAAAGGCAATCATCAGGCATTGATTCACTGGCTGAGTTCAATTAATGATGAAGGTACATATATAAGTACCTATATTTTTTAAAAAAGATACAAATAGGTACATATACATATGTATGTAGGTATCTGTTTTATATTATTCTCTAAAATTCTTCAGAAAAACTCCTTTATAGTATATAAATATGTATGTATGTTGTAGTATATGAAAGAAATACAGGGTGGGCCAAAAGTTACCATGGGGTTTAAAAGTTTAATAACTTTTTCGTTTATTAATTTTTTTAATTTTTTTTTCTCAGATTATATAATATACAAAATGGAAAATTTTTTTACACTAAGTATGAAAAATAATGTCTCTTAAATGACCACCGTTTTCAGCTTCGCACTGATGGGCGATTATGATTATGAGTGATGAATCTCATTTTCATTTGAATGGCTTTGTTAATAAGCAGAACTGTAGGTTCTGGGGTTCTGAAAATCCAAGAGCCATTCATAAGCGCCAATTGCATCCCATTAGGTGTACAATATGGTGTGGGATCACATCTGAAAATATCATTGGGCCTTACTTCTTCGAGAATGAAGATGGAAGTGCTGTAACCGTAAATGGAGAGCGGTATCGGTTTATGATAGAACATTTTTTACTTCTTGCTCTTGAAAACATACCTGGTATGTGGTTTCAGCAGGACGGAGCCACTGCTCGCACTGCTCGAGACACAATGGCACTTTTAAGTCAAATTTTTGGAGAGCGAATAATTTCCAGAAATTCGGAAATAATTTGGCCCAGCGCGATCGCCAGTTTTGACAGCACCCGACTATTTTCTTTGGGGTTATTTGAAGTAGCGAGTGTATGTGAACAAGTCAGAGACAATCCTAGAACTCAATGCAAACATTGTTGCAGAAATTTTGGAAGATATTATGGAAAATGCTCTAAAACGAGCCCATCAGTGCGAAGCTGAAAACAGTGGTAATTTAAGAGACATTATTTTTCATACTTAGTGTAAAAAATTTTCCATTTTATATATTATATAATCTGAGAAAAAAATTAACTCACGTTATTTTGTTTTCAGAACAAATGTTTTATTCACATTTTGTTTTATTGGCATTTTGCACTTATTTTAAATATCTAAAACTTAGTTTAATTACATACGTATGTAGGTGCTTATGTACGAGTATGTAAATAAGTATTTATGTATGTAATACCTACATGTATGTTTCTATCTAAGTATGTGTATCATGGTAAATAATACATTTATTCATGGTTTCCCCACCAAAAAAATTAATGCGTTCAAAATGAAATAGTGTTTCATGCTTTCATTAGCATATGTTTCTTCTAAGTATGGATGTTAGAACTCATACTATTAATTAGTATTTTCTAAATTTCAACTTAAACAGAACTCACAAGAAAACATGTGTGGAATCGATTCGGAAGCCAGAACATATAAGACCTTTTTTAAAGTCTAACTTTATAATGGTAGCAAAATATTGCTTGTCCATACTACTGCATAGAATATTGAAAATGAAATTTAGATGGAGAAATGTAGAAATTTTTCCAAAATTTTTTTTTATTAAAATAAATGTTTTTATAAAACACCGAAATATGCCCTAAAACCGTCAAATATGCTCAGAAATTTCGAAAAATGTGAAAAATATGCGTGTTAGACTGAAATACACAAAAACATGCCTTACAGGGTAAAATATGCAAAAATATGCAGTAACAAATCGATGCCAAAATTCATAAAAAGTTCTGCAATGGTAAAAAATATCCTATTTCCGGATTAATACGTCAGACAAGAAAAACACGCAATTGCATATTTGCGTGTCCTAAGACATCTCTCTTCTCTTTTGTAAAGTACTGATTTATGCATAACCAGCAAATCAGAACGCAAATGTACTGATTTTTTCATGGATGTACTGTTTTTATATATTAAATTTGTTCAGTGTCATATATCTCTTTTATACGCACGCCTGTCATATATCTCTTTTATACGCACTTCTTACTTTCAAATAAAAGTCGAAAGCGTTGCCTTATAACTTTTTTTATTGTAAGTTAATAACTCACGAAAAATATTTGCAAATAACGCACTATTTGCAAATAAGGTGTAAAATGTTGCCAATTATTTTTGTTTTTTAAGAAATGCAATACATATTTAATAATGTGTGGCAATATAAATCAGAAATATCAATGTGTGCTATCTACGTATAAACAGTTGGGGTATTCACACCAGTTTAAATTTATTTTTATTTTCTTTCATATAAAAGGTGTACTATATTAATACAATTCTTCACCCTATACATTTGTTACTGTCATAACTAATTATTTTGCTTTTTCCTTTTGTTTTTCGACGAAATTACCATTTACGTTTAAACACATACCGTTTTTCTTTAGCAAATTTCTACTAAAACCATTATATACTCGTATTGCAAAAAAAATAAAAATTCGCGAGGGATTAAAATAATGGAATAAATCTTCTAAAGCTGATTATATAGACCGCAAAAAAAGCAATAACTCGAGAATAGGCTTGCAGCATATACATAAATCGCGAAAACTTGCAAAAATGCGAATATCTCTAAAAATTTCCAAAACCGCGAAAACTGTAAACCAACACACTAAGTAGATTTTAAGAATCAAAAATAATCTAATGTGCAAAAAATTGCGAAAATTCGCAAATAATTTTTTTATTTAAAACAGACCTCAAAATTTATTTAAAAACGCTAAAATTGTAAGGATTGCAAAAAACTTGGACAAATTAGCAAAAATTACCAAAATTCGCAAAAACTTGGTAACATCAACAATATATCAAAGTCTGGTACTTGTTAAAAAAATTAAAACTGTAAAAAACAAAGAATTGGGAACAATCACTTTTATTGCAAAAATTCGCTATAAATTGCAAAATTGCAAACAACACCTAAAATTACTTACAAATTTGCTAACATCAAATAGATAGATGGATTAAAAGTCGATAAAATGGTAAAAAGGCGAGATTTGGCTAAAAATAATTTTTATCGCGAGAATAGCGAAAACCGGCAACAAATTGCAAAATTGCAAACAAGCCCTAAATTTTTTTAAAAACATGTAAAATTATAAGGAATGCCAAAAATTCGGAAAAATTCGCGAAAATGACGAAAATTTGCAAAATCTTGCTAATATCAAAGAAGATAGCAAAGTGTGATATTAATTAAAAGTCGCTAGAACTGTAAAAAAGGGCAAAAAATTAAAAAAAATATATACTTCTGTCAGACAATGAAAAGGCTTGAGTGACCCGTAATTTGTTAAAATTACGCACAAGAGCAATAATTTTTATAAAAATTACCTGATTCGCAAAACTTACTAAAATTTGCAAATAAATTCCAAAGCCTTGAAATTAAAAAAGGATAAATGCTCGAAAAACTTTTGTTTTACATATTGCAAAAATTACAAAAATTCGCAAATAATTTTCGGATACAGATAGAAGCCGTTGAATAATTTTCTCATAATTTTACATTTTCGTACCAAATATTATTTTATTTTTATAATATTTCTTCTCATTTGTTTTGTATCATCTGGTTTATGTTTCAACTAACATACTGAAATATGAGGGGTTGCTCACAGCAATCATATTTTAAACTAGTTTAAAAGTTTAGGACATTATGACATTATGACTTTAACACTATCGTTTGAATACCCCAAGTGAGTTCTGTATTTACAAATAGTTTTATTTGCAAATAAGATGTGTGTATAAACGAGGTAATAGTGTTAATTTATTTTCTTTGAATCAGCCAGGGATTTTTACTTTACTTTCGCTTTAATGCGAATTTATTTCAGTGATGCCAAAAGTAGGAAATTTTCCCTTTTTGTAGGGATTTTTCTGTAAAATTTTGAGCGTAGGGAAAAAGGACAGATCTTTTATTTTGAGAAAAATGTAGGGAATTTTTAAAATTTACTTTTTTTTTTAAATTTCTTAGACATAAAATGCAAAAATATTACGAGGATTTTTATATAAGAGCTGAAATTTTTCACGTAGCTTAAATTTTTTTTGCAGAAACGGAAAATGTAGGTTAACGTTTTTATATATTTGTTTGACAGAGTCACAAAAGAAAAAGAAGTGGTCTTGTATTGTGTAAACTAACTTATAAAATTGTGTCACCAATGCTCCACAAACTGATATTTTTTATACTTGGACATTTTACGAAAATGCTTAATAAGATATAAATAAAATATTTTTATGTTTAAAAAAACACGAGGAATAGTTTCATAAAAAAGAGATCCATACCAGTAGGCTTGCCAGATTGAGAGTAACAAAAGCTGGAAATTTGAATTAAAAAAGCGGGAATATTAAAAAAAAAACGAAAACCTACACGGCATTGACCTGAACCTGTGTTGAAAATTTCAGCTCCACGGGTCTTATAGTTCCAGAGGTCATCCGTTAGGAACAAACACACACTGTGATTTTACATACATATATAAATAAAACAGTAGCAGCACAAAATAATATGGGCATCTAACGTTAAAATTCAAAAGGGTTTGTCTTTAAAACGAAATCGAACATTACGGCAAAATAAAAAGTGTTTTGTAGATAATTTATCTAGCTTTTGTTTTCGACTAACAGACTGTATAACGAGATTTGTGTTATTAGAGAAACACGATTTTCAGTCCTTTTAATTTTGACC
Source organism: Nowickia ferox (assembly GCA_936439885.1). Classification (NCBI taxonomy): domain Eukaryota; kingdom Metazoa; phylum Arthropoda; class Insecta; order Diptera; family Tachinidae; genus Nowickia; species Nowickia ferox. The sequence continues at coordinate 47,535,297 of OW387026.1, forward strand.
TTCAACATTTTTGATAACTAAGGAAGTATTCTATTGTTTATTAATTTTGTTATATCTTTGTTTAGAGTAATAAAAAATAAGCCAAAAAAATATTTCCTTCGCTAATAAAAACTTGAAGGTCAAAAATTAAAAGCACTGAAAACGGGTTTCCTTAACTATATAAATCTTGTCTGTAACTATTTTGTTCGTCGGTAGAAAAATTATATGATGACTAAAAATTATCAACTAGATTAGTACTAAAAATACATAATTATGAATTTAAAAAAAAAACGAAAAAAAATGTATTAAAATAATTTGATTTTCCAGTTCGACCATAGTAGCATATTCATTACTTATATAATCTGAATAGATAAAATTATAAACTAGATAAATTCTCTATAAAACACTTTATTTTTAAGTAATTTTCGATTTAGTTTTAAAGATAAGGCTTTTTGAATTTTAACGTTAGGTGTCCATATTATTTCGTGCTGATATTGTTTTGATCGTAGCTGTAAGTATTAAAATTAAATATCGAAAAAAATCATATATATTTTGTATTTGCGATTACGGATTTTGCTAACTCCAAACCTTCAGGGGTTTGAAGATGTTAGTGATGATAGAACATGGAGAACGCAAGAGATTATACTTTCACCATATACGAGTACAGAAACTATGAAATCAGTATTGTACAATACGATTTAAAAAAGCGAAAATAGAAAGGACCACACTATTCCAATGTATTATTATGTTCCCATAAGGACATTTATACAACAAATTTAAGGCAATAAATATTAAAAACATTTTGTGGAAAATTGTTCTAGCTGGAAAAATTTTATTTTAGCTTGAAACTGGACAGGTACTTAAAAAGCTGGACAATCCAGCCAAAACAAGCCCGACTGGCAACCCTACATACCAGTAAGTAACTAAATGCATTTCAATTTAACAAGAAAAATGCAAATTGATATTTAGTATATATTATACTGCTTGACTAATAACAAATTTTCCATAACTAAGTACGTTTACTAAAATACCTCACCCACAACGCAAATTATTAAAATGTCTGAGTTTTAAATGTACATATGTATAACTAGCCAATACGTTCGAAGAATTTGTATAATTAATATTTTTGGATCACAATTTTTAAGAACAATTCTTGTAGAAATGTATATAAGTAGGATGTACAAAAAATTAATCCAATTTTTTTGAGCCTGGCATCACGCGTGATTGGCTGCACCAATACCATCTATTCCTTTTTTGTTTTGTTTGTTATTGTCTGGAGAAGAAGAATATGAAAGAAAAAATTAATAAAGTTGCGTGGAACAGAATAAAACGGGATTGGTATAAATAAGATCGATATAAATTCAGTTTAAAATCTACTCAGTTTCTTTCTGGATGCGAACGAAGTCGCGGGAAAATTCAAGTATAAAATAAAAATGTGTAACAAATGTACAATACATATTTGTTTTGTTTGTTGTTAAAAATACTAAATTTTTAGCGTAGGGAAAAATGTAGGGAAAATATTTTTGTTTGGAGGGAAAAAAGAGATTTTTTTCCAATGTGTAGGGAATTTCAAAAATGTTCACTGATCACTGATTTATTTTCAAAGTGATATCATATACAAAAACAATAAAGCTTTCATTTATGGATTTGACTATTCGAGGTACAGCGAGGTACCACCTTGTTATATAAAATTACATACGATATACATATAAAAAGAAACAAGAGAAAAAGAAGATGATAAATTTTTATTTAAGTTAATGTCAACTTCATTGAGCTTCTTTTGAAATTTAAATTAGCAAGAAACATTTGCTGTAAGTGATTTCTGGTGTACGCAAGTAATGTATTTTAAATTTCTTCTCAAAAATTTTTTTTAAAAATATTAGTTTATTAATACAATTTTCATCGAGTTCTCGCTGAACCTTCACAGTACACAGACGTCTTAGCGGAAATTTTTTTTCATATACATATTAAACAAACAAAAAATCATACAAAAAATATTCGTAATACATAATATTCGTAATACATATTAAATTTGATAAATAAGTAAAGCAAATAATGCAAATATTTTTTTTACATAGCAAGAAACAAAAAAACAAAAACAAACAAAATACCGCAAACAAAGTGCCTTTGAGGAATACTCTATATAAGTACCTCAAAAACAAAAATAATGTTAACAATAAAAATAAAAAATCTGATGATAGTCTTTTTCTAACGGCAAAGCAACTTTTTCGTCAGCGATCAAATTCACTTTGTCCAATGCCAACTAGTGATTCATAAACGTTACAGTTGCCTAGTACTTCATCATTTAAGCCAGCGACATCATCTGCTTCGGGCTCGTGCTCATCTTTTAACCAAGTTATCACTATTGATAACAGTAGCTCAAAACCCAAGGTCCAAGTCGGAATGAACAGATATATAACTGTGTTAAAGCGTGGGCGAAGCCCACATTCATCAAAAATTTCATCTGATCCAAAGGTGTCTAGGTATAACAGCGCATCATCTACGAATCGTCAAAATCGGTTTTCATTATTGCAAGACAATAACGACAAGAACGCTGCATCATCGCAAAAGTATTTTAAGCCACCACCAATCTATCTGAGAGAAAACAATTATAACGCGCTTCTAAAAAGACTATTGTCGGCCACTGGTGAAAATACTTTTCACATAATTCCAATTAAACGAGGTAATATTGATGAAACTAAGATCCAAATATATGATGAAAAAGATTTCCGAAAAATTGTTGTGAATTAAAAAAAAAACAAATTTTTACACTTACCAACTGAAAAGTGCTAAATGCCTACAAATAGTATTAAAAGGCATAGATTCATATGTTGACACCGAAGAAGTAAAATGTGCTCTTATCGACAAAGAATTTAAGGTAAAAAATGTTACTAATATAATTAAGAGAGACCCCCTATTTCGGGTCGAACTGGAGCCGAATGACATACAATTGAAAACAAATGAAATCCATCCAATTTATAGCGTAAAGTTTCTCTTACACCGAAAAATCACAGCTGAAGAGCAACATAAGCGTTAAGGTCCCGTACAGTGGCACAATTACCAAGAATATGGCCACACAAAAACTTACTGCAAATTACCTACAGTTTGTGTTATCTGCGGTGAATTGCACGGTTTTGCTAGCTGTACGAAACCAAAAGATCAAGCTGAAAAAATGTAGTAATTGTGGAGGTAATCACACTTTTAACTACAGAGGATGTCCTGTATATTCCATCCTAATTTAGCCCCAGCTCAATCAGCAAACGCTTTCTCCGCCAATTTTCCTCCAATGAGCCAACAAAGTACTTCACGTGTATCGTATGCCGATGCTGTTAAGACAAATTATTTTCCCACGCAGAAAGTGTCCCCATCAAGTTATTCAACAAATGCTAACACAAGCTTTAATTTCAGTCGCCTTGAAGCCACTATTGATAATCTGGTGCAAACTATAAACAACTTTACTACAAATATGACTAGCATGATGCAAGAAATGCTGCGAATGCAGAATATTCTACTTCAACCATTAATTAACAAGCCATGAACACATCAAAAATATGTTTCTGGACCGCAAACGGCATTCGCCAACACAAAAATGAGCTCAAGCACTTCCTTTCGGAAACAAATATTGATGTAATGTTGGTTTCTGAGACTCATTTGACTTCGAGAACCCTTTTCAGAATGAATGGCTACACCTTATATGATACTAAGGACAGGAGAGGAAGAGCATGCGGTGGATCAGCAATTCTAACAAAATCAAGACTCAAGCACTATATTCTTGATAACATCTGTGCAGAAGATTTACAAGCAACTAATATTTGTGTTGCAAATTTTTGTACAAATTTCGTTATATCATCAATTTACTCCCCTCCAAGATTCTCAACCACGGAGGATCAATACGAGGATTTCTACAAATCTCTTGAACCTTTTTCGTAGCAGCTGGAGACTACAATGCAAAACATACGTTCTGGGGTTCATGCCTTATTACACCTAGAGGAAGAGCGTTGTTCAACACAATTTCGAAAATGGGCTTGGCCGTCATTTCGAGTGGGGAGCCCACTTACTGTCCTACAGACATACAAAAAATTCCGGATGTTATAGATTTTGGAGTCATGAAAAATATTTCTAGAGATTTAGTTCATGTCGAAGCTTCCTTAGATCTCTCCTCCCATCACTCTCCCACTATCGTTACAATCTGTAACCCACTTAGAAGTGATTTACCTCACCCTTATAAGAAGATGATCAATCGTGTTATTTGGCTGAGATTCCAAAAATATTTTAGTAGTCATTGCACGGAAAACATTACGCTAAGAACACACGATGATATTGAATATAACATTGTCAATCTTAACGAAAATATTAAGCAGGCTGCTGAACATGCCACTACCTCCCATCCGCAGACTGGGTTTAATAGAATTTATTCTACGGATATTGAACGTCTTGTATGTGAAAAAAGAAGAGCTAGAAGGGAATGGCAACAACACAGATCGCCCTAGCATAAAATCACATTTAAAGAGTGCACTAACGACTCCAAGAGTTGCTGCATATGAAAAAACTGCATCTCTTAAAAACTATCTGGAAAATCTCGATGTCACACCAGCATCTAATTACTCCTTGTGGCGCGCTGCGAGAAAGCTTAAAACACGCGTTACGTGTAAACCACCTCTGCGCACGTCTACCGGAGGTTGGGCAAGAAGCGATACTGAAAAAGTTAACATATTTGCTGAGCATTTAAAATCCGTATTTACTCCAAACACGTGGACGGGCGTTGTTGATTTGCCGTGTGTAGTTGCTCTACCCCCTCGACCCTTAAAATTTAAGATGCATGAGGTATAAGAACTAATTGCTGTACTCAACCCAAAGAAAGCTACGGGTATTGATGAGATTAGTAATCAGATGTTGATGAAGTTGCCTCGTATTGCAATTAGAATCCTGTAATTAATTTTTAATGTCATTTTACGACTGGAGTATTATCCACACCACTGGAAGTTGCTAAGGTCGAAATGATTCCAAAGTCGGGCAAAGATCTTACCAAGGCTGAGTCATACAGGCCAATAAGTTTACTGTGAACAATGTCAAAGCTCTTTGAAAAGCTACTCATGATAAAATTGTACCCTATTCTAAGTGATAATGCGTGCATACCGGATCATCAATTTGGTTTTAGAAGTCAGCATAGCACCATTGCACAAACGCATAGATTGGTTCAATTTATAAGAATAACATTTGAAGAAAAGAAATATTGTTCTGCTCGCTTTATTGATGTTTCTCAGGCATTTGATAAACTGTGGCATGAAGGCCTTATTTTAAAATTAAAGACATATTTGCCAATAAACATTCTTAATCTTTTGCAAAGTTATATTCTTGCCCGGAAGTTCACTGATCTGAAAGGAGACTTCATGAGTGTGCCCGAATCTATATCATCCGGTGTGTCACAGGGGAGCATATTGGGGCCAGTTTTGTATTTGATTTATACTTGTGATATGCCTTTGAGCAGTAACATCCACACATCTACATTTGCCGATGACACAGCCTACCTTAGTATGCACGAAAACTCTCACGAGGCATCTCGATATCTTCAGGAACATATTACCCAGCTTAGAATTTTACTGGACACATCCGCTTAAAAAAGAGGGATACTATGGTTCTAATACTCAACACTCCAGATAACAGCTTGAAAATATTTTTGTGCTTAATACAATATTTATGTATTATTGATTACTATCACTAAGTTTATGCCTGACATTAGTTGGGCCTAATTATTATATCTGGATTTAAGATTTGAATATTTATTGTTAGTTAATTTTTTGAAGATACAATAAATAAATATACGCATGAAAAAAAAAATTAATACAATTTTGTCTTCCCAGCTAAAAAAATATGTATAGTTTATATATTTTTAATAAATGAAGATATATAATTATATAACAATATGTATCTATTCATATATGGCAGTGTATAGGATTATAAATAGGGAAAAGTATTATATATGAAATCATATATGGACTAATACATGAAATGCGTTATAATATATGAGATCATATATGGACATTTCATTATGAAGCTCTTCATAAAGTAATAAGATGTAATATGTTTATGGAGCGATATATATCTCACATAAAATCGTTTTTTATTAGTGGTGAATTGGATATGTATTAGAAATTACATACGGTATGCAAAATTTATATACATATGGCCTCAACGTTTAAAAAACACTTCCCAGCTAAAAAAATATGTATGGAGCATGTATGATATCCCATATATGGTTCCGATCCGAAAAATGAGGGTATATGGACATATGTATATGGTAACATATATTCATACATTTTCATACATATATGTGTAAATATTCCGTATACAGTGTGCAAAGTTCGTATTCATACTCATTCATTGATTCAAAAAAGCGCATGCTGTGCAATAAATTAAATTACTAAAAACATTTTTTTGTACGATTTTGTACAGAAAGGTTGTGTTTAATGAAACATTTGTTCGAACAAAATAATTCAAAACGAACTAAAGTGCATTTCGTTCGAAATTTTAAAAAAAAATTTTGATTATTTGATTTATAACATAGAGCCACAATGTATAAAATCGTACAATAAGAATAGTTTTGTAGTTACAAGTGTTTCTTTAAACGTTGAGGCTACACATACGTATATAAACTTTGCATACTTAATTAATTCGCCACTGATAAAAACGATTTTATGTGAGGTATTTAACCATTTATTTTAAATAAGCTTCTTGAGGTCAAATGAGTCTCAGAAACGAACATTATATCCATATTTTTTTCCATGAGAAAGTGCTCAAGTTCATTTTTATGTTGGCGAATGCCGTTTGCGTTCCAGAAACATATTTTTAACGTGTTCATGGTTTGTTAACTAATGCTTGAAGCAGTGTATTCTGCATTCGCAGCATTTCTTGCTTCATATTAGTCATACTTGTAGTAAAGTTATTTATAGTTAGCACCAGATTCTCAATAGTAGCTTCAAGGCGACTAAAGTTAAAGCTTTAGTTTGCATTCGTTGAATTATTTGGTGGTTTAACATTTTGTGTGCGAATAGAACTAGTCTTAGCAGCATCAGTATACGATACACGTGAAGTAACTGGTTGGCTCATTTGAGCAAAAGTGGCGGAGTTCGCGTTTACTGGTTGAGCTGGAGTTAATTTGGGTTTTTGACCCATAGCCTGCTTAACTAAAGAATATACAGGGCATCCTCTGTAGTTAGCGGTGTGATTACCTCCACAATTACTGCATTTTTTTTCTGATTGATCTTTTGGCTTAGTACAGCTAGCAGTACCATGCAATTCACCGCCGGTAACACAAACTGTAGGTAATTTGCAGTAAGTTTTTGTATGGCCATATTCTTGGCAGTTATGGCACTGTACGGGACTGTGATTTTTCGGTGTAAGAGATACTTTACGCTATAAATTGAATGGGTTTAATTTTTTAAATTTTATGTCATTCGGCTCCAGTTCAACCCGAAATAGGGGTTGGGGGACCTTTTCTCTGTTAATTATGTTGGTAACATTTTTTACCTTAAATCCTTGATCGACAAGTGCACATTTTACGTCTTCGGGCTCAACATATGAATCTATGCCCTTTAATACTATCTGTAGGCCTTTAGCACTCTTAAGTTGGTATGTGTAAAAATTTGTTTTATTTGTTTCGAATTCACTAACAACTTTTCGAAAATCTTTTTCATCATATATTTGGATTTTAGTTTCATCAATATTACCTCGTTTAATTGGAACGATGTGAAAAGTATTTTCTCCAATGGTCGACAGTAGTTTTTTTAGAAGCGCGTTAGCATTTTTTTCTATCAGATAAATAGGTGGTGGCTTAAAAGACTTTTGCGATGATGTAGCGGGCTTGTCGTTTTTGTCTTGCAATAATGAAAAACGATTTTGACGATTCTTCTTTGGAGCTGATGAAATTTTAGAAGAATTTGGGCTTCGCCCACGCTTTACCACGGTTATATATTTATCCATTCCTACTTGTACCTTTGGTTTTGAGTTACTGTTATCTGTAGTGATAACTTGGTTTAGTGATGAACACGAGCCCGGAGCGGATGATATCGCTGACTTGAACGAAGAAGTACTAGGCAATGGTAATGTTAATGATTCACTAGTTGGCATTGGGCAAAGCGAAGTTGATCGTTGACGAAAACGTCGCTTTTCCGTTAAAAAAGGCTATCATTTGATTTTTTATTTTTAATGTTTTCATTAAGAGTTTCAGAACTCACAGTAAAATAGGAATTTCTGCCGTTAGAACTCACTTCAAAATTTTTTTCCTTTGAGGTACTCATATAGAGTATTCCTCAAGGGTACTTTGTTTGTGTTTACGGTTTTTTTTTGTTTTTGTTATTTCTTGCTATTTAAAAAATATTAGTAAAGCCAATAAGCTTATTTATCAAGTTAAATATGTATTACGAATATTTTTTGTATGATTTTTGATTTTGTTGTTTTTTTTATTTTGTTTCGTATGTATGTAAAAAAATCCGCTTTAACGTCTGTTCACTATAAAGGTTTAACGAGAACTGAAGTCAGCATAGCACCATTGAAGAAACGCATAGATTAGTCCATGATACAATGATACAAGGTACTTGCACGACTACAACAAAATTGCAGCACCAAGAAACACACGTCTTTTGTTGGTAGAAACATACCTATAATTGTCAGAAGCAGATGTCTTTTGTTTTTAAGAACAGCTATCACAGGGTAACAAAAGTACAATTGCAGAGGCGGCATTCATACATGATTATAGTCATTCAGTGATGCCAATATGTGTGTAATAGACAGTGTGTAATTTTTACTCTCATCTGTAGACCATGTAATGAGATTCATGTATAATAAGTGTGTAATTCTACTTTGGGTTCTATTTTTATTTAATTTTGTTTTAATTTTAATCTACACAAAGCATGTGTAGTGTAATTTTCTTCAATGTGCAAATTCATTGGCAACACTGTAACCATTTTATTCACACACATACACTAACATTTTTGCAGCTTGTAAACAAAGTTTGACAACTTTCTGCATTGTATACATTAAAAGGCTGGGCTTGTGTAAGTACCTTGTATAATTGTATCATGCATTGGTCCAAGTTGTAAGAAGAACATTTGAAGAAAAGAAGTATTGTTCTGCTCTGTTTATTGATGTTTCTCAGGCATTTGATAAAGTATGGCACGAAGGTCTAGTTTTAAAATTGAAGACATACCTACCAATAAACATACAAAAGCTTTTGGAAAGTTATATTATTGATAGGAAGTTCACTGTTGTGGAAGGAGAGTTCACGAGTGTGCCCGAATCTATATCTTCCGGTGTGCCACAGGGCAGTATTCTGGGCCAGTCTTGTATCTAATTTATACTTGTGATATGCCTGTGAGCAATAACATCCTCACTTCTTCAGTTGCCGATGATACAGCCTGTATGAGTATACACAAAAACCCTGATGAGGCATCCCGCAATCTCCAAGAACACATTACCCAGCTTGAAATATGGTTGAACTTATGGAGAATTAAAGTAAATGAACAAAAGTGTATCCACATAACGTTTACCCTAAGAAAAGATACTTGCTCTCCCATTCGAATCAACAATCAAAGTATTCCTCAACATTCTCAAGTGAAATACCTTTTCATACACCTTGATCGAAGGCTTACATGGAAATATCACATTGACTTTAAGTTAACTCAAATGAAACTTAAATTAACTCAAATATATTGGTTAATTGGCAGAAATTCAACACGCAGCCGGGACTGCAAACTTTTGATGTACAAGTCGCTTTTGAAGCCAGTATGGTGCTATGGAATTCAGCTATGGGGCACCGCTTCAGCTTCAAATGTTGAGAAAATCCAACGAAGGCAAAACAAAATTTTACGTTTGATAACATCAGCTCCATGGTACATCAAAAATTCAAATATACATCGCGATTTAAATATGCCACTAGTGACTGAAGAAATTGCAAAGTACGCAGGCAAATATTTAACAAAACTCGAGACACATCCTAATCCGCTCGCTCGTAATATCTTGAACTTTACTGGATATATCCGTTAAAAAAAGAGGGACACAAGGGCTCTTATTCTCAACACTCCAGATGGCACTTCTTGAAAATACTTTTATTTTTTATTTTTTACTTTTTGATTATCACTACTTATGTATTATTTATAACTATCACTATGTTTATGTCCGACACTGGTCGGGCCTAATAATTATATTTAGATTTAAGATTTGATTATTTATTGTTAGTTCATTTTGAAGATACAATAAATAAATATATGAAAAAAAAACGTTTTTGATATACGCTATACAAAGAAATGTTAAAATACTTATGCCATATTTTTACTTTCAATCAAAAAAGATTAACAAAACACATTTGAAATCTGTAAAGTGATTTATTTTCCAATAATATACAATATTTTTAAATAATTTAAGCAGTTTTAGTATATATGTATTTCTCGTTGTATTGGATTGAAAATAAAAAGAGAAGATAATCGGCTGATATATCAAAATATATATGCATACTAGTGTACATACGGACATATTAATATTTAAATCATTATTATATTGCATGAATTAAGTAGAAAAAGATAAAAATCTTGAAATGTAAATATTATAAAAAGCAAATAAATTGAATTAAATTGCACAATATCATAACATCGCAAGTTAATACTAAACTCACTGATTGATTGATTAAAGGTTATTTTATTAATTAAGCATACAATAATTAAGAAACAAACATCATTATAAATGGTTTTAAGTATTAAAATAATAAACAGAATAGATAAAAATTTATTAAAAAAACGTTTACCAACTAATGAAAATTCATTTACAGAAGTTTTGTTATTGCCATGTATACTTATTATGTCATCAAAAGTAAATCTATGAACTAAATTGATTTTGTTTATTTCAAACACAGTAGTGGGCTGGCACTTCAAATATAATATTTCCTGAAGCATTCCTGAAATTAGGATTCTCTACAAGCGCTACTGCTTCAATAACAATTGTGCGTGTTTTACCGCCTAAGCGACAAGCAATGTTCGGAGACACATCGACTCTAAGTTCTCGATCACAAATACTAGTAAATAAAGATAGAATAAACCGTGTGTATATATCTATATATGTTTGTACAATGGCGATAGCATGTGGATATATCCTTACCAAGTGTGCCTTAAAAACGCAATGAAACTAAAAAAAATATGAGGAAAATAGTTCGTCCTAGATTAACTATCAACTCTTGCGGTATTGTTTAATCTTTAGCTAAACTCTATATACGCAAAGAACTATAACGAGAAATATTTCACCTTACCGTAGTTGGCGTATCGTAATCTTTGTATGAGATTTAAGTATACAGGAACTTTTTCTTTAATCTAGACGAAAAAAAAGTCACACTCGCGGTCGAATTGCGCCAACTATGATAATGCCCATGATTTTTTATATAAGTTCTTTAATAACACAAAAGTGAATGAAAATAGCCTGAAATTTATTAATAACACTGTTCTGCTTAAATAAAAAAAGTTTGAAGTAAGAACTCCATTATGTGGTTTTAATTGACTTTGATGTGCTGAACCCAAATCCGTACCTCGTTTCTGTAAGGAAAGTGAGAACTTTTCGAGTAGATACAATTCTTATCATTCTGTGAAATATAGTGTGAGTAAGACAAAAAACAATATTTGTTGATATTGTTTGTAGGTTTATTTAAGGTTTTATATTAATAACCCTGTGTAAAATTGGACAACCAATATAATTATTTAACTTTTTTCGAAACGAGGCACTGGGGTCTAATTCCCGCATTCGATCGCGAGCGAATTATTAATCGAACGTACTAGTTTTTAACTTATGGTATTTGCTCATTCAAATTCGAAAAACACATATCGAAATTTCTAATGATAGCATTCGATAAAGAGCAGAAATTCGAATGCACCATTCGTGTTTTAACTCGCAAGAAAAGAGGCATTCGAAATAACGTTTAACATAGGAAAAGCGAATGAAAACAAAATTTAAGTTCAATTTTTTACTTATTTATTTATATCTGTTTGTATATGTATGTAATCGTATATGAATGTTAGTATGTACATGAGAGTGGCCGTTAGTTATATGGAGAATTATTTTTTTTCTTCTTATATTCTCTCCCCCAAATCATTTCAGTTTAATGTGAAGAAATACAAACAAATTTCATAGCGATAAGTTGTGTTTTATGGGGTGCGTCCGCCCCTTAAAGTTGACCTCCCATTTATTCAATGTAATTTTTTGTTTGTTTTTTGTTTATTTTTTTTTTCGACATAAGATATATGCTCTTATTGTACAAGCTTAATATAAATAATTTCCATATAAATATAATTTTGGAAAATATAATTTTTGATATTTTGTTGGTTATTTTCTTCATTATTTTCAATAATATTAATTTTAGAAAAAACTTTCTTTGAGACTAATGTGCACCTTTTAAAACACAACTTATCGCTATGATATTTTTTGTATTTTTTTTACATATAACTGAACCGATTTTGTGCGGAGAGAATATAAGAAATAAAAAAAATAAAAAATAACGACCACTCTAATATGCATATATGTATACGTAAAAAATACAAATGTAAATAATTTTTAGTTGACTTTAAATATAAGAAAACACAATCATTTGGGAAATAATGTTTTGTACAACAGTTGTCATGGAAAATAAAAAATTTACCAACTCTGGGAGCATCTAAATAACACATTAACTGCTTCTCGTCTACTAATGAAAGGATCGAAAATGTGGCTGGTACTGTATGCCCTATTTTCATACATTATAACTAATTTATTAATTAAATAAAAATGAAAATAACATTTATATACTTTTTTTTTGCATATACGTATGTATGCACATATGTACATACGCTTTTGCACGCATACATACATACAAACATATGCTTTTTGCTTACAATTAATTCAGTGTTGTGAAATGAATTTATTTTGCCTTTTTTCAACACTGAAACAAAAAAAATTCGTACTATTGGAATTCATTTCTATTCGAATGCAATTTCGATCACGAGTACAGGAATTAGCCCCCTGTTCACAGATTGACTCCATCACGTCAATTAAAACACATAAATAGCTTCTATGATATAAACTAAAATCTTAAATGATATTAAATACTAATATAACATAACAAATTAACTACTATTTAGCAGATCACTTTCTTTTATAAAATTTATCTGCTTTATCACGATTGCTTTCCCATCAGAAATCCGTTAACATTTTTGAGGACCATGTGTGCAATATCTTGGTGGAACTTTTTGCCATGTTCATCAGACACCGCAAAAAAAATGCGAATTCAGGAAGTGTTGTTGATATTAAAGAAATTCTTGTACCAGTTCTTCAAAATTTGCGGACCTTCTGTTACTAAGAAAATTGAGACATACATTTTCGAAAGCTACCAATGCTCTTCTTTCTTTATTGACCAGCTTAGATTTGAACAATTCTTTAAAGATTTCTCATATTTGGGACCAAAAAATATGTCTTATTAAAATCTCTTACACGTGGAAATATACTTTTCATAGCTCACACCAAATCGTTTACTAATTTGATGCAAAGTGGTGACATAAATAAATAAATAAATCTTGCTATATCTTGGTTATCCTCCTAGTACACACAGAGAAAACAGTGCCAAATAAAGGTTTTTTTAATAAGGAAATCTTATTAATTTAATAAGGAAAACCTTTTTGAAAAAATCAAGAAGAAATCTTGTAGTTTTTATTAGGTTATCTTATTGATTTTTTCAAAAAGGTTTTCTTCTTGTTTTTATTAGGCGACCTAATAAAAAAAAAAATAAAATGTATGTCTTTTATTCTTTGTACTTATGTATTTTCATTTAAATTCTATACTATATATGTATGTATGTATGTAGTATATATTCCCGTAGATGTTATTTATTTATACATACATACATATTATATTATATTCTTAATTAACTCACCATACATACATATTATTACTAGAGAGAAGATAAGTATTGAACCAGCAACTGACTGATAGACAAGCACTCTAACCAATATGCTAACAGGCAGCTTGTATCCGCATTGAAATTATTGTACAAATACGCTTACACAAAAACGATAAAGATCATGAACAAAATTGTCTCTATGTTTATTTATAGATATGAAATAACAAGAAACCTAATAAAATCAAGATTTCCTTATTAAAAAAATTAATAAGATGCTGTACACATAATCATATAGGAACATAATGAAAACAATAAGGAATACCTTTTTGAAAAAAATGAACAAGGCAACATAATGAAATCAATAAGGAAAACCTTTTTGAAAAAATCAATAGGGCAACCTAATGAAATCTATAAGAAATCCCTATAGTTTACAATTTATAAGAAAACCTAATAGAGTCAAGAAGTTTTTCTTATTGATAAAATTAATAAGATTTACCACATAAAAATAATAAGAAGTCTCTATAGAAAAATCTTCGCTTCTCTCTGCTGGGATACCCCTTAGCCTAAAAACGTTTCATAGAGAAAATCTTCTTGTTTCTGTTAGGCAGTTTTTTCTCTGTGCAGCTACTTTTTTTTAAATTGGCCTATATACTCGGACATACATGTATCACAAATAGATCGTACTAAATTCTATTGAGAAATAATTTCATGTTCTCATAGCAGTGATGCAAAATGTGGCACAATTGAGCCATTTGTGGCACTTTTGGAAGTTTGATGGCCCTGTGGTACTTTCTGCGCTGTTTTGGCCCTTTCAGCTCAAAATTCAACTGATTTTCGTCATGTACAATAATGGGACTAGTTAGGAGTGCCGTAATCCCAATACGACTACGACGATTTTGTACTACACCGAAAAAAGAAATTTCAATGTTTTTTAATCTAGTACAAAATCGTCGTAGCAGAAGTCGAAATACTATACTCGTAATTAGGCCGAAAGATTTAAGTGTGTTAAGGTATCAAGGCTAATTTCGTCATTTGTGATAAATTTTGTAGATTCTTTATTTTATTCCCAGTATATTTAGTTTTTTCGAAAAATAAGTAAAATGTAAAATGTTTTCCGTTTTATTTTTTTATGAATTTTTGAAACAAAACAAGAATAGATGTGTGCATTAATTTCTGAATAAATCCTAAATCGTTGAAAATCGAAAACAAATTATATTATTTTGACTTAAAGATACCCAGCTAAAAAAAAAGTATCTATGGAGCATATATGATATCCCATATATGGTGCGGATCCGAAAAATACCATATGTATATGATAATATATATATATATATATATATATATAGTATATTCATACATTTTGATACATGTATGTATGTGTAAATATTTTCTTTAGAGTATGCAAAAAACTGCACTGCCGTGTAATAAGTTATATTTATAAAATTGATTTTTTTCTAAATTTGTACAGGGAGGTTATATTTACCCTGCAGGAAATCAAACTGACACAAGACTAGTGACGTGACCGGTCTCCAAGTGATAGGGATCAGTCCGAGTTCTAACACCTCCTATGCAGCGGACCAGTAACTTTTACATAGGAATGGCATAGGATGGGGTTAATTGATACTTTGTATGCACCTTGTGACTTGTCACTGAACTATCACATAAGGACCTATTCAGTGTAGAATAATATAAATTATATATAAAATGTCTGACCCGGCAGAATTTTTTTGTGATAAATTTGTATATTTATGGAAAGCTATTGAAAATGTATAATTAAAATAAAAATTAAGGGAAAAAATATTCGAAAGATTTTTATTTGCACTTTGACTGTAAACGCCGGTGCACAATGAATCCGTGATACGTTAAACTTCGCCTTTTTTAATTGACAGCTAAGTTGAAATACTTAGTTTCTTATGAGGACTGTTACATTCAGTACGTGTCCGTACGCAAGTATAAAATTGGTAAACTTTTAACTTTTTGCGTACTTTGAGTAGTTTGACAGATATTGGTTGGTTTTTTTTGGTATGTTTTGATTTAGATTTTTGTGTTTTGTGGCCGCAAAATAAAACAAAAGAAATAAGCAAAATAAATAAAAAGTTGAATATAATGAATAAAATGGAGAAACAACCTGTTGAATCTTTTAAAATGCTTCCGTATATAAAGTACTCATTGTGCAAACCTAATCCGTCGTTGCGTTAATATCAGTTAAAAAACGCGAAGTTTAACGTATTACGGATTCATTTCGCCCCGACCTTAAAAACGACGTTCGAGTAAAAAAACAAAAAAATGTGTTGATTAACTTGCATCACTTCGTTCATTCCAATGCTTTATGATACACGACATTTTTCGTTTAGTTGTCTGGCGCGTAAGCAAACAAAGCTAATGGTTTTCCAACACGGGAACAGGCGATATCCAATTGACCATTTTCAAGGCTATTGCCGGCCGCAAACACTCAATGACTGTCCTTGTGACTTGTTTATTGTCATTGCCAGTGTTTACACCGCCAGCAAGGTGCCATTACAAAGACGTGGTTGGTTGATATTTCTCAATATTATTACTGATCCGATTTTTAGTTGGAGATTGCCGGGTTATTCCAGCGAGTTCAAAAACTCGGCTTGATAGTTGATGACATCATCCTGGTTAGTAATGGAATCCACCAATTTGTGCGTCATCAACTCGCTAGCAGTTTCACTTTGAATCTTGAAATTCAATTCGTCAACATCAATGTTTTTCTCCGCCAATATAAAACGATCGCTCAACCAAACATGATTTGTGCAATGTTTGGGAACACTTTTAGGATGAGTTTGCTCTTCGATTCAGTGAACTGGCAAAAGCTAGCTGAAAATTTAATTAATTAATTTAAGCCAGTCGCAATATGAATGAGGATTTTGCCATTACCACGGTCTAGTAATTGTTTTGAAAATAATTCTCCAGATTGATCGTTCTGCAGCTCGATACGCATGTTGGTACTTAGTTTGAGTTTCTTGAAGTATTTCCATAAAAAGGTCGACTTCAAACATGCATTCAATTCATCGGCTGGCGTTGACCGTGGAATCACTGGCAACGTTTGGCGAAAATCACCTACTAACAAAGTCATCGCGCTACCAATACGGGTTTGATTGTTTCGCAGATTTTGCATCCTTCGGTGTAATGCCTCCAAATACTTCTTAAGCGCAATCGTACATTTATTCCAAACGATCAATTCGCTCTGCTGCAAAACTTTGGCCATTGCAGAGTTCTTGGAAAAATTGCACGTTTGAGTTTAATTTATTTTCATATTCAACGGCAACTTGAGTGGTAAATGTGCAGTTCGACCACCTTCCAACAAAGTAGCTGCAATTGTAATGCGACTATACACTTTGTTCTTAGTGTATAACCTGTAAATTTGTTTCAGATGAAACAGTGTAATATATTTAATTTCATGAAGCGATTGCAATGAACTTACAAAAAAGATTCACAATTCGGCTAAACTAACAACTGTTAAAAAAATTAATTTTTTCGGGAGCACTTTAATATGTGTCTGATGTTTTTACAACATAATGACAATTTAACCAAATTTGTCGTAACTATGTAACCACCGTTGCAAAAATTCACTTTTCAACTGATTTTCGTCATGTACAATAATGGGACTAGTTAGGAGTGCCGTAATCCCAATACGACTACGACGATTTTGTACTACACCGAAAAAAGAAATTTCAATGTTTTTTAATCTAGTACAAAATCGTCGTAGCAGAAGTCGAAATACTATACTCGTAATTAGGCCGAAAGATTTAAGTGTGTTAAGGTATCAAGGCTAATTTCGTCATTTGTGATAAATTTTGTAGATTCTTTATTTTATTCCCAGTATATTTAGTTTTTTCGAAAAACAAGTAAAATGTAAAATGTTTTCCGTTTTATTTTTTTATGAATTTTTGAAACAAAACAAGAATAGATGTGTGCATTAATTTCTGAATAAATCCTAAATCGTTGAAAATCGAAAACAAATTATATTATTTTGACTTAAAGATACCCAGCTAAAAAAAAAGTATCTATGGAGCATATATGATATCCCATATATGGTGCGGATCCGAAAAATACCATATGTATATGATAATATATATATATATATATATATATATATAGTATATTCATACATTTTGATACATGTATGTATGTGTAAATATTTTCTTTAGAGTATGCAAAAAACTGCACTGCCGTGTAATAAGTTATATTTATAAAATTGATTTTTTTCTAAATTTGTACAGGGAGGTTATATTTACCCTGCAGGAAATCAAACTGACACTAGTGACGTGACCGGTCTCCAAGTGATAGGGATCAGTCCGAGTTCTAACACCTCCTATGCAGCGGACCAGTAACTTTTACATAGGAATGGCATAGGATGGGGTTAATTGATACTTTGTATGCACCTTGTGACTTGTCACTGAACTATCACATAAGGACCTATTCAGTGTAGAATAATATAAATTATATATAAAATGTCTGACCCGGCAGAATTTTTTTGTGATAAATTTGTATATTTATGGAAAGCTATTGAAAATGTATAATTAAAATAAAAATTAAGGGAAAAAATATTCGAAAGATTTTTATTTGCACTTTGACTGTAAACGCCGGTGCACAATGAATCCGTGATACGTTAAACTTCGCCTTTTTTAATTGACAGCTAAGTTGAAATACTTAGTTTCTTATGAGGACTGTTACATTCAGTACGTGTCCGTACGCAAGTATAAAATTGGTAAACTTTTAACTTTTTGCGTACTTTGAGTAGTTTGACAGATATTGGTTGGTTTTTTTTGGTATGTTTTGATTTAGATTTTTGTGTTTTGTGGCCGCAAAATAAAACAAAATAAATAAAAAGTTGAATATAATGAATAAAATGGAGAAACAACCTGTTGAATCTTTTAAAATGCTTCCGTATATAAAGTACTCATTGTGCAAACCTAATCCGTCGTTGCGTTAATATCAGTTAAAAAACGCGAAGTTTAACGTATTACGGATTCATTTCGCCCCGACCTTAAAAACGACGTTCGAGTAAAAAAACAAAAAAATGTGTTGATTAACTTGCATCACTTCGTTCATTCCAATGCTTTATGATACACGACATTTTTCGTTTAGTTGTCTGGCGCGTAAGCAAACAAAGCTAATGGTTTTCCAACACGGGAACAGGCGATATCCAATTGACCATTTTCAAGGCTATTGCCGGCCGCAAACACTCAATGACTGTCCTTGTGACTTGTTTATTGTCATTGCCAGTATTTACACCGCCAGCAAGGTGCCATTACAAAGACGTGGTTGGTTGATATTTCTCAATATTATTACTGATCCGATTTTTAGTTGGAGATTGCCGGGTTATTCCAGCGAGTTCAAAAACTCGGCTTGATAGTTGATGACATCATCCTGGTTAGTAATGGAATCCACCAATTTGTGCGTCATCAACTCGCTAGCAGTTTCACTTTGAATCTTGAAATTCAATTCGTCAACATCAATGTTTTTCTCCGCCAATATAAAACGATCGCTCAACCAAACATGATTTGTGCAATGTTTGGGAACACTTTTAGGATGAGTTTGCTCTTCGATTCAGTGAACTGGCAAAAGCTAGCTGAAAATTTAATTAATTAATTTAAGCCAGTCGCAATATGAATGAGGATTTTGCCATTACCACGGTCTAGTAATTGTTTTGAAAATAATTCTCCAGATTGATCGTTCTGCAGCTCGATACGCATGTTGGTACTTAGTTTGAGTTTCTTGAAGTATTTCCATAAAAAGGTCGACTTCAAACATGCATTCAATTCATCGGCTGGCGTTGACCGTGGAATCACTGGCAACGTTTGGCGAAAATCACCTACTAACAAAGTCATCGCGCTACCAATACGGGTTTGATTGTTTCGCAGATTTTGCATCCTTCGGTGTAATGCCTCCAAATACTTCTTAAGCGCAATCGTACATTTATTCCAAACGATCAATTCGCTCTGCTGCAAAACTTTGGCCATTGCAGAGTTCTTGGAAAAATTGCACGTTTGAGTTTAATTTATTTTCATATTCAACGGCAACTTGAGTGGTAAATGTGCAGTTCGACCACCTTCCAACAAAGTAGCTGCAATTGTAATGCGACTATACACTTTGTTCTTAGTGTATAACCTGTAAATTTGTTTCAGATGAAACGGTGTAATATATTTAATTTCATGAAGCGATTGCAATGAACTTACAAAAAAGATTCACAATTCGGCTAAACTAACAACTGTTAAAAAAATTAATTTTTTCGGGAGCACTTTAATATGTGTCTGATGTTTTTACAACATAATGACAATTTAACCAAATTTGTCGTAACTATGTAACCACCGTTGCAAAAATTCACTTTTGCGGAAACACTTAAATATTTTTCAGATATTTTTACAATAGAATCAACATTTAATTTAATTTTTCACTACGTAACCGATTAGCTCTATTTAAGACTGACAATAAGCAGTCAAACGACATTTCCACGCGTGACAAAATAAATTTGAAGAATAAAAAAATAACCGTATCTATTGGACAGAGTGCGAGCAACAGAAAAGTAAAAAACAAATGAGTTATTTTCATTAAATAATTATTAGAACAAAAAAGAAAAGTCCATAGTGCATTAAAAAATTGCAAATTGCCTGAATTAAGACTTCTTCACGACCAACAAAAAACAAAAAATACTTATATTAGGTATGTCGAAAAAGTGGGCTTCAAAATGGGCGTGGTCAATAAAATTCTACATGTTAACTTCCTGAACTTAAAACGTTATTCGTACGAAGTTTGTGGGGAATCTATAAAAAAAAAATTTAAATCCCATAGAAAAACACAATTTTAGTTTTGTCCGAACTTCTCAATTTTCATACATAATTTCATTTTTATTTATATAGAATTCATTCCGACATTTAAACAAATTTCCCATAGAAATATGTCAAATAAGCACTTAATAACCTGAAATATGTTTTATGAATATGGCAGTTATAAAAATTTGTTTATTGTTACAAATACAATGGCATTTTATTTTTTATCTGAAATTTTTTTGAGATTCGAACCGGCAACCTCGGACAGGCTTGCACACTACTCACTCGACCACAGGGTCACTTATATTTCAAAAGTATAAATACCAGCTAAGCTTGTGTTAATACCTAAGTATAGTTATGGGACTGGTTCCAGAGTCACAATTAACATTATATTTACACTATTTGATAGGTACTGTATTCAACCACATCGAACCTTTTCAGTGCCGTTTACTGCAATACTAGACGAGTCCCAATTAAATTCGCTTAAGTTCAAGAGGATACATCACGAAAATGGTGAATATGTAACCATTTACACGATATGTCTTTTTTTATCTTATACTACTGTATACTTTTGATAACATTCGCATTTTTTCAAGTTATAGGACAATTAAAAACGAACTAAAAGACATTCCATTTATCATTTTATAAAGAAAAGACGAATCCATTATTAAAAAGAAAAACAAAATGCATATTCGTATTCAAAATTCAATTTAAGAAATCAGATTGGAAACTAATGCAATTATAAAAAAACATAATCCGTTTTTATACTAACACTACTTTTCAAAGTATTTTTTTTTTTTGCAGTAATATGAACTTTGTGTCTTTAATGACTGAATTACCCTTTTGGTTATTTGATTTATTAAATAGGGTTAAGCAAAACGATAATTCAGTCATTAATTTTATAGAAAATAAAGGAATTCCCTACATATTTATAAGAAAAAAAAAATCATATTGCTGAAAACTAGTGTTAGTATAAAAACGGATTATTTTTTCTTCTATAATTCATTGCATTAGCTTTTAATCTGATTTCATTAATTAAATTTTGTGTACGAATATGAGCTTTGATTTTTTTAAATAATCGACCTTTTATCTTAAAATGACAAAAGAAATGTATGTAAGTTCATTTTTAATTATTTTGTTCAAACTAATGTTTCATTATTAAATATAACCTCCCTATACAAAATCTTACAAAAAAGAGATTTTAGTAATATAATTTATTGCATAGCAGTGGGTTTTTCTGAATCAAGGGTGTATGAATATGAACTTTGCATACTCTATGGGAATATTTACACATACTCGTACATGTATTAAAAATAATACATACATATGTATATGGGATATCATATATGATCCATTCATATTTTTTTTAGCTGGGTAGTGCAATTTCTTTTTATATTTTCTGAATATAATTTTTAGGTCACACTTGGTTCGGATGTTTCCACATGTACTAACTACTAATATAATAATACTATGAGTTAAATAGATATGTATAACTTACTCATTATATTTCTTGCAAACTATGCCAATAACTTCGCCAATATGATCTTCTTTAAGGGGGCCATATTCTCCTTGTAATGCAAATACCAAATCATTGTTAGCAGCTGAATGAAATACTATCAGCTGATCACGTCCTGTACTGATACTTATAGAAGTAAGCTATGAAGCAAATAAAATAAGATAATATATATGTTAATTAAATAAAAATTATTGCTAGTAGCAATACCCAGCTAAAAAAGATATGGATGATCCATATATTTTTAATATATGATTGTATATAAAGATTTATGTATACATACATATAGTATATGAATTCATGTATGGATATACATAGGACTATACATTGGGAAAATTATTATATGTATATGAATTGATATAGGTACTAATATATAAAATGTATGAGCTCATATATTTTTATTACTAAATATTTAGTTATTGTATCTTACAAAACAAATATTAACTAACAATAAATATTCAAATTTTAAGTCTAGATATAATTAATAGGCCCGACCAATGAAGAACACAAATTTAGTGCTAGTAATTATTAATACAATAATGATGTACTAGCACAAAAATATTCTCAAAAAGTATCATCTGCGGTATTGCCTTAGTTTCCCCCTTTTTCAAGCGGATGTGTCCAGTACAGTTCATAATATTACGAGCCAGGGGATTAGGATGAGACTCAAGTTTTATTAAATATTTTCCTGCGTATTTTAAAATTTCAGCAGTCACAAGTGGCATATTTAGATCACGATGTGAAGCTGTGCCCCATAGCTGAATTCCGTAGCATCACATAGGTTTTTAAAGCGACTTGTATATTAAAAGTTTACAATCTAGACTGATAGTTGAATTTCTACCAATCAGCCAATGTATCTAAGTTAATTTAAGTTGAGCTTTAATTACAAAAAAATCTTTCAGCACATTGTAATACACAAAGAACGCTGATGATGAAGGTGTAGTGACCTTCGAAATACCAAGGTGCTTCACATGTGAATATTGAGGAACAATTTGATTGTTGATTCTAATGGGGCAACAAGTATCTCTTCGTAGGGTAAATGTTACGTGAATACACTTTTGTTCGTTTATTTTAATTCTCCATAAGTTAAACCGTAATTCCAGCTGGGTCTTATGTTCCCGAAGATATCGGGAATCCTCGTAAAGGTTTTCGTGTATAGTGTGGCAGGATGTATCGCCGGCAAATAGATATGTATAGATAAATATATGGTCTCACAGGCATATCACAAGTATATATCAAATACAAAACTGGCCCCACTATACTCCCCTGTCTTACACCGGCAGATACACAGAAAAAAGTGAAAAGAATTATCTTCAACAAAACCATGTTTTTGAAAAAAAAAATTAATTTCAATAATATATGTCATTAACTTAATACAATATTTAACAATATCGCGCATTTTAAAATATCATTTAATTTAATTTGTTTGTGTTGGTGTTTATCTTGCTTGTTGATTGACAGCGATGCCAATTTAGGGCGTTTCGCGCTAGATTTGGCGCGTTTTAACTATGCCAAACGCGCTTTTTTTAGTCTTAGCGCGTTTACTAAAAAAACCGCTAAATTAGCGCGTTTTGAATAAAGTAGGTATCATTTCAGTTCAATATTTTTTTTAAATTTTTTTTTTCATAAATTTAACAATTTTCTAGTATTCAAAACTTATAAAATTTTTTAAATTGGATAATAATTCAGCTGTCGCAAATAAAATTCCCTTGACTGTGGTTAGAATTAAAAACGCATTTTAATACTCTAAATGGCAAATATTTTGAAATTTCATGAAAATTCGTGATCAAAAAAATTTATATAACTTATTAAGCATCTTTTCTAGCTGAAGTACAAAAAGCATTTGAATCGCAAAACTATTCGACAATTTATATACATACATACCTATAAGTTGTTACAAAGTTTGACAAATAAAATAAAAATAAAAACTAAGGATTCCGATTATTTGGAAGGCAATTCTGATTCTGTATTAAATGGTTTTAATTGTTTAGGATATAATTTAGAAGAAACAATATTATAAAATCTGAAAAGAGGTACTAAAAAATTAATTGTATTAACTAATACACATGTAAATACATGGAATTTTATTAAAATTTAATTTAGGGCGTTGGAAAATAGCTCGTTTTGGCTATAAATAGTTGACAATGCTGCAACTTAGCGCGTTCTAGCGCGTTTTGCGAAGGGTTTGGGTTACAAATAGTTGGCATCGCTGTTGATTGACACAACGCGCTGATGTTTCTATTGTTGTTGTTTATTTTGATTGCTCGTGTTGTATACGTGTAAATGCCGATAAGAGGCCGAAAAATGTCGTGGCTCGTTTTCTTACTCAACAAAATTATTTGTTAAATTATATCATAACGCAATGCGCACATATAGAAGAAACATAGAAATCATGTTTTGCGTGTATTCATTATTTGCGTATCTAATAAAGATTTGCTCTTTAGCTGAGTGGTAAGTCCGTTAGTCTATTAGTCAAGTCTGTTGTGTGGAAAAATTAAATAACTTTAAAATTTAACAAAAAGTCAAAATCTAAATAAAATATAAAATTAAAAACAAAAAGCACACAATAGAATTTGAAAAACAAAATCATTAAAACTTTTTGTTTTCTGTTAACAACTCAATTGTGAATTACACAAACATTTAAATTGGAAATAATTGAGTTGGTTTTGTTTTTTATGTTACAAATGTGTGTTTGTATTTACAAAAATCGTTGTAGATGTCTTTTTAAATCAAATTTTAATTGTATTTACAAATAAATTAACTGTATCTACAAATCTTTTTTTTCTGTGTAGATTAGGGCACACTCATGAAGTCTCCGTCGACAACACCACTTCTGGCACTTAGAGCAATGCGTTCCTGTTTAGGAAGATCGTTACAATTAGTATCCAAATGGAACATTTATTACTTTCCATGATAAATGTTTTAACTATTATGCATTCTTAATGAAACAACTTATCTTTATGAAGGTAAATATGTTTGACAATTAAAACAATGCTAATTGAAAGTGCTTTAAGCACAGTAATTTTATAATTGTAGTATCTAGTTTTTTTGTTAAACTTTGTTTTACGCTTAGTGTTCTCTTATAAAATAGAAGGAAAATTATTTTTAATTGTTACCTTTACGGAAATATAATTTGTATAGCATTTTTATTTATACCTTCAATCCTAGACCAAGAAAATGAAAACAAGAGTGGATGTCATGAGGGTTAAGATTAAATTAAATTAAGTTGAATACATACTTTTGGTCAAAATTACAAAATGTAAAATTTTTTTCAAACTTACTTTATTAAAAGTTGTGAAAAAAAACATATCTTAAAAGAGAAAAAAACTCCTCCTTCAAAATTTCAGGATCTTTGTAGTTAGGGCTTTTACTCAAATAAAATTGAGCAAAAAAAAATTGGTTTTTGAGTAAGTCCATTTTAAAAATTTCAAAACTTTGCAGATATTACAATTTACAAAAAATAAAAATTGTTCTTTCATATTTCGTAGCCCCAAATATTGTCTTTTAAATGCATAAGAATCATCTTTCTATATGAGATGGTTTTTGAGATATTGAAAAAATAAACTGAACACTTTCGGCAAATTCCGCGAAATTATCAAATTTTGAATATGATATAACTTTTGAAAAATTTTTCTAATTTTTTTTCCATTGGTATATGTATGTTATAGGAAATAGACCATCTGACCAAATTTCATCCAAATCGAAAGAGGTCCTGTCTAACTCTTAATCGATTTGACATGGAATTACCCATATGTATTATTAATTACTATCACTAAGTTTATGTCCGACACTGATTAGGCCTAATAATTATATCTAGACTTAAGATTTGAATACTTATTGTTAGTTCAATTTTGAAGATGCAATAAATAAATATTAGTCTGTAAAGAAAACATTTGAGAAAAACTTGTGTGGTGGGATACTTTCAGTATATTTGTTTAATTATTCCTACAAGCCCAAACGAACAGTGGTCCTTTCGTTCCGCTGAAGTTCTTCAGAATAATTAATTTTGGTGTTATTTGTTCCTTAAAAATTATCACATCTAATTGTAAAAGTACCAACTTTAGCCTAATAAAAACCAAACAAAGAAAAAAGTTAAGTTCTAACAAAAATAATTTAAACTGACTTAAATTAATAGAATGGGTTTGTGTCAAAAATTAAACAAATATATAAGAGCCCAACGATTGCGGATGAATTCTACATTAAAACTGCACTTGCACCTTCGTAACATAAAAACTCTTAAAAAATTTATACAAAATTTTGATTTTTCTTAATTAAAAATCGAATACAAATTATTTTCAGATTGGTACACTTACATCTTTGATATATATAGAGCGATTCATTTTCTTGAATTTATTTTTGGCTCCATCCAATTTGTAAATAGCGCTTTCTGTAATGACAAGTGCACGATCGGCTTTTTTATTGTGCTTGTTAAATTTCTGCGCGAATGAGGAGAAAAGAACTGATTTGAAATCACAATGATTCTTTAAATTCCTTATAATTGTGTTGTAGGCCAAATAAGCGGAATTATCTTGAGAATTGGCCAAGTAGTCACCCACCCACTTACGCTGCTGTCCCCAATGAAGACGCCTCCCTTTAATACTTGTCGCTGCAATAACTTTAAGACGTAGTTGTTGCCATTCTGAGCGGTGATGTTTACGAAGGATCATATATGCGCGCCAGTTATCATATATACGACGAAGTGGTGGTTCAGCACGTATGCCAGCCAAGGGAGGTATCGGCCATGGAATACTACGGCCGTAGTCATTCATGTTCTTTGCAGCTCGTAGGCGGCTGGCCAAATCTTGAACGTATGAACGCAATTTGTAAGTTTTATAAGCGCGCATTATCAATATTGAAGCTTTCTTTTTCTTGTATTTTTGTCGCGCAACCCAACCTCGAACTTGTTTTTGCAACAAAGTTACTATATGTGGAATCATCTCGTTGCGTTGTTTCTCCAAGGAGAACAATATGCGAGCTGATTTTATGAAAATTTTGGTATGACCATACTTCACATCTGAGCCAAAACCGTTTTCTTCGATCAATACTCGCACGCCATCACGTTCACTTCCCGCACGGAAATTTGGCCAAGTATATTGCGAGATCATCTTGTATCGAAGTAAAAACTTATCATAACGCTGACGGTGAACAAAACCAGCACGTCTTACGCGAACATTTTCTAATAGACCCAAATAACGTACTTGATGTTCTACTCGCTCTTCATCGAATACTGTGGAACTTTTGGTATCATTTGGTTTAATACACCGTACATAGAACGGCTCTTTCTTCAACAACGTGTTAACTAAATCGATCATTGATTTCTGGAACAATGTACCAGCTGTTAAGGGACGCTTCGTGGTTTTTTTGATATCTTGGGCGCCCTCTGGCCACATTTTACTTATATGAATGTTGGAAGAATGATATAGTAGACGCTTAAAGTCCTGATACAATGTATCCTTGTTCTTTTCAATAAAGCCACGAATATTGTAAATTACATCACCGGCATAATGAGTTATACGAAAGTCTTCACGATGCCTAAGCTCTTTGTCCATTGGTTTCAATTGACGACTGCTGTAGTGAGGGTGGCTGCTAAGGGTTTTATCCATTGCTTCAAGTAATGTGTCATCGGTAACTCTGCCAACGCTGAGACAAGCTTCATCCATAATAGATACAATACCTTTATGAGGCTGTTCTACCAAATCGCAAATTATCTGAAAGAAAATTTCATATTACATACAAAATAATAAAATACATACATAAAATTAAATCGATTAAAGCTAAGATCAAATATCATTTAATTTAAACCTAATAAATTAATTTAAATTACACCTTGTTATTAAAATATTCAATATTTTGCCAAGCAATGCCTTCTCGTTGGTATTCTTCTTGTTCCTGTTTAAGTACCAATTCTGAAACATTATTTTGAGAAATATTAATCTACTTTTTCCTGAAAAAATAGATGTTTAATCGGACTTACCAATAAACAATTGCTGCAGCTTTTCATTGCAATAGTTTATACAAAATTGTTCAAAACTATTGCAATCAAATATTTCAAAACCGTAAATATCAAGAACACCAATGACTGAATTAAAGCTAACCATTGTTTTGGGACCTCGGATTAAAATAGCGCGATTGATGCGATTTATAATCCACGTAAACAGGCGATCATAAATAGCTTTGGCAAGAGCATCCTTACCATACTCAGCCTGCGATGCATTATGATCCTTTTGCATTACATTTCCACCGGCCGCAATAATTCGTGTTGTCAAAGATTTGGATAATTTAGTCTCTGTCACCTGTAATAACTTGGCTGTTGCCTGAAGGTCAGATTTACTACTAATGACCAATTCGTCCTCAATCACTGGAAATATAACATAAAAATTAATTTTTAAATAAGTGAATTCTTTCCAGTAATTCTTACTTTGGAATTGAAGGTTTCCTAAATGTAAAATGGCTGCCACAATGCGCCAAATTGTTGAAATTTCCTCGGAAGTAAACCCCAAAGTTTTAAATGCGTTATTGGTGCTCTTATAATCAGATTTTTCCGCTAAGATGTCCATGCTGCCCTGATTCATGTAAAAATATTTGGCGGGATCATTAACAAGATTATATTGGTTCAGATCACTATCGCTGGCACCCCGCAAAAGCTGTGTCAACAAGGTAAATAAAATTCATGGTTAACTGATAACATAAGAAAATTTATGTATATGTATATGTATATGTATATGTATATGTATATGTATATGTATATGTATATGTATATGTATATGTATATGTATATGTATATGTATATGTATATGTATATGTATATGTATATGTATATGTATATGTATATGTATATGTATATGTATATGTATATGTATATGTATATGTATATGTATATGTATATGTATATGTATATGTATATGTATATGTATATGTATATGTATATGTATATGTATATGTATATGTATATGTATATGTATATGTATATGTATATGTATATGTATATGTATATGTATATGTATATGTATATGTATATGTATATGTATATGTATATGTATATGTATATGTATATGTATATGTATATGTATATGTATATGTATATGTATATGTATATGTATATGTATATGTATATGTATATGTATATGTATATGTATATGTATATGTATATGTATATGTATATGTATATGTATATGTATATGTATATGTATATGTATATGTATATGTATATGTATATGTATATGTATATGTATATGTATATGTATATGTATATGTATATGTATATGTATATGTATATGTATATGTATATGTATATGTATATGTATATGTATATGTATATGTATATGTATATGTATATGTATATGTATATGTATATGTATATGTATATGTATATGTATATGTATATGTATATGTATATGTATATGTATATGTATATGTATATGTATATGTATATGTATATGTATATGTATATGTATATGTATATGTATATGTATATGTATATGTATATGTATATGTATATGTATATGTATATGTATATGTATATGTATATGTATATGTATATGTATATGTATATGTATATGTATATGTATATGTATATGTATATGTATATGTATATGTATATGTATATGTATATGTATATGTATATGTATATGTATATGTATATGTATATGTATATGTATATGTATATGTATATGTATATGTATATGTATATGTATATGTATATGTATATGTATATGTATATGTATATGTATATGTATATGTATATGTATATGTATATGTATATGTATATGTATATGTATATGTATATGTATATGTATATGTATATGTATATGTATATGTATATGTATATGTATATGTATATGTATATGTATATGTATATGTATATGTATATGTATATGTATATGTATATGTATATGTATATGTATATGTATATGTATATGTATATGTATATGTATATGTATATGTATATGTATATGTATATGTATATGTATATGTATATGTATATGTATATGTATATGTATATGTATATGTATATGTATATGTATATGTATATGTATATGTATATGTATATGTATATGTATATGTATATGTATATGTATATGTATATGTATATGTATATGTATATGTATATGTATATGTATATGTATATGTATATGTATATGTATATGTATATGTATATGTATATGTATATGTATATGTATATGTATATGTATATGTATATGTATATGTATATGTATATGTATATGTATATGTATATGTATATGTATATGTATATGTATATGTATATGTATATGTATATGTATATGTATATGTATATGTATATGTATATGTATATGTATATGTATATGTATATGTATATGTATATGTATATGTATATGTATATGTATATGTATATGTATATGTATATGTATATGTATATGTATATGTATATGTATATGTATATGTATATGTATATGTATATGTATATGTATATGTATATGTATATGTATATGTATATGTATATGTATATGTATAGGGTGGCGCATAAGTAACGTTAAGATTTGATCAGTGAATACATTTTTTAATTTAAGTCTTTTTTTTCGTCTCTTTACAGAATTAACTAAATAATACTTGGGAAATTTATGATGGAAAGGCTTAGCACAGAACAAAGAACCAAAGTTGTTCAATTTTACTTTGAAAGTCAGCATTCGATTATTCAGACACAAAGATCATATCGAAATTTCTTTCATGTTCGAAATGCTCCTAGCGCTCCAACAATTTACCGATTGGTTCAGCGTTTTGGGCAACAAGGGGCTGTCTGTGATCTTCCGCGTGCTGGAAGACCTCGTGCAGTTCGAAATGAAGTGAGCATTGCTCGAGTGCAAGCAAGTATTGAGGAAAACCCCGAAACTTCCACCAGGCGACGTTCTCAGCAGTTAGGGATGTCTAGGCGGTCTTTGCAAAGAATTTTACATATGTTACATCTTTTCCCATATAAGAGACAATTGGTTCACGAGTTAAAACCAAATGATGCACAAGAACGCATTCAATATAGTCGCCGTTTTCAAGAATTGTGCCTAGAAAACAACGAGTTTATTCACAAACTCATAATGAACGGTGAGGCTCATTTTCACCTAAATGGTCACGTGAATAAACAAAATTGCAGAATATGGGGCAGCGAAAATCCAAGAATAATTGTTGAAGATCAAATGCACCCACTTAGATGCACAGTATGGTGTGGAATAACTTCAGAGAGGATCATTGGACCATATTTTTTCGAAAACGACGAAGGAGTTGCGATTAATGTGAACGGCATTCAATACCGGGAAATGATTGAAAATTTGTTAAGGCCAGCGGTGCAGAACTATCCAGATTTGTGGTTCCAACAAGATGGAGCCACAGCTCACACAGCTCGTCCAACTATGGCTATCCTGCGCGAAATTTTTGGCAGTCGAATAATATCACGTTTTTCTGATTTTAAGTGGCCACCACGTTCGCCTGATTTAACGGCTCCCGATTTTTTTTCTTTGGGGTTACCTAAAGGGTAAGGTATATGCCAATAAGCCTAGAACCATCCAACAACTTAAGGCCAATATCCGAGAAGAAGTGGGGGCGCTGGGACCTGAAATTCTAAGAAAAGTTATGGAAAATGCTTTGGAAAGAGCACGTCAGGTAGAATCAAACAATGGGCTACATTTGAAAGATATTATCTTTAAAACATAATGCGAACATATTTCCAAACTATATTCTAAATTTTAATAAATGCCAACGTTAAATAAAAGCAGAAAGAAAAGAGTTATACATTGAATAAATCTTAACGTTACTTATGCGCCACCCTATATATGTATATGTATATGTATATGTATATGTATATGTATATGTATATGTATATGTATATGTATATGTATATGTATATGTATATGTATATGTATATGTATATGTATATGTATATGTATATGTATATGTATATGTATATGTATATGTATATGTATATGTATATGTATATGTATATGTATATGTATATGTATATGTATATGTATATGTATATGTATATGTATATGTATATGTATATGTATATGTATATGTATATGTATATGTATATGTATATGTATATGTATATGTATATGTATATGTATATGTATATGTATATGTATATGTATATGTATATGTATATGTATATGTATATGTATATGTATATGTATATGTATATGTATATGTATATGTATATGTATATGTATATGTATATGTATATGTATATGTATATGTATATGTATATGTATATGTATATGTATATGTATATGTATATGTATATGTATATGTATATGTATATGTATATGTATATGTATATGTATATGTATATGTATATGTATATGTATATGTATATGTATATGTATATGTATATGTATATGTATATGTATATGTATATGTATATGTATATGTATATGTATATGTATATGTATATGTATATGTATATGTATATGTATATGTATATGTATATGTATATGTATATGTATATGTATATGTATATGTATATGTATATGTATATGTATATGTATATGTATATGTATATGTATATGTATATGTATATGTATATGTATATGTATATGTATATGTATATGTATATGTATATGTATATGTATATGTATATGTATATGTATATGTATATGTATATGTATATGTATATGTATATGTATATGTATATGTATATGTATATGTATATGTATATGTATATGTATATGTATATGTATATGTATATGTATATGTATATGTATATGTATATGTATATGTATATGTATATGTATATGTATATGTATATGTATATGTATATGTATATGTATATGTATATGTATATGTATATGTATATGTATATGTATATGTATATGTATATGTATATGTATATGTATATGTATATGTATATGTATATGTATATGTATATGTATATGTATATGTATATGTATATGTATATGTATATGTATATGTATATGTATATGTATATGTATATGTATATGTATATGTATATGTATATGTATATGTATATGTATATGTATATGTATATGTATATGTATATGTATATGTATATGTATATGTATATGTATATGTATATGTATATGTATATGTATATGTATATGTATATGTATATGTATATGTATATGTATATGTATATGTATATGTATATGTATATGTATATGTATATGTATATGTATATGTATATGTATATGTATATGTATATGTATATGTATATGTATATGTATATGTATATGTATATGTATATGTATATGTATATGTATATGTATATGTATATGTATATGTATATGTATATGTATATGTATATGTATATGTATATGTATATGTATATGTATATGTATATGTATATGTATATGTATATGTATATGTATATGTATATGTATATGTATATGTATATGTATATGTATATGTATATGTATATGTATATGTATATGTATATGTATATGTATATGTATATGTATATGTATATGTATATGTATATGTATATGTATATGTATATGTATATGTATATGTATATGTATATGTATATGTATATGTATATGTATATGTATATGTATATGTATATGTATATGTATATGTATATGTATATGTATATGTATATGTATATGTATATGTATATGTATATGTATATGTATATGTATATGTATATGTATATGTATATGTATATGTATATGTATATGTATATGTATATGTATATGTATATGTATATGTATATGTATATGTATATGTATATGTATATGTATATGTATATGTATATGTATATGTATATGTATATGTATATGTATATGTATATGTATATGTATATGTATATGTATATGTATATGTATATGTATATGTATATGTATATGTATATGTATATGTATATGTATATGTATATGTATATGTATATGTATATGTATATGTATATGTATATGTATATGTATATGTATATGTATATGTATATGTATATGTATATGTATATGTATATGTATATGTATATGTATATGTATATGTATATGTATATGTATATGTATATGTATATGTATATGTATATGTATATGTATATGTATATGTATATGTATATGTATATGTATATGTATATGTATATGTATATGTATATGTATATGTATATGTATATGTATATGTATATGTATATGTATATGTATATGTATATGTATATGTATATGTATATGTATATGTATATGTATATGTATATGTATATGTATATGTATATGTATATGTATATGTATATGTATATGTATATGTATATGTATATGTATATGTATATGTATATGTATATGTATATGTATATGTATATGTATATGTATATGTATATGTATATGTATATGTATATGTATATGTATATGTATATGTATATGTATATGTATATGTATATGTATATGTATATGTATATGTATATGTATATGTATATGTATATGTATATGTATATGTATATGTATATGTATATGTATATGTATATGTATATGTATATGTATATGTATATGTATATGTATATGTATATGTATATGTATATGTATATGTATATGTATATGTATATGTATATGTATATGTATATGTATATGTATATGTATATGTATATGTATATGTATATGTATATGTATATGTATATGTATATGTATATGTATATGTATATGTATATGTATATGTATATGTATATGTATATGTATATGTATATGTATATGTATATGTATATGTATATGTATATGTATATGTATATGTATATGTATATGTATATGTATATGTATATGTATATGTATATGTATATGTATATGTATATGTATATGTATATGTATATGTATATGTATATGTATATGTATATGTATATGTATATGTATATGTATATGTATATGTATATGTATATGTATATGTATATGTATATGTATATGTATATGTATATGTATATGTATATGTATATGTATATGTATATGTATATGTATATGTATATGTATATGTATATGTATATGTATATGTATATGTATATGTATATGTATATGTATATGTATATGTATATGTATATGTATATGTATATGTATATGTATATGTATATGTATATGTATATGTATATGTATATGTATATGTATATGTATATGTATATGTATATGTATATGTATATGTATATGTATATGTATATGTATATGTATATGTATATGTATATGTATATGTATATGTATATGTATATGTATATGTATATGTATATGTATATGTATATGTATATGTATATGTATATGTATATGTATATGTATATGTATATGTATATGTATATGTATATGTATATGTATATGTATATGTATATGTATATGTATATGTATATGTATATGTATATGTATATGTATATGTATATGTATATGTATATGTATATGTATATGTATATGTATATGTATATGTATATGTATATGTATATGTATATGTATATGTATATGTATATGTATATGTATATGTATATGTATATGTATATGTATATGTATATGTATATGTATATGTATATGTATATGTATATGTATATGTATATGTATATGTATATGTATATGTATATGTATATGTATATGTATATGTATATGTATATGTATATGTATATGTATATGTATATGTATATGTATATGTATATGTATATGTATATGTATATGTATATGTATATGTATATGTATATGTATATGTATATGTATATGTATATGTATATGTATATGTATATGTATATGTATATGTATATGTATATGTATATGTATATGTATATGTATATGTATATGTATATGTATATGTATATGTATATGTATATGTATATGTATATGTATATGTATATGTATATGTATATGTATATGTATATGTATATGTATATGTATATGTATATGTATATGTATATGTATATGTATATGTATATGTATATGTATATGTATATGTATATGTATATGTATATGTATATGTATATGTATATGTATATGTATATGTATATGTATATGTATATGTATATGTATATGTATATGTATATGTATATGTATATGTATATGTATATGTATATGTATATGTATATGTATATGTATATGTATATGTATATGTATATGTATATGTATATGTATATGTATATGTATATGTATATGTATATGTATATGTATATGTATATGTATATGTATATGTATATGTATATGTATATGTATATGTATATGTATATGTATATGTATATGTATATGTATATGTATATGTATATGTATATGTATATGTATATGTATATGTATATGTATATGTATATGTATATGTATATGTATATGTATATGTATATGTATATGTATATGTATATGTATATGTATATGTATATGTATATGTATATGTATATGTATATGTATATGTATATGTATATGTATATGTATATGTATATGTATATGTATATGTATATGTATATGTATATGTATATGTATATGTATATGTATATGTATATGTATATGTATATGTATATGTATATGTATATGTATATGTATATGTATATGTATATGTATATGTATATGTATATGTATATGTATATGTATATGTATATGTATATGTATATGTATATGTATATGTATATGTATATGTATATGTATATGTATATGTATATGTATATGTATATGTATATGTATATGTATATGTATATGTATATGTATATGTATATGTATATGTATATGTATGTGTATATGTATATGTATATGTATATATACAGGGTGTTTTTTTAGAGGTATAGAACTTCGAATTGAAATAAAACACAAGAAAATCGTTTTAATGTCCATCAATTTGGCTTTATTGGAAGGATAATTTTATGCCATTAACGTTTAAATATGATTTCGGGCATGTGGCCGCCGCGGCTGGCTCGAATAAAGGCAATTCTACAGGTCCAATTTTCAACCACTTCTTCGAGCATATGGGGCAGTATGTTGGCAATAACGCCACGAATGTTGGCTTCCAAGTCCCCTAACGTTTCTGGTTTGTTGGCGTAGACGAGCGACTTCACATATCCCCAAAAAAAATAATCCAATGGTGTCAAATCACACGATCTTGGTGGCCAATTGACAGGTCCATTCCGCGAAATTATGCGCTCATCGAATGTTTCCTTCAATAAATCGATTGTGACGTGCGCTGTGTGGCATGTAGCGCCGTCTTGTTGGAACCACAACTCATCCACATTCATGCCATCCAATTCGGGAACAAAATAGTCGGTTATCATGGCTCTATACCGGTGTCCATTAACAGTAACTGACTCTCCAGCATTATTTCGGAAGAAGTATGGCCCAATGACTCCACCAGCCCATAGAGCACACCAAACAGTCAGTTTTTGTGGATGTAATGGCGTCTCAAGGGTCTCATGTGGATTCTCTTCACTCCAAATGCGGCAATTTTGCTTGTTGACGTAGCCATTCAACCAAAAATGAGTCTCATCACTGAACAAAATTTTGCGATGAAAATCAGCATCGAGATCAATCTCATTTTCGGCCCATACACCAAAATCACGACGCATTGCATGGTCTCGCGGCTTTAATTCTTGCACAAGCTGGATCTTGTAAGGTCGCAAGCCAAGATCTTTGCGCAAAATCTTCCATAAAGTTGATGGACAAAGCTCCAATTGCTGTGCACGGTGGCGAATCGATTCATTCGGGTCCTCTTCAACACTTTGCTCTACAGCGGCAATTGTTTCTTCGGTGCGCACTGTTCGACGTCTCTGCGGATGCGTATTATCACATAGAGTAAACGCAGTGCGAAAACGATCCATGGTTAACCGAATTAATTGCTCTGATGGACGATTATGTCGACCATAAAATGGACGGAGCTTGCGGTAAACTTCGCGAACTGAACCATTATTTTCGAAATAAATTTGCACGATTTGCAAGCGTTGTTCTTTTGTCAACCTGTTCATGATGAAATGGCAAACCAAACTAAATATTAATCACTTGACAGCTGACAAAATGGCCGCCAGTTAAAAAAGTGGTGCCAACTTAAAGTTCTATACCTCAATAAAAAACACCCAATATATGTATATGTATATGTATATGTATATGTATATGTATATGTATATGTATATGTATATGTATATGTATATGTATATGTATATGTATATGTATATGTATATGTATATGTATATGTATATGTATATGTATATGTATATGTATATGTATATGTATATGTATATGTATATGTATATGTATATGTATATGTATATGTATATGTATATGTATATGTATATGTATATGTATATGTATATGTATATGTATATGTATATGTATATGTATATGTATATGTATATGTATATGTATATGTATATGTATATGTATATGTATATGTATATGTATATGTATATGTATATGTATATGTATATGTATATGTATATGTATATGTATATGTATATGTATATGTATATGTATATGTATATGTATATGTATATGTATATGTATATGTATATGTATATGTATATGTATATGTATATGTATATGTATATGTATATGTATATGTATATGTATATGTATATGTATATGTATATGTATATGTATATGTATATGTATATGTATATGTATATGTATATGTATATGTATATGTATATGTATATGTATATGTATATGTATATGTATATGTATATGTATATGTATATGTATATGTATATGTATATGTATATGTATATGTATATGTATATGTATATGTATATGTATATGTATATGTATATGTATATGTATATGTATATGTATATGTATATGTATATGTATATGTATATGTATATGTATATGTATATGTATATGTATATGTATATGTATATGTATATGTATATGTATATGTATATGTATATGTATATGTATATGTATATGTATATGTATATGTATATGTATATGTATATGTATATGTATATGTATATGTATATGTATATGTATATGTATATGTATATGTATATGTATATGTATATGTATATGTATATGTATATGTATATGTATATGTATATGTATATGTATATGTATATGTATATGTATATGTATATGTATATGTATATGTATATGTATATGTATATGTATATGTATATGTATATGTATATGTATATGTATATGTATATGTATATGTATATGTATATGTATATGTATATGTATATGTATATGTATATGTATATGTATATGTATATGTATATGTATATGTATATGTATATGTATATGTATATGTATATGTATATGTATATGTATATGTATATGTATATGTATATGTAATTGGTTGACTCATTGGAGGAAAAGTGGCGGAGTAAGCGTTGGCTGATTGAGCTGGAGCTAATTTAGGTATTTGACCCATAGCCTATTTAAAGAAAGAATATTCAGGGCATCCTCTGTAGTTAGCTGTGTGTTTACCTCCACAATTACTACATTTGTTTTCTGATTAATCTTTTGGCTTCGTACAGCTGGCAGTACCATGCGATTCACCGCAGATAACACAAACTGTAGGTGAATTGCAGTACGTTTTTGTATGGCCATATTCTTGGAAATTATAGCACTGTAGGGGACCTGAACGTTTACGTGGCATGTGAACAAATGGCAACACTATTATAAGCGGCGAACAAGCTCATGTCTGGCAACAACCAACAAACAGCTTGCTAATGACGCGCAAGTCGTAGCCGGCGCCTATGATTTTTTATGAACCAGCCACCGCTGAAAAAATCGCTTGGAACAGATCTCTGCCTGCTAAATGTGCCGTGACAACGCGTAATTAAAATAAGAGCTGACAAATTGTGCAGAAGTTTAACCACAGAATATGAATATTGTTAGTCTATGAGTTTAACAAAGAAAAATATTTTGGTGTTATGTTTTTTCCACGTATAACGTTCTTTATAATTCTTCTATTGAAAATAGCATGCGTCCTAAGAAAAAAACCATGTGTCAAAAACAAATTAAATGTAATGGAAATACAACAAATATGACGGGGCATATTTGCAACGTGCATAGATAGGGCTACTTATTCAGAGATGAATTCTTCAGAAGCAGGAAAAATTTCACTATCTTTGCCACCATCACCTGCTATTCTTGATGGGCGCAGTACTGAATCTGTTGTAATTACATCTTCTTCTGCAAGAAGCTCTCAATTTGCCAATAATTTCGATTCTGATCTCGAAGTAATTCCAATAACTAAACGTCAAAAAACCATAAAGTCCAGTTTTGAAAACATAACCTCTTATTCACAGTCTGGCACGAAGGCACGGATACTTAATAATTGTGTGTTGTATATGATTTGTAAAGATCGTCAGTACAAAATGCCAAGTAGAACAAGCCTCAGAAGATGGTTGGACGACAAATATGATATTATTTCAGAATTATTTGAAACAAAGTTGTCCGCTATAGACGACCTAACTATGATGACCGATATTTGGTCTGATACTTTAAATATGAAGAGCTTTTTAAGCGTGACCATTCATTTTGGCATTGACTTTGAGCTTTTTTCAGTCACTCTTGGCGTATACGAACTTGATCAAAGACATACGTCACAGTATATTTCTGAAATGCTTTTAAAGACTTGTGCAGAATGGAATATAAATAAAGACAAAGTAACGGCCGTTGTTACCGATAATGCTGCCAATATGGTAAAAGCAGTAGAAATAGCGTTTGGTAAGAAGAAACACATTGTGGCTGAGGGCACAAATACATGCACTGAGTGGCAAAATATTATTCGTAAAATTAAAGCAGTCGTGACGTGGTTTAAACAGAGCGTAGTTGTTGCAGATGAGTAGCGAAAAGCAACTTCTGACGAATTAAAACTAACACAAACTGTTCCTACGCGTTGGAATAGCACATACTACATGGTCCAAAGGTTTTTAGAAATGCAGACTGTTATTAATCAAATTCTTTTTCGACACCCAAAAGCTCCACCAATGCTTAGTGGCTCAGAAATATCCATCGCCTATTTTACGTCCATTGGAAGGAGGTACAAAATAAATTTTTTGGGATAAGTACTGCACCAACAGCAAAATTATACCTTTAGAAACTGTGGCGAAAGAAGTGCAAAAATTGGTTCAGCAAGAG